>CM054057.1:666538781-666939373 GCA_028641055.1 Alopecurus myosuroides | reverse complement strand
TGTGTCGGGGGGTTACCCCCGAGTAGGGTAAAGGCAAGTGGTAAAAGCAGCTAACAGAAGAGAGGTTTGGTCGAGTAGCCGACTACCCGGTACTCGCTACCCGGTCGACTGCTACTCGGTCTCGCCTCAAGGTGACCAGAAGGAAGCATCATTCAAGTTCTCTACGTTCGAGTAGAAGAGTTGGCCCGAGTACAACTGGCGGGAACAATTGGCGGGAACCTACTCGGGCCAGAAAGTCAAAGGAGCCGTTCTGACACAGGATCCCGCGTATCCTGGGTCCGTACTTGGCAGCATTCGAACTACTGTTCATCTGGGACCGGCCTGCCTGACAGTGACAGCATGGAAGCAGGCCGTGGCAGGATAAGGGGGGCCTACTCTGTGCTTAGGTACAGTGATACCAGTCTGTCCCCTAGTTTTGCCCAACGACTTTCCAGATGAAGCCAAGGTTAGGAACCAAAGCTGTCAGCGGGAAACCGGAAGAAGGACGATGTGCACACTATGTCGACACTTGTCCATGTTTGGACGTATCCGGCTGGGCACCAGGTATATAAGGTGCCCCGCCGCCTCCTGCGTGAGGATCGAAGACATCGCATACTGGGTCACGCATAAACCCTAGAAACCCTAAGTCCTTGACCTAGTTCCATTCGGGAGAGGAGAGCGGCTACTCGGTAGCGATATCATTTGTACTGTGGCTACTCGGAGAGACATCATAATACATACAGAAAGGCAGGAGTAGGGGTTTTACCTCCTCACGAGGGCCCTGAACCTGGGTAGATCGTGTTGTTTGCAGTGTATTGTTCTTACCTCACGCGACTACTCGTCGCGTGATCCCTCCCCGAGCACCTCCAGCGTCCTTCGTCCCCACATCTTTAGCCATCCCATGGCATCTGCCGTGACACCACCACGACAGTTGGCGCCCACCGTGGGGCAACCAGCGGCGCTGGCTGGAGTTTCTGTTCGGACGGGATCTTCTTCAGCGGAGCGCGTGGTCTGTGGCCTTGTCCACGGATTCGGCTCCTTCGACTTCGTCACCGACAACGCCGGCTGTTTCGGCGGCATGTCCATGCCTGAGGGCGGCACGGTGATCTCCTTCGGCTCTCACCTCGTCTACGTCGCCACCGTCGCCAACAGCGCGTACCCCGAGCTGGTGCATGACGCGGAGGATCCTCCCGCGGTGATTGCTGCTCGCGGAAGGCCCGCATGCAGCTCCGCGAACTGCGCTGAGGTGATGGTGACGGGCTTGGCGGCAAACGCTGGCGCAGTGGCTACTGGCGCTGCGGCCGTCGTCGAGGAGGTTGACGAACCGCCTGCTGGTGGCAGGACTCACCGGCCCTACGAGAGGGAGAGCAACTTGCCGCCTTCCACGTCTACGGTCATCCCCGCGTCTGCTACGCGATCTGGTATGCCCACTCCTACCGACATCGAGCTCCTAGCCGCGAGGGAGCAGCTCGAGCGGCAACGCCAGGAACTGCTTGCCGAGCAGGCGGAGTTGGAAAAGATCAGGCTTGAGCTGAGTCTAGACCAGCTCGAGTACAACAAGGCTCACGGCTTCACGCCAGTCGCCAGGAGGCCTAGCAGGGTAGGCGCTACGCGGCGTAACTTGGGTGTCGAGATGGCAACGGTTGCGGAGGTGCCCGCTCAGTCCGCCACCGCGAACACCTTCACAAGGCCAAGGTACAGCACACCCGCCAAGACGCTCAGGGCTGCAGAGGCCGTGGCTGCCGAGTTGCCGCGCCTGGATGGAGAGGCGCGTCTCAGGCAGCAGGAGAGGCTCAACGAGTTGGTGTTGGAGGCCGCTAGGCAGAACGAGGAGTTCCGGAAGGCCAACCCGGGTGCTGGAGCCTCGCAGGTGGTTCACTCGCACGCGGCTAGATCTAACGATCAGGCCTCGTCTCCGCATCCTAGCCGCGAGAAGAGCCGCAGCGGGCGCTCGGGTAGAGACAGGCAAATGCAGGTGTATGACCCGGCTGCTGCCGCGAAACAGGTTGCTGTGCCGCAGCAGCCAGGGCGGGAACACAACGCTGCAAGAGCAGGCTCTCAAGCCCATCAAGCTCAAAGCCGTGCCCGAGATGCCGCGCGTCCAGGTTCTTCTCGGCAACCCGCAGCTCAGCCTACTCGGCAGAGGCAGCAGCCGCGCCCAGTGGCACCAGTCGCCAACCCGGTGGAGCAGCCTGCAGCTGTACAGGTGGACAGGTATGATGATGGCTACTCGGCTATGGAGATGGCTGGCTATGATATTCATGACCGTGTTGGAGAACGCGTGTTGGCGCCTGGAGATGCAAGGCACCAGCTGGATCGTATCAGCTTGTCGGCACGGCTTGAGAACACGGGTCCCCCTGGCCCCGAGTGCTTTGGCCCGCGCATCATGAACGAGCCGTCCGTGAAGAACTTCCAGCTTGCAAGAGGCACCAAGAGCTACAATGGCAGCACCAAGCCCGAAGATTGGCTCAATGATTATGTCACCGCGGTCCATATCGCGAATGGCAACAGAAGATGGGCTGTGCGCTATGTTCCACAGATGCTAGAGGGTCCAGCTCGCATTTGGCTCAACAACTTGCCCAAGAACAGCATTAACTGCTGGTTGGACTTCTCGGATGCCTTCATCAGCAACTTCACGAGCACATACAAGAGGCCGAATAGGCCACAGCAGCTTTCAGCTTGCAGGCAGCGAGAAGACGAGACAGACCGCGAGTGCCTTACTCGGTGGAGCACCTTGAGGAACACCTATGAGGGTGTGAATGAGGCACAGGCCATTACCTGGTTTGCGCAGGGATGCAGGCATGGTAGCATGCTTTGGCAGAGATTGCAGAGGGAGATGCCGAACACTCTGGCGGAGACCATCAAGATTGCGGATCAGTACGCACTCGGTGATCCTACTCAGCCACTGATGGACTCCTCTGAGCCGAGAAGAAACTTCAACAGCAGCAAGCGCAACGAGTTCCGCAACAAGCGCCGAGTAGATACTCGGTATGATCCTGAAGAGGTGAATGCAGTGAATGTCGGAGGTGGTGGTGGCCAAAGGCAGAAACCTGCTGGAGCCTACGGGCAGAACCAGAACCAGGGCCAGGGCAACAAGAAACCATTCCGTACTCCTCAGTCGGGTAGCGGAAACTCCGAGCAGCCGAAGAAGTTTGTCTTTGATGACATGAAGGATGGCCCATGCAGCTTTCACACTCACCACCCCTCGAGGCCTGCTAACCACACTACTCGGCAATGCGAATGGTGGGATGTGATCAAGAGTGATGGCTTGCCTCCTCCACCTCCCCTGCCAGCCGCTAATGCTACTGTTCAGCCTACTCGCGCACCCGCAGCTCGGCCGCCAGTGTACCCGAGAAGGGAGAATGTGAACCAAGTGGCTTTAGGAGCCAACCGGAACTTCAACAATGAGAGATACCGCAACAACAACAACAACAACAACTACAACCGCAACAACAACAACAGAGGCAACAACAACAACTATCAGGGCAACAACAACAACGGCAGCAATGGGGGCAATGGCTCCAATCAGTACCAAGAGCACCATGAGAGCTACATGATCTTCACTTCTGAGGCAGTCGACAAGCAATCACAGCACAGGCGGGCCATGGAGGTCAATGCAGTGATTCCTGCTGTGCCTCACTACATGTACTGGTGCGACCAGGAGATCAAGTGGTCCCGAGTAGATCATCCCAAGGTGATGCCCAACCCAGGTACCTATGCCTTGGTGCTGGATCCTACCTTCCTGGGTCCCGAGAAGAATGTGAAGTTCAGCAAGGTGCTAATCGACAACGGCAGCAACATCAACATTGTGTACAAAGACACACTCGAGAAGCTTGGCCTGGCCGAGAACATGATGCTACCCAGCAAGACCACCTTCCATGGCATCGTGCCCGGGATCTCATGCAACCCGATTGGCCGAGTGTGGATTGATGTGCTATTCGGTACCCGGGAGAACTGCCGCACAGAGCGCCCGTAGTTTGAGGTGGTGGATCATCAGAGCCCCTATCATGCTCTACTCGGCAGGCCCGCTCTGAGCAAGTTCATGGCCTCTACTCACGTGGCTTATCTGAAGATGAAGATCCCTGGTCCCAATGGCATCATCACCATCTCTGGAGATTACAAGAAGTCCATGGAGTGTGCCTCTGCTAGCTCCCAGTTGGCGGAGTCGATGGTGATTGCTGCCGAGAAGAAGAAGATGTACGAGGTGGTGGCCATGGCTCAGTCCGCACAAGCTGGTGCACAAGGTGTACCGAGTACCCAGCATGGTACTGCTTTCTAGGCTGCCAAGGAGACCAAGACAGTCCAGGTTGACCCCGAGTTCCCCGACCGCGTAGCCATCATTGGTTCCGGGTTGGCAGAGAAATAGGAAAGCGAGCTCATCCACTTCCTCCGTGAGAATCGGGATGTATTCGCCTGGACTAATGAAGATCTACCAGGAGTCCCGAGGGAGTTGGTTGAGCACTCTTTGCATGTGCGTCCTGACGCCAAACCAGTGAAGCAGGCTATGCGCCGTTTCGGAGATGAGAGAAGGAAGGCCATTGGTGACCAGATCACCAAGTTGCTGATAAGCAACTTCATCATGGAAGTGCTGCATCCGGATTGGCTGGCCAACCCGGTCATGGTCGAGAAGAAGAAGGAGGATCCCAAGGCTGCCACGGCATGGCGCATGTGCGTCGACTACACCGACTTGAACAAGGCATGCCCCAAGGATCCTTTCCCGCTACCTCGCATCGATCAGGTGATCGATTCCACTGCTGGTTGTGAACTGTTATCTTTCATAGATGCCTATTCTGGTTTTCACCAGATTGCACTCAACCCTGCTGATCAAATAAAGACTGCTTTCATTACCCCGTACGGGGCTTATTGCTATCGTGTCATGTGTTTTGGCTTGAGGAATGCGGGTGCAACCTATCAGAGATGCATGCAGAAATGCTTGCACGACCAGCTCGGCAAGAATGTGCAGGTGTACGTAGATGATATTGTCATCAAAACGAATAAAACACATACTCTGCTTGCCGACCTGGAGGAAACCTTTGCTAACCTACGCAAGTACAAAATGAAACTGAATCCGAGTAAGTGCACCTTTGGTGTACCGGCTGGAAAGCTACTCGGTTTTCTAGTTTCTAGTCGGGGCATTGAAGCTAATCCCTCAAAGATAAAAGCTATTGAGAGCATGTCTTTACCGAGATCGTTGAAGGATGTGCAGAAATTTACAGGTTGCTTGGCATCTCTGAGTCGATTTCTGGGCCGAATGGGCGAGAAGGCCCTGCCTCTATACCAGCTGATGAAGAAAAGTGACAAGTTTGTGTGGACTCCGCAAGCGGACGTGGCATTCAATGAGCTGAAAGCAATGATGGCTAGCGCTCCCGTCTTGGCTAGTCCGCTACCCAAGGAGCCTATGCTGTTGTACATTGCTGCGACTAACCGAGTAGTCAGCGTGGTGATAGTGGTGGAGCGAGAAGAAGAAGGCAAGAGTGTGCAGCGCCCAGTCTATTATCTCAGTGAAGTGCTGTCCAGCTCCAAGCAAAACTATCCGCACTATCAGAAGATGACATATGGTGTGTACCTGGGCGCCAGGAAGCTGAAACATTATTTCCAGGAGCACCCCATCACTGTTGTGAGTTCTGCTCCCATCTCGGATATCATGGGTAACAAGGAGGCGAGTGGCAGAGTAGCCAAGTGGGCAATCGAGCTAGCCGCGTACGCTCCCGCGTATGCGAGAAGAGACGCCATCAAGTCGCAGATCCTGGCGGAATTTCTTGCGGACTGGGCCGAGGTGCAGTATGAACCTCCTGCTCCAGTTTCAAATTACTGGAAGATGCACTTTGATGGCTCGAAGGTGAAAGAAGGCCTTGGCGCTGGTTGTGCTTACCTCACCCAAGCGAGATCAGCTCAAGTATGTGTTGCAGATTCATTTCAAAGCATCCAACAATGTAGCAGAGTACGAGGCAGTGGTGCATGGCTTGCGAGTAGCCAAGGAGGTTGGTGTGCAGCGCATTATATGCTATGGTGATTCAGATCTGGTGGTGCAGCAAGTCTCGGGCACTTGGGATGCTTTGGATGCCAACATGGCTTCGTATCGCTTCCTGGTGCAGTCTATGACTGGGTTTTTCGAAGGTTGTGAGTTCCAGCACATTCACCGAGCAGAGAACGAAGCAGCTGACGAACTATCCAAGTTGGGATCTTCTCGGCAGTCCATCCCGGCAGGGATCGCCTTGGAGCATTTGAGGAAGCCATCCATCAAGCCTTCTCCCAACTCGGAGTCCATATTTTTCCCTTCTCTGCCAAGTGAAGAATCTGACCCAATGGAGATTGACTGGGAGAGTGCTGCAGGGAACCCGGGGACTGCCGTCCTCTACTCGGGGACTGCCACTCCTTACTCGGGGACTGCCACTCCTTACTCGGGGACTGCCACTCCTTACTCGGGGACTGCCATTCTCTACTCGGGGACTGCCACTCCTTACTCGGGGACTGCCACTCCTTACTCGGGGACTGCCATTCCCTACTCGGGGACTGCCACTCTTTACTCGGGGACTGCCACTCCTTACTCGGGGACTGCCGCCCTCAACCCAGAGGCTGTCGCATTTATTGAAGAAGTTCTCGCCAATCGATCTGTGCTGCAAAGAAGCGCTCCTGCTCCTCCTGTGCAACCGCAAGAGCCCGTCCCAATGGAACTGGACGAACCAGTGTTTCCCATACGGGAGACACCGAGTTGGGCTATGCCCATATTGTCCTTTCTAAGGGACGGCACTTTACCTGAAGATGAGGTGACTGCGAGGCAGATTCAGAGAAGGTCCAAGGGCTACACCATAGTCAGAGATGTGCTGCACAAGAGAAGTGCCACGGGCGTGCTGCAACGTTGTGTGAGCCCGGAAGAGGGAGAAGAAATTCTGGTGGAAATACATCAAGGGGAGTGTGGGCATCACGCCTCATCTCGGGCTTTGGTCAAGAAAGCTTTTCGGCATGGCTTCTACTGGCTTACTGCACTGCAACAAGCTGAAGATATTGTGAGGAAGTGCAACGGCTGCCAGATGTTCGCAAGTAAGATTCACATGCCCGCTTCCGAGTTGAAGACAATCCCTATCACATGGCCGTTTGATGTTTGGTGCTTGGATATGGTTGGCCCCTTCAAGCCGGCTAAAGGCAATATGACACATATCTTGGTCATGGTGGACAAGTTCACCAAGTGGATTGAAGTGAAGCCTATTCGGAAGTGCGATGGGGTCACAGCGGTGAAGTTCGTGAAGGATGTGATCATGAGATATGGCTACCCGCACAGTATCATCACCGACAATGGTACCAACTTTGCAGAGGGGGCAATGGTGCGATTCTGCAGAGATAAGCATATCCGACTAGACGTTGCGTCAGTCGCGCACCCTGCCTCCAATGGGCAAGTTGAGAGAGCAAATGGAATGGTACTGGCAGGCATAAAGCCAAGGCTAATTGAGCCATTGCTGAAAACACCTGGGTGTTGGCTAGAAGAGTTGCCAGCGGTGTTGTGGAGTCTAAGGACTACCCCTAACCGGTCAACTGGCTACACGCCATTCTTCTTGGTATACGGGGCTGAGGCCGTGTTGCCAATAGACTTAGAGCATGACTCCCCCCGAGTAGCCCTCTACACTGAGGTGGAGGCGAGAGAAGCTCGAGAAGACGACGTTGACCTGCTTGAAGAAGCAAGAGAGCTGACTCTGTCACGTTCGGCTATCTACCAGCAAAACATGCGGCGCTATCATAGCCGAAAGGTGAACCCGAGGGTATTCCGAGAAGGAGACATGGTCCTTAGGCTCGTGCAGCGCACAGCCGGGATGCACAAATTGTCTCCTCCATGGGAGGGGCCTTTTATTGTGAGCAAAGCGCTGCACAATGATGCGTACTACCTTGTAGATGTGCGCCCATCGCAGGCGAACAGGGCAGACAAAGCTGGAGAGGAAACCAAGCGCCCTTGGAATGTAGCTCTACTTCGTCGTTTTCATTCGTAAGCAAAGATGTGTATGTACCCTCTTATCCGAGTTGAAATTCTACTCTGCAATCTGAAATCGTTCTCGGGGACTGCCCTCGTCCAAAATTGTTCTAAGTGTTCTTACTCGGCTTTACTGTTTTTCTACTCGGTTGCTTCACTTCGAAACTCATAAGCGTATTGAGTACTGTGTCTAAACCTATATGCCAACTCTTCGACTCTGCTGCTGTCCGAAACCCGGCTTCATGGCAAGCAAGAGAACAAGCAAAAGGTCACTGAGCACAAGAAAATCGCTAAGAGAGAAAGAGTGCAGGAACCGAGTAGATTGTTTGTTACTTTTGTTCCCTGTTTCGTCTTCTCGGCTAAGTGGTGGGCTGCGTTATCATGATTGTTTCTAGCGGCTAAGTATTTGCAGCTCTACTCTTTGATTCTTGTGACTCGAATACCAAAAAGCAACAAGTTGCGGGTAGAGCAGAGATGAAAAGATAGAGTGAATAAGAAACGCAACTCGGGGACTCGCATGGAAACGCAACCCGGCATCGAGCCAGGGCTGCTCAAAATGACTAAATTGAAGATAATGTGTGGAAATAAAATTGAGTAGCAAGAAAAGCATAAATAAGTCTGATACATATGCTCCCGGCATCCCGGGGATCTGATAAATGTGCAAGTGAAAAGTATGCAGGTAAAATCATGTGGAGGAGGCAGTGTTGTCAGTGCTGGCATTGGCTGCCGCATCTTCCTCGGCGCTGGCATGGGTGGCATCCGCCTCCGACTGGACGGTGGCGGACTCGTCCATCTCGACGTCCTGCTCAGTAGCTGCCAGGTCAGAAGTGGCCGTGGCCACCGAGATGGGCCCTGGAGCTGTAGAGGAACCGGAGGCTCGGCTGGGAGCGAGTATCGTGTCGTCAAGAGCGGCTCCTGAAGAGGTGCCGAAGTCGAGTGGGGCGGTGTCGATGTACTCGGCCTCCTCATCGCTACTCGCGACGGCCGTGGCCTTCCCCTTCCCGGCCTTGCTCCTGGGGGAATCGAAGAAGCCCGACTCCAGGTCGGAGTCTGTGTCATCATCTTCCTCCTCCTCGTCCTCCTCCACCTCGGTGTCGGGCTCGGGGAGGCCGTCGATGTAGGTCTCCGTCTCAGCGCACTCCGCCACTTCATACGCGATCAATTTGCGCGCGGCCACGCAGTCGGGGTCTGTCTCCCACTTGGAGTTGTCGCGCTTCCCGCGGATGCGTTGCATGTTAAGATTTTCGTACCAGGAGGCGATGCAAAGAAGCATCAAGTCCGCGCCTGCCCGAGCTCCAGAAGCACGCCACTTCTTCAACTCGGCCTTCACATTCTGTGGCTTGAGTGCGAGGCCCCGGATGGTTGTTGGCTCAGGATCCTCAGGCCAGAAGAGCTTGTGAAGCTCAAAGCCCACGCGCACGAGGTCAGTACCAACGCCGGCTAGGCGTTCGAACTGGCCTCGCATCACCAGCATGCTGTCTTCAATTTCGGCCCTGGTGTCCTCTGGCTCGCCATTCGCAGCACGTGCTGCTTGGGCCTTGGCCAGAGCGGGCACACAGGAAGAAATAATGGCAGGAAAGATCTCTGGAAAAACGAGTAAGAAATTCAGAATCAGAGAAGAAAAGAACCGGGTAGAGGAAGAACCGAGAAGAAATTCGACCGAGAAGAGAAAGATGCAGAGAAGAGAAAGCTTACTCTTAAGCTCGATGCGCAGCGCCTGCAGCTGGGTCTTCCAGGATTCTTCATTGGATATGTGCTTATCCTGGATCTGGCGCAGAGTATCCATCTGCGCGAAAGCCCAGCATTGGCCTTTGTCAGTACCTCGCACTCCTGCTTGAGGGTCTCGATTTTGGCGTTGAAGGTTGTTTCGGCTTTGGCTTTCTCGGCGATTGCTCTGTCCCTCTCGGCGCCAAGAGTGATAGCATCCTGGAGTGCCTTCCGCAGCTGGGTTTGCAGTTCCGCCACCTCTGTGGTGTGGTCCTTCACCAGCTCAACGGCCTGGTCGGACAGCTGTTTCTGCACCTCTTCCGGTTTGACGCAGTCTTGATGTTCTTCAACAAACAACTTATGATCTTCTGCGGAGAGACAAACAAGGTTAGCAGAGAAGCAGAGAAGAAACAGAAACATAATCAAGCCGGGTAGACGGCAACTCACCTTCTAACTTCTTGATGGTGGCCTCGGCGTTCTCCACAAACGCACGGCACTTCTCGTGCTCCTCAGTTAAGGTCTTCAGGTTCTCTGCGGAGTAGGAATGGTTAGCGCAAAAGAAAGCAGAAGCGGGCGTAAACAGAAAACGCAAGAACCGCGTGGCTAAAAGCGTACCTTCCACTTCAGACAGCCTCTGAGTGATGTCTTTCGCATCTTTCTTGGCTGCCTCCGCAGCTGCTTTCTCCCGTTCCAAAGCAGCAATTCGCCTCCTGGCGATAGCATGATTCCAGAGCAGCACGCGGTATAGGTTGGTCCTCTTCAGAACGCTATCCTGAGAAGCGAGAAGAAAACAAGTTAAACGCAGAAGTGAAAGATTCAACCCGAGAAGGCGGCTACTCGGAAGAGCATCCGCCTACTCGGCCAGAATCTCGGGGACTGGGTGATGGTAAAGGCGAGTAGGAGAGAAGAAAAATTCAACTCGGAGAAGGACAAGTTGAAGCTTACTGCATAGGCTTGCTCGATGTCCTCGGCGTTCTTGCGGTGCAGGAACATCTTGGCAGCGAGAGTGGCGGTGTCGGTGGAGACGGTCATGGGCTTGTATCCCAGATCCACTTTGTTCCACTCGACGCGCATGTAGTCAATTGCGCCGAGACCAAGGCCGTGCCAGTTGTCCGTGCCGAGAACCTTGCTGTCCCATTTGGCGTCGATATAGCCAATGGTATCCAGCACCTGCTCGAGGCTTTTCGTGGTTATCGTTGGATTTTGGACTCCCCGAGAAGCAATAGTGACGGACTGGTTCTGGTTTGGATCTGGGGGAGGGGAGTTCATGGCTACGGCCTTTCGTCCCCTCAGAAGGGCAAGCTGCTTGTCCTGGGGAGAGAAGCCAATTGTGTTTTGCTGGCTAACCTGAACCATGTAATCCGGGAAGCAAGGTTGGCCAGCGGCAATGGCGGCGACAGCGGTCGCAGTGGCAACCGGGCCGGACTCTCGAATCACCAGCGCTCCGCCCAAGGTTGGTGGCGGCATCTGGTCTCTGGCCCGTTTCTTCGCCTTTTCTTTTTCGGCTCTCTGCTTCTCGGGATCTTCGAGCTTCTTTCCCTCAGCTCTCGCCTTCGCCTTCTCGGCGGCTTCCTTCTCGGCTGCCTCTTTCTCAGCCTCGGCCTTCTCGGCGGTTTCCTTCTCGGCTGCCTCTTTCTCAGCCTCGGTCTTCTCGGCAGCTTCTTTCTCGGGTGCTCTTCTGTCAACTTCATCCTTCAGAGCATCCAGGGCCTGTTGCCTGGTTACTCGCACGGCAGGGCTGGCTGCGTCCCTGGTCCATCTAGGGCCAGTTGCCTGGATGGGTTCTGGTTCTGCGGCACTGAGGAGGAAACTGGCGGTGTAGTGCCTTGAACAATTGGTGGTGCCACAGACCCGTCACCTTGCAAGGCATCTAGTGGGGCGCTAGTCGGTGCGGCGCCTCTATGCGCGTCGCTCAGTGGATAGGCATCTGTGATGGTGGCATCTGTCATAGTGGCATCCGTGGTGGTGGCATCTTCTACCCGCTGCTCGGCAGCGGGATTCTCTTGTGCGGCAGCCCCTGTGCTGGGCTGCTCTTGCTCTGCTTCTGGCCGCTCGTGGGCGGTGTTGTCTTGCATCTCTTGATCTTGGTTCTCCTCGGCATGGCTAGCCGGAGGAGAAGGGGGCCTCTCATGGTGTGCAGCAGTGTCCTGTGCTGCTGACTCTGACTCTGCTCCTTGAGCATCCGTGGTCTGTGCATTGGCAGCAGCTGCATTGGCGGTGTCGTCCTCATCATCGTCGAGGTTGATCAGAGGTACTGGTGGCTTATTGGCCTGGTCGGGCGCGAGAACGGCATTCGCGTCCATGGGAGGTCTGCCGAGAAAGAAAGAATCAGAAATTGGAAGGAGATTGGGGAAAACAGCACAACGCGAGAGGAGAGACGACCGAGAAGAAAACTTACGCAGTGGTGGAAGGGAGCTTTCGCCTCGGCTTCTTCGCGACCGCCTTGGTCGGCTTCTTCTTCTCGGCTGGCTTTTTCCTCTTGGCGGGAGGCTCTTGGGCGCCGCTGCCAGTCCGCTTGCGTGTGTCAGGAGCGGCAACGGACAGAGGCTTGACGACAAGGGCCGTTTTGCCCTTGTTCCCATCTTCATCTTCATCATTATTCTCCTCAGCGACCTCATCTGTGGATTCAAAAGATAAGAAGAAAATCAGGAACAGCAAACAAGGGATTGACGCTTCTCGCAAACAAGCGAAGTGAGTACGTTGTTACCTTCGAATTCGTCTTCAGACCAATCGCGAAGAGACGGTTCGGCCTCGCGTTTCTCCGTCGTTGGGGAGCGAGGGAGATTGATCTGATCCGCGGCATCGAAGGAGGGCACATCGTCCTCCTCGCGATCGGCAGAGAAGTTGCCATCGAAGCGCTCGCAGCTTTCAATTTTCTGGCGAGTAAGGATCTGAAAAACAGAGAAGGGTCACAGATTAGCCGAGTATCAGGAAGGAATTCTACTCGGATAGGCGTGCAGACACAAAGCACACTAAGCCTAGGCAGCTCACTAATTGTTTCTACCCGGAAAGGCGTGCAGGCACAAAGCACACTAAGCCTAAGAATTGTTCCCGAGTAGGCTACCCGACAAGGCGTGCAAGCACTAAAGCACATTACGCCTAGGCGATTCGGCTAAGTATCCTACTCGGTGCAGAAGACAATGGCTACTCGCGGCAAGAAGAAGAATCATCTACTCGGAAAGCATATGCAGAAAACAGAGTAAGGAGGACGTACCCGTTCAATCGGCTTCGTGCGGCTATACGGGACGAACCCGTACTGCCAATTGTCGCCGAGGTTCGTCATCAAGACGGCCCTTGCGTGCCCGGGAACATCAATGTTGTCGATCTCGATGGTTGTCGTCCTGGTGCAGTCGCGGGGGCCTCCCATGTAGCACATGAGATGGCAGCGCTCCTGCAGAGGCAGCACTCGGCGCTGGATCCAACAAGCCACCGGATCATCATTCTTGAGGCCTTGCTCTATCAGCCAGCCAAGCCTCTTCTCTATCTCGATGGCATTGTCGTCATTGGCGGGCTTCTCCTTCCAGTTCTTCCCGGTGGGAGCACGGAGGCTCCAGGCGGGAAGGTTGATCCTGTCATTTACCTGGGCTCCTTCGGCGGCGGGGATGTTCTTGACGTAGAAGAACGTCTTCTGCCACAGTCGAACGGAGTCCAGCCCCTTGAGACGGGGGTGGTTCGTCCCGGACCGCTGCACCATCATGGCGCAGCCGGTGTCGGTTGCGCGGCCGACGCCCGCGCTGTCCTTCTTCCCGACAGTCTGCTGGCGGAGGTGGAAGTACCTCAGCCAGGTATCCGACGTCGGGTGGATGCCGAGGAAGGCCTCGCACACAACGGCGTGGTAGGCGAGGAAAACGACGGCGTTCGGCGGCAGATGATGCATCTGAAGGCCGAAGTGGTCAAGAAACTTACGGAGGAACTCGGAGGCCGGCAGTCCGAAGCCGCGCTCGAAGTGCGACATGAACACGACGCGCTCACCCTCCCGCGGGGTTGGCACGACTTCATCGTCAGGCGCCCGGCACTCCACGCCGGGAGGAACTCTCCTGGTATTCACGAGCCAGGCGAAATCTTCACTGGTGACGATTGAGCCCGCCCAGCCGGCTTTAGCCATCGTTGCAAGTAGGAGGAGTGGAAGAAATTGGACGGAGTTGGATGGGCGAATTGAGTCCGCGGCGGCGCGAAAGCTTGCGCGGCGGCGGAGAGCTCGGTGGCGGAGGAAAGCAGAGGACGAAAGAGGAATAGTGCAAGGGAAGGGGAAAAGGAAGTTACCGGCGGGGGTATTTATACCCTCTCCGCGGGTTTACCGTTACCATCGGCGTAGTGGGATCAATCGTGGCCATGATGGCTGTGTGGTGGGGCCTGTGGCCGGATAGAAACGCACGCAAGCGCGGAACGCGCGCGTAACGGCCACAGTGGATCCCACGGCCAAATCGTGGCCTATTATTACGATTGATGGGACATAACGAGCCGGTGGGCCCGCCCCGTGAAAACTGGGCGCGTGGCACGATGTGTCGTGGGCAGCGAAACGACAGGGTCGTGGATGCTTGACACGCGTCCGGCTGCGGCACGGACGGCTGGATGGTGCTCTGCGCCGCAACGGCTCAATTCAAGAAAATTCTCTAAGTCTTTTTACTCGGTTACAGAGTAGAAAGCAAGTGCTACTCGGAAGACAAGAGACACAGGATACTTGTCAGAGTGCTACTCGGAGGCCTTTTTACTCGGCATCTTGAGGTTCAAGGGCTATGAGGCAAAGATTGATTTTAAGCTGGCAGAGCCTAGTGAACGAGTTCGCAAGACTCAACCAGCTTCGGGGACTGCTGTCGGGGGGTTACCCCCGAGTAGGGT
This sequence comes from Alopecurus myosuroides, assembly GCA_028641055.1. NCBI lineage: Eukaryota > Viridiplantae > Streptophyta > Magnoliopsida > Poales > Poaceae > Alopecurus > Alopecurus myosuroides. The sequence continues at coordinate 666,924,888 of CM054057.1, read as the reverse complement.
AAAGGCAAGTGGTAAAAGCAGCTAACAGAAGAGAGGTTTGGTCGAGTAGCCGACTACCCGGTACTCGCTACCCGGTCGACTGCTACTCGGTCTCGCCTCAAGGTGACCAGAAGGAAGCATCATTCAAGTTCTCTACGTTCGAGTAGAAGAGTTGGCTCGAGTACAATTGGCGGGAACAATTGGCGGGAACCTACTCGGGCCAGAAAGTCAAAGGAGCCGTTCTGACACAGGATCCCGCGTATCCTGGGTCCGTACTTGGCAGCATTCGAACTACTGTTCATCTGGGACCGGCCTGCCTGACAGTGACAGCATGGAAGCAGGCCGTGGCAGGATAAGGGGGGCCTACTCTGTGCTTAGGTACAGTGATACCAGTCTGTCCCCTAGTTTTGCCCAACGACTTTCCAGATGAAGCCAAGGTTAGGAACCAAAGCTGTCAGCGGGAACCCGGAAGAAGGACGATGTGCACACTATGTCGACACTTGTCCATGTTTGGACGTATCCGGCTGGGCACCATGTATATAAGGTGCCCCGCCGCCTCCTACGTGAGGATGGATCACATATCGCATACTGGGTCACGCATAAACCCTAGAAACCCTAAGTCCTCGACCTAGTTCCATTCGGGAGAGGGGAGCGGTTACTCGGTAGCGATATCATTTGTACTGTGGCTACTCGGAGAGACATCATAATACATACAGAAAGGCAGGAGTAGGGGTTTTACCTCCTCACGAGGGCCCTGAACCTGGGTAGATCGTGTTGTTCGCAGTGTATTGTTCTTACCTCACGCGGCTACTCGTCGCGTGATCCCTCCCCGAGCACCTCCAGCGTCCTTCGTCCCCACATCTTTAGCCATCCCATGGCATCTGCCGTGACACCACCACGACATCATGTGATTGCCTTCTTGAAGATCATCATCATGCCATCTAAGTTGCTTCCTTCCTTGGTGTGGTGCTTCTCTTGGTCTTGATAAATTCTTCTGGGCTTTCACTTCACTAATTGGTTTGGGTATGGGATGGGCACAAAATAACACTAAGTCAAGAGAAAGAAAATAGGAAGAAAGAGTAGAAGAGAGAGGGAGATGTTTTCTTCTGGATTTCTTCACACTTGTACTTCCTCTAGTTGCTTCTAGTGGTGGAGTCTTTTCTTCAAAATTTCTTCATTGATCCTCCTTGTAGCTCTTCATGTTGTCCCCAAGTTGAAAGTGAAGAACCTTCTATTTCTTGAGTCTTGTTTTCCATTTGCTAACTTGATGGATTCTTGAAGCAAGAATAGGGGGATGGAGAAGTAGATAGAAAGCAAAGGTACTAGGGTCTAAGGTTTACCACTTGGTCTTGTATGTGCTTTACACATACTAGGTACTTGGTCTTGGCTCCAAAACAGCCATAACAACAAAGGTAAACAATGATAGAAACAACTCTAATACTTAACCAACTAGATGGACTACTATGATGGAAGTTTGGCTAAAATTACATGGTCATGGTCCAAGGGTGTCCAAAATGGTTGGGAAAGGTTGTTTCTGGTCCAAGGTTATCAAATGGAGCAATTTTGCAAAAGGAACTATATTGAAAATATTTATAAAAATTAATCTATGTCAAAAATACTCAAATAGACAACTTAATTCTAAATTCAATTTTAATTTGTTCAATTATTATTTTGGGACAGAGGATATGAAAGTACACATCCTAAGGTTTCCAAATATATTTTATTTGCAATTTTTGGATTTGTAGAATTTGAATTATGCCAAAATTCACCAAACAAGCATATTTAAATTTGAACAATTTTAACTTTGTCAAATTTCAATTTGGCCAGTGCTAAAAGTTTCTAGATGTCAAGGGCTTTTCAAAAAGTCCAAGATTGCTAAATTTGTCTAAGTGGTTAAAAAGTTATGAAGATTTGAAGTTGCAGGGGCTTTTCTGCAAAATCTACTATTTAATTTCTATTCCGGAAGAAAAACAGAAAATGGGCTGCTATTTGCTGCGCTGGGCGACAGATAACAGCTGGGCCTGGGCCGGTTACGCGCTGCGTGGGCGACAAATAACCAAATCGGCGCAGCTCACTGGCGCTACGCTATTCGCCGAAAACGATTCGGTAAGTGATCTATTTGGGACCACGCGATCAAGATCTAACGGTGCTGGGGGCATTGGTTACCTGGTCGCCGGAGTGGTGGCCGGAAAATGGTGCGCGGCGGCGCAGGGGCTCGCGAGTCGACGTCGGTGAGGTTCCGGTGGTTCCCTGGCTCCGGGAAGACGACGAGGGTGTGCGCCGCGACGAGGGGATCTCGTTGGTGGCAGTGGGGTGCGCCGAGGAGGTCCGCGTTGACGCCGCGGTGTAGAATCCCGTGGCCGAGGAGGTCCGCGGCTCCGGCGAGCTCAACGTCATCTCTCCTCTGCGCAAAAGAGTGGGACAAAGGGTCAGAGAGTACCACGGGGACCAAGGGAGATGGATGGGAGGGTTCTCGGGCTCGGACATGCGCCAACCTCACCGGAATACAAAGAATACGGCGGCGGATCCCGGGAACTCCGGCGAGCGATTTCTCCCGAATAGAGGTATGATACGAGGGGGCAAGGGAGGGGAAATGGAGAGTAGAGAGGTGGCTTTAAGGGGGTGGAAACGGTCCTGTGATTACTCGCCTTAATCTCGCGGAATTAAACGGAGAAGAAACGGCTCATTCGGTTACTACTGAGGTTGATGACGACCTGACGTCATGATGACGTCAGCATTTTTTCCCCATGTTTTCTTATTTAATTTATATCTTCTGTTTAAATAATCAAATCAACATGGAACAAAATCCTAAATTCATAATATTTGAAATACTTTCTAACAATATCATTTTTATAAACTTTTCAACATATTACATTTTTGAATTATGAAATTTGAAATATTCATTAAAAGTGACTTAATAGCATTTTTAATAGAAAATCAAATTTAATTTTGAGAAAGTGTTTTATAAAAATAAAGAGACATTATATAAGTCAAATATTATTTTTGAAAATCATTTACACTTGTTTTGCTATTTTATATTTTGAAATAAAAAAAATGATTTCACTAATAGCCTACTAATGCCATTTAAAAAAAATCAATTATATAAATGCAAATTATTGGTTGAATAAAATATCAGAGACAACAATGTGATCAAATGAAACTTTCCAAAATCATTTCAACTTGTTTCCATAATTTAATAATTTATAAATATGATGAAAACATCATAGTCACTTAATAGAAAATTTTCCTTATTTATTTGACTTGGGGTTTAATAAAAATAATGTGGTTTTCTCAAATGAAGATGTTGTTTTCCCAATTGAAAACATTAAACATGTCAGTTATTATTTTTGAAACTCATTTCACATCATGTTTATATTTTATTTTTAAGCTTTCAATGATTTACTAATAGTAACTTAATGCTATTTAATTAGTTCATATCAATTGATTATTATTGTTGATCAATAAAATTTAGAATAAAACCATAAGTTATAATATTATTTTCAAAACCTTTTTGTTATGTTATTTTCAAGGCAATGCATTTCATTTTCACCCCTTCATGTTTAAAACTTGGAATAACAACTAAAAGTTATTATTAAAACATTTTATTCTCATCAATCATTTTTGAGGCTTAGGACTTTATTAAGGGTTATAAATCTTTTATTGTTGTTGCCATAAAATAATTTCAAGGTAATATTTGAATTGAAAACCTTTTATGTAATAAAGTTTGCTAAAGCTAAAATGGTTTTCTTTATGTGAGAAAAATTCATTTGAGAGGGTTTTAGGGTTTATGGAATAGAGGTATAATGGATTCTTAATTTCAATTTTCATTGAGTTATGTATTGATTCCTTTTGTTTCTTGCATCTTATTTGGTTTTTGGTGACTTGCATAACATGAAAACAAAAAGTTTCAATTTTTAGTGATTTTTGGACTTTCCAAAAATGAGGGATGTTACAGACTACCACCCTTAAAAGAAATCTCGTCCCGAGATTTGGGAAGGTTAGAAAGAAGGATTTGGGTAACTGGGTTCCAAAACAACTGGGTGGGCTACCACCCCCTTAAAAGAAACTTTTGTAGTTAGTCTATTTTCATTATATTAGAGTGTAGATTGATTTGAGATAGGCTTGAGTAGAGCTTTCCTTTGAGGTAGAGCTGTAGACCAACATGGATCTGTTGAACTACCTTTGACACTGAGGGGTCACTCTTTGGGTCAAACAAAAGTCTTTGGGTTCCTCTCAACTTGATCTTTTGATGTCCTTGGAAATCTTTCGTCCTGTTGTTGTCATCCTTGAAGGCAAACACCATGCTATTTCTAAGGAAACTCTCATGGTAGGAAAACTCCCATTGCTTGATAGCTCCAAGGTTAGCTTGATCCTTATTAGGCAGTTGGCATTGATCATGGATGTGATTGTTCCTTCACACAGAAGAAAGCAATTTGATACTAGCATTCCTCAAATGGGATGGCTTGTGTATCAATATGGTTAAGGTTGTATGATTCCAAATGGTTCTCACTATGGTTGGTGAATGAGTATGGTGTTGGGTTTGGTCTAGTAGGGATGAGTAGAGATTTAGAAGGAGATTGAAGGAATTCCTACCCCAACACATCAGATCATGGAAACTCATCTTACAAACAACACATAACAACCAAACTTCACACCAAACAACCAGGTTTTATAAAACAACTAATATTGTCATACCACACTCATTGGTATGATCAATACACTAACACGTTAACGTTGTTCTAACCAAGTAACTAGATTGGTGGTCTCAGCTATATCTTCTTGAGTTTCTTCAAATTCTTCTCTCCATGTCTTGAGGTGTTCTTGAATGTTGTGAAGTCTGGGTTTTATCTCCAAGTTGCTTCAATTGTCTTAGGTCTTCATGGGGTGAAAATACTTCTTGCACTTCTTGGTATGGTCATCAACATTCCTGTCTTGATGGTATTTGAAGAGGTGGGTCATCTAGAAATTTTGAAGGTGAATAATAGATGAGATGATATGAGAAGAATTAAGATGATTGTTTTGTTTCTAGAAAGTTTGAACATAGAAAGTTTTCAATCCTAGGGTGATCAATGGGTTATTAACAACTTGTTGCAAATTGGATATTCACTATAGTGAGAGATACAGGCACCCGCAAGCCAATCAAGGAACGGTCTCGTGTCCGTGGACACGTAAAGTTGTCCGGGCCGCTTCATCTCACTATGCCGCTAGGATCCAAAATACTCTAAGGAGATAATAACATGATCAAAAATGGCATCCAAACCTAAGGGTCTCGAATCCTACAGGCAACACAATGCTCTGATACCATTTTGTAGCATCCCAACTTTTAATAAAGATGGAATACCTGTGTTATTGTGCTAGTCCCTGGATCAATTGCTAGCACCACAGTAAAAAATGAAATATCATGCAAATGCATCAAATTCTATTACTTCGCATGATCCAGTCTTTACAAAATAGTATTACAACTTGCATAGTCTTAGAAGACTAGCAGAAAACAAAGATATACAGCGGAAAACATGAATAACATTGAGCCCATCTTCTTCATGTGCCACAGGCAAAACATGTTGGCGATAGTCTCGAGATCCTAAACGAAATCCTCACTCGTCTTCAGAAATATCTGCAATATGGAATATGCAGCCACAAGGGAGTCAATACGATTTAATGTATTGGCAAGTAACACTATGGTGGATATAAATGGCAAGACTAATACTACATGCTTATTTGGCTGAGTGGAGTTTAGGCTAAGTTTGCAAAAAGCCAGTTTTCTCCTATCACTTTTGTAAAACAAACTTTTCTTTTCAAAAGGGGTGGCAACATTGGATTAAGATCCAAGCACCACAACTATTGTTCACTTGGTCAAAATTTTACTTATTGAAATTGATGATGAGATTCTTCCGTTAATCCTTGTCCAGCTGCTCATAGTTGTCCATAACCGGGGACACGGCTAAGATCTTAGTTTGTTGACTCTGCAGAGGTTGTGCACTTTCACCCTTTGTCTTCAATTAGCCCAAACATCCTATACACCCGGAGTGCATCATGGAAAGGAGAGAATTGAGACGAGATCTTTCAGAAGAAGAAGTCCAAACCCACCGGCAAGACCCGTTCCACCTATAATTTTGCTACCTCTGCTTGTCAAGCCTGGGCTGAACCCTCACAACTTAATTGATCAAGACAGAGCCCATATTGTCAAAAGGCTGCACGGGAAGCTACTAGATTTAGAGGGACATAGTAATCTCTTTGTTCCTGGGTGGCCATCCTCAAGTGACAACCTCAAGTGGAATAACCCTTAGACAAGGGCCCTGAGGCAACACTCAACATAAACCAGTCTTACCACTTCCACCCAGGTGGTTCATTCTTTAGTTATACTTAGAATTTTTCCTCAACATCTAGTAAAACAATTTGTAATATTGCATAGCATCCACTAAGTTCTAAGGCTATCAAAATAACAAGGGTAAAAGATATGGCTACACACTACTAGGATAATAGCATAGCATAATATAACTTAGTAAAATTTCCTATCGTGCATGCTACTCAAAATCAACTAATGCATATAGAAAATAATGGGTAGTTGATGGTGTGTTACTTGCCTTGTTGAAGTTGGTGAAGAATTCACACTCTCTTCACAAAAGATCGTTGCTCTCCGTACAATCTATTCATTGAAAACACAATAACAAAATAAACAAACATTCTACCAAACAATCATACAAGTGAAGAAACATACAAAGCAACTAACATATCAAAAGGGGTTTAACCAAGTTGGTTAGGACAAGGTCTAGGTTTGAGTTGAAAGATTCATTCTCTAGTGGTCTCATTCTTGTTAAGGAAATTCCAATGGTTTACTTGGGAAGGGCTAGGTTGAGTTATGTATAAAACTAACTTTATTATAACCATACTTGTCGAGGAAGTTCCAAGAGTTCACTAAGAATAAACATATTACTTCTTCAGCTAAAGTAATACATGCAAACACGTGGTCATATTCACCTTCAAAATATATTTGAGTGACTATGTTAGTATTTTCCATTGTGGTTAGGGTAGGTCTACTAACTTCATCATCAAAGGGAAATATATTACTAAGTCTTGGGTTTTCCATTTGGGTCAATGGTTGGACAAAAATAACTTGTTACTCTTCAACTTGGGTGGATTGCTTCTAGTCCTCATGTGATTGCCTTCTTGAAGATCATCATCATGCCATCTAAGTTGCTTCCTTCCTTGGTGTGGTGCTTCTCTTGGTCTTGATAAATTCTTCTGGGCTTTCACTTCACTAATTGGTTTGGGTATGGGATGGGCACAAAATACCACTAAGTCAAGAGAAAGAAAATAGGAAGAAAGAGTAGAAGAGAGAGGGAGATGTTTTCTTCTGGATTTCTTCACACTTGTACTTCCTTGAGTTGCTTCTAGTGGTGGAGTCTTTTCTTCAAAATTTCTTCATTGATCCTCCTTGTAGCTCTTCATGTTGTCCCCAAGTTGAAAGTGAAGAACCTTCTTCTTCTTGAGTCTTGTTTTCCATTTGCTAACTTGATGGATTCTTGAAGCAAGAATAGGGGGATGGAGAAGTAGATAGAAAGCAAAGGTACTAGGGTCTAAGGTTTACCACTTGGTCTTGTATGTAATTTACACATACTAGGTACTTGGTCTTGGCTCCAAAACAGCCATAACAACAAAGGTAAACAATGATAGAAACAACTCTAATACTTAACCAACTAGATGGACTACTATGATGGAAGTTTGGCTAAAATTACATGGTCATGGTCCAAGGGTGTCCAAAATGGTTGGGAAAGGTTGTTTCTGGTCCAAGGTTATCAAATGGAGCAATTTTGCAAAAGGAACTATATTGAAAATATTTATAAAAATTAATCTATGTCAAAAATACTCAAATAGACAACTTAATTCTAAATTCAATTTTAATTTGTTCAATTATTATTTTGGGACAGAGGATATGAAAGTACACATCCTAAGGTTTCCAAATATATTTTATTTGCAATTTTTGGATTTGTAGAATTTGAATTATGCCAAAATTCACCAAACAAGCATATTTAAATTTGAACAATTTTAACTTTGTCAAATTTCAATTTGGCCAGTGCTAAAAGTTTCTAGATGTCAAGGGCTTTTCAAAAAGTCCAAGATTGCTAAATTTGTCTAAGTGGTTAAAAAGTTATGAAGATTTGAAGTTGCAGGGGCTTTTCTGCAAAATCTACTATTTAATTTCTATTCCGGAAGAAAAACAGAAAATGGGCTGCTATTTGCTGCGCTGGGCGATAGATAACAGCTGGGCCTGGGCCGGTTACGCGCTGCGTGGGCGACAAATAACCAAATCGGCGCAGCTCACTGGCGCACACGTGGCGCTACGCTATTCGCCGAAAACGATTCGGTAAGTGATCTATTTGGGACCGCGCGATCAAGATCTAACGGTGCTGGGGGCATTGGTTACCTGGTCGCCGGAGTGGTGGCCGGAAAATGGTGCGCGGCGGCGCAGGGGCTCGGGAGTCGACGTCGGTGAGGTTCCGGTGGTTCCCTGGCTCCGGGAAGACGACGAGGGTGTGCACCGCGACGAGGGGATCTCGTTGGTGGCAGTGGGGTGCGCCGAGGAGGTCCGCGTTGACGCCGCGGTGTAGAATCCCGTGGCCGAGGAGGTCCGCGGCTCCGGCGAGCTCAACGTCATCTCTCCTCTGCGCAAAAGAGTGGGACAAAGGGTCAGAGAGTACCACGGGGACCAAGGGAGATGGATGGGAGGGTTCTCGGGCTCGGACATGCGCCAACCTCACCGGAATACAAAGAATACGGCGGCGGATCCCGGGAACTCCGGCGAGCGATTTCTCCCGAATAGAGGTATGATACGAGGGGGCAAGGGAGGGGAAATGGAGAGTAGAGAGGTGGCTTTAAGGGGGTGGAAACGGTCCTGTGATTACTCGCCTTAATCTCGCGGAATTAAACGGAGAAGAAACGGCTCATTCGGTTACTACTGAGGTTGATGACGACCTGACGTCATGATGACGTCAGCATTTTTTCCCCCTGTTTTCTTATTTAATTTATATCTTCTGTTTGAATAATCAAATCAACATGGAACAAAATCCTAAATTCATAATATTTGAAATACTTTCTAACAATATCATTTTTATAAACTTTTCAACATATTACATTTTTGAATTATGAAATTTGAAATATTCATTAAAAGTGACTTAATAGCATTTTTAATAGAAAATCAAATTTAATTTTGAGAAAGGGTTTTATAAAAATAAAGAGACATTATATAAGTCAAATATTATTTTTGAAAATCATTTACACTTGTTTTGTTATTTTATATTTTGAAATAAAAAAAATGATTTCACTAATAGCCTACTAATGCCATTTTAAAAAAATCAATTATATAAATGCAAATTATTGGTTGAATAAAATATCAGAGACAACAATGTGATCAAATGAAACTTTCCAAAATCATTTCAACTTGTTTCCATAATTTAATAATTTATAAATATGATGAAAACATCATAGTCACTTAATAGAAAATTTTTCTTATTTATTTGACTTGGGGTTTAATAAAAATAATGTGGTTTTCTCAAATGAAGATGTTGTTTTCCCAATTGAAAACATTAAACATGTCAGTTATTATTTTTGAAACTCATTTCACATCATGTTTATATTTTATATTTTTAAGCTTTCAATGATTTACTAATAGTAACTTAATGCTATTTAATTAGTTCATATCAATTGATTATTATTGTTGATCAATAAAATTTAGAATAAAACCATAAGTTATAATATTATTTTCAAAACCTTTTTGTTATGTTATTTTCAAGGCAATGCATTTCATTTTCACCCCTTCATGTTTAAAACTTGGAATAACAACTAAAAGTTATTATTAAAACATTTTATTCTCATCAATCATTTTTGAGGCTTAGGACTTTATTAAGGGTTATAAATCTTTTATTGTTATTGCCATAAAATAATTTCAAGGTAATATTTGAATTGAAAACCTTTTATGTAATAAAGTTTGCTAAAGCTAAAATGGTTTTCTTTATGTGAGAAAAATTCATTTGAGAGGGTTTTAGGGTTTATGGAATAGAGGTATAATGGATTCTTAATTTCAATTTTCATTGAGTTATGTATTGATTCCTTTTGTTTCTTGCATCTTATTTGGTTTTTGGTGACTTGCATAACATGAAAACAAAAAGTTTCAATTTTTAGTGATTTTTGGACTTTCCAAAAATCAGGGATGTTACATCATGAAAAATTAGCAAACAACCAGTACCTAAAAACAATGATAACAAGTCATAAAAATAATCTAAAACACAATCATCACTCAAGGTAATACCCCTATCAAAAGCATAGAAACAGGACTGCACTGATAACACACTAGTATGGAAAATCTACACAAGCATGTTATAAGAAAAACTTATATTCTACAACTATAGCACAAGCAACTAAATAATTCATGGCATCATAACAGAAGTAATAACTTCATAAATATGCTATAATAAACTCATACACTTATGAAATAAAAGATGAAAATACTATAGCAAAAATCACCATTTTCTAGTGGTGACACTAGTTCATCACTAGAGAAGCAAACAAGGTTACTATGATGCTTAATTCTAAACAAGCAAGTCATGATCATAAAATGTACCTAATAACAGTACACAAAACTTACTCATGTTAGTAAGCACAAACACCAAAGTAATTCTATGAATCAACCATTAAGCATGCATAAATTAATTCTAGCAATTTATGTTTCCTTTAAACAATTACTAGCAAGCAAGCAAGGTATAACTCACACAACCAGTAGCTATGCACTTAAAGAAAAGTTATATAAACCTTTTCAAAAATCCAAACACTCAATTTAAAATCATTCACAATCAATCTATCAATCACAAGGAATTTAGTTTGTTTGCAAGCAATTTAATTTAGAACTCAATAGTGAATCATTTCTTAACAAGATACTCCTAAGGAATATTATGCTAACAAATGGATCACATCTAACCTACTAGTAGATTCTGATAAGAAATAAACTTCTCACTTGCATAAGTGAAAACAAACAATTATATTTTCCATGGTGGAAAATATTCTATCAACCACATAATTAAAACATGTTAATTTCTCTCATGTGCATAGTTGGGAATTTTCATCCACAACCAAGATGCAATGGGACCAGTGGGTTATTGGACCACTAATACCAAGGCAAAATAGGTACTAAGCCTCTGGTTACTCATGACAAAAATTAGTATAACAAAATAAATAAAACAATGCTATTTATTCTAGTGCATACAAGACTAGTGCATAAGAATAACAAAACCTACACATGCTTCACTATAAAAAGACATGCAAGCTATCAGAGACAAAAGCATCAAAATAACAGTACTAAAATGGTACTGGATCTATAGCAAACATAGCACAAAATTTATCAAAGCATTAACACAAAGATCTAGCTCTCACAATAATTTCAAATAATAAAAACTAGAAAAATAACAAATGTTACTCATGCTTTGCTATAAGATCACATGCAAGTTAATGAAGATAATAGAATATAAATAACAGTATCAAAATGGTACTGGACTCACCACAATCATAGCACAAACTTAGGTAACAAGCACACAAAGAGTTGGTTCACACAAAACACCAAATAAATAAACTAGGGAAATAACATATGCTACTTCTATAGCCAAAGGATATTGCAAACATGCACACACTTTGTATGGTATATGTAATGCAATAAAGCAACCTAATAACAAGATCCAACACATCTCTACATTCTAGGAACAAAGATTAAACCAACCAAACATATCATTTCAAACAAAAACAAACAAAGAAAACAAAACAGAAAAGCTTCTGTTTCTAGATGTGTCCACCAAAAATAATATAGAGCCTCAAAAATTAATATAATCTAGGATAAGATAGATCTAGTCAATACCAAACTCATCCAATTGGATTTACTTCAAAAATCATTTTTAAACTCCTTATAAAAAGTCTAGAAAAGCCTACCGGTCTTTTACCAAAATGGATGTCATTTCCATTTGGTAAATGGCGTTGATGTAAGGCCAAGTCCTATGGATAGATCTACTCATAGGCTACTCAAAACAATTTTATTTGACCAAAATGGATACAGATCCAAAAAGTTATGTCAAAAATGGAAAAACAGACAGTCTGTGGCAAAACAGGTATTGTGACAAAAATAAAAGTGCAAACTTGGATCTTCCAACGGGACATGGTTAGAAAAACATAAGCCTAGTGCTGTGAATTTTTGTAGAAATAATCTGCACGAAAACTATCTTTCACAAGCTCAAAACGACAGGCAAACTTCTGCAGGGATTTGAGGTTCCTCACATCGGTTTAAGAAAAATGGCCAGCGGCGATTTTGGAGCTCATGGAGCTCACATGGATGGCTCAAGGCTCCTCTCAGCTTGGGGATGAAGTGTGGTAGTGGGGGGTTGTGGAGGAGGGCTGTGGAGCAAGGAAAGTCACAAGGAGTGGCTTATAGCAAAGGGTAAGAACAAAATGGCAAGGGTGGCTTTGGGTTCATGGCATAGGAGGTGCTCAAGGGGCTTTTTGGTCACATCATAATAATGCAATGAGGCCAAGGGGCAAGACCACCAAGGGGCAAGTCAAGGTTGGTCTTTGGAGTGAGGAAAGATCAATGGCATGGGTCAAGGGTCAAGGGCAAAAATGGCAAGTGTGGCTTTGGATCCCTACCATTTGATGGCATAGAGGTGTTCAAGGGACTTTTTGGTCATTTCCATTTGAGTGCACATGGTGTCCTATTCAAGTACACATGTGACATGGGCAAGGTTGGACTTTGGAGGCAAGGGGAGGCAAGGGGCAAGGTTAAAAATATCAAAGGTACATGTGTGCCCATACCTATCCTAGTCACCATATCTCTCCTCCCTTATCTTCATGCCTAAGGCTTCTAGAAGCAAGGTCAAGTATCCAAGGTGGAGTACTAGTTGTGGTAAACACAAGGGACAAGGTCTTACTTCGAATCTTGCAAAGGAAGGCAATGAAATCTTCTGCCCAAAATCGTATCTGTTACTGTTCCGAAAAATTCAGAAAATTCTCTTAAAGTGTTGGAAAACAGATCAAAGGTTCAAAAAGTTGAGTTTGTTTTCAGGGTTCAATTGCTTTCCAAAATTGGTTTTCAAAGTATGGACTTGTTAACCATGTTATACACTTTCAGAAACAACTTTTGAAAACAATTTTGAACTAGTTTAAGGCCATGAAAATAATGTGGAAAAAGGCCTACTTTCTATTTTTTTTATCTGTTTCTCAAAACTGCCTTATTCTGCCTTAATTTTATACCATAAAAACAACAAGCAAAAGATAGTTTATATTTCTCCAAAAATAAAAGTGATCTTATGGGTTTGTAGTACATATATTAAGGATTAATTAAAAGTCAAGAAACCATGATATAACAATTTATAGCTTGGTGAAAACAATGGTAGAAAACAGGTACTTGGCTTTATTTTCAGGAATTGTTTTCTATAGGAAAGTTAAAAGAAAACTTTCATAGATCATTTTGGAAACTTGTTTTCTTGGATCAAACAAGGTTAAAAGTTTGTTTTAAGATGCAAACAAGAATGATCCAAGTCTTTGAATAAAAATCCACTCAAGTAATAATAAGAAAACATTTGGGAAAAATATCAGGAATATTTTTCAGAAACATATGGTGTTGGTTTTATAATGAAACAAAACTTATGTTGCAAATATGATTAAGATCATAACACAAGTTAGTTCAAACAATCATGTTGTTATAAAAATAATTTGTTGGCCCTTCAAACAATCATGTTGTTATAAAAATAATTTGTTGGCCCTAATAGTTGTCTTCTTGAGCACAGTATAAGAATCCAAAAACTGGGGTGTGACAGAGGGGAGGAAGGAGACGACAGAGTGGAATTGCTCGAGGACAAAGCTCTGGAAGCGCTCACCTGGGGGACCTACCGCAATGGACGTGCACCCTCTGTCCGCACGCAGCGAGAGCGACGCCGGCCAGCGCACCTACGGCCGGGAGGGCGGTGGGTGGGAGGGGGCGGGCACGGTGGGGGAGGGTGCCGCCAGGGCGGCGGCCGCGCGATTTGTCCTCATCCATTCCTTCTGACTTATTTTTCATGCCCTTCGATATGGGCTTTTGGATAAAAACACTAGTATACGGTTCTGAACAAAGAGGTACATTTAATCTCCACCGTTCATTTACAGAAGGTGGGAAGCACCGGAGCAGAGGTGTGTCATTTTGTACGAAGCAAATACATTAGTCATCATACGTATATGTGAGAATGCGTCTGCATATGTAAATTCACTATCCTCCGTACCAGTTAATTCCGGTACATATGGTTTACCATTCTGAACGTTGTGTTCGTTATATGGAAACCGTAGAATTTTTTGATTCGATTTGGAGAATCGCACACATTTAAGATTCACCATCTCACACAGTGGCGCACGTGATTACTAAAAAGTGAATCATGTGCGAAGAGCGTAACCATCGGAGATGGTTATTGCCCCCATACCCCTATATGCGTTTCTACACTCGATCAGGACATTTCTAATTCCTACTTGTCCACTTGTCAAGCAAAGCACGCTCAAGAAATTTTCAACAAACAAATGGCTTCCCGGAGTTGCCATTTTGCCTGGTACTAGTAATTTGCTGCCCCTAGAGCCGAATTTTGGCTCCTCCGGTCCAGTACAGCCTGCCCGCACCGGACGGACTGTACAGGCCGTGGCAGGTCTCCCGCTTCCTTCCATGACTGCACCTCAAACTCCAAGCAAAAATTCGGCCACGTACGGTTCCGGTCGGTGCCTGCCGACTGCCGTACCGTACCCCGGTACACAAATCCGCTGCCCAACGACAAACCCGGTGGCATTCTGCGCCACCGCCTTGTACGCCACGCACACGCCTCCACCTGCCGCCGCAACACGACGCCCACGAGCAGCAGCTGCAAACAGCGGCCATTACTTTACAGTTGGTTAAAAATATTAAATTCACCGCAAGCTTCCGCCAGATTCGCGGCCTCCAACTCTGCCACTGTACTGTCGGTCGCCTCCGCGCCCCGCCCAGGGCCGCCCGCGCACATGGCGGGGGGCGACGACCTGGGGGAGGACGGGATTTAAGAAAACCCGGGAGCCACGCTTCCTCCTCCCCATTCCTCGCACTCCCTCGCACCACCGTACATGTCCTGCCACCGGCAAGCTGAGAGCGGGGGAGGCCGGTGGTAGCGCGGGCGGGGAGGCGGCCATGGGCTGGCGGAGAGGTGCAGGGGGCGGGGACGGGGCCGTGGCCACGCGGTGGGTCCTCCTGCTCTGCGCCGGGAGCTTCTGCCTCGGCCTGCTCTTCACAAACGGGTAAAATGTCAACTCTACTCCACTGCTCGCTAACCCTTCACAATCCAGATTTCGCGCCTCCTTCCGCCGAATTCCCAAGGGTGTAGTATAGGCTATGGAGCTGGGACGACTTGTGTTCCGGGCAAGGCAGCCAAGATCTGCCCTTCTCCTCCTCACAACTTTTGGGGGGAAGATTTGTTCAGGTCAATGGGCTGTGCTAGGTTCATTCACGGGGTCAACAATTTCAGGCTTCTGTGGTTCATTATTGATTGCTCATCCTCTTGTACCATCATGGAATTAGCTCCGACTGCGATTCAGTGCTGTTACAGCTCCACAATTTGCAACTGAAATCGTCTACACGAGCTCTGAGTTCCGGGGTTGCTGATTTAGCTGCTGCCATTATTTACTCACATGGGCTTCATGATTCGTATATGCACTGATTGTTTATCTTCCGCCCTTACCAGGATGTGGACATTGCCCGAGGCAACCGAGGTTGCCAAACCAAATGAAAGAAGAGGGGAAGTCACCAAGCTTACCGCCGGAGACTGTAATTCTGCAAAGGTACTTCTAATAATCTCCTTCCCTCCGGCCCCAAGTAAACAAATAGTAAATGATTCTTGATCACAGTAACGGATTAACCAGCAAATTGCCAAGTTCAGAATTCTATAGGGGTAACCAACTATAGACTCATAGCGGTGGAAACAGATCGGATAGTGCCTTTCGCACTTTGGGTTTCATATTCCCCGTGAAAGTACTCGTATGGATGTTATTGAACACGAATAAGGGGTGGATGTAACACATATCTTAGGTAATTTTATCCGGATGCAGATAAATCCACTTCCTTGTCCACATTTTGCTTCACAATCCAGTACTGCCACATTTGTATTTGTAAAATAAATCCGGACATTTCCACTTCCTCAAATACGAATATCGGATTATCCACTGCCACTTTCCACATCACAATGGTGTTGATGCAGATTTCATATCTCTGTGTCACCAGGTTCCAGAAAAACACGATTACAAAGACACGCTACAGGCCTTGGATACTCATAACGCTGTACAGTATGTGATGCCACACATGCCTTTCACCCCTCTCATTTGTTCCAGTAAAGCATCAAGGCAACTGTTTCTGACTAGAGTTCTTCAACTGCCTCCTCCTGCAGGACTTTGGATAAGACAATATCGAATTTAGAGACAGAACTTTCAGCTGCGAGAACCCTGCAGGAATCGTTTCTCAATGGTTCTCCGGTTTCAGAATCCGAGTCTGCCGGAAGGCGGAAATACTTCATGGTGATCGGCATCAACACGGCTTTCAGTAGTCGTAAGAGAAGGGATTCTATCCGCAATACCTGGATGCCACAAGGTTTTTTCACATGGGGCTGTTCTTTGTTTTGTTCTTAAAGCATTCTTATGGCATGGGTTACTAATGCTGAAGTAACAATGGAGAACAGGAGAGAAGAGAAAAAAACTCGAAGAAGAGAAGGGGATCATTATTCGTTTTGTTATTGGTCACAGGTGCGCACCATGTTTATTTCTTAAACCATGTGCTTGTCTCACATTTAGGCCTTGGCGATTTTTTTTTATAAAGGGCCTTTATTACTTAATAAAGTTTAAGCATTACACCCGGCCTCTGCATAACTAGGGCTTGGCGGATGCAAAACTATCCTACAGATCGATCCAATTGGTTGTGATAACTGGTTATTTGCAGTGCTATTTCAGGTGGAATAGTGGATAGAGCAATTGCAGCAGAGGATAGAAAACATGGAGACTTCATGAGGATCGTAAGCTTCACTTTATTTGCTTTACTAGTTATAACTTATTAGCTGCACCCCATGGCCTTCTGTCATATGGGAGTGTCAGTGTAGTTGTTGCTTTGACTTTAGCCCACATGATTTTAGTTCTTACTTTCAGTTATTTTCACTCTGTTCAGGATCATGTTGAAGGATACCTTGAATTATCTGGAAAAACCAAGACATACTTTGCTACAGCTGTTGCTATGTGGGATGCTAACTTTTATGTGAAAGTTGATGACGATGTGCATGTAAATATAGGTAACCTCAAATTTTGCTAAATCATCTGGGGGTAAAGTAATCATGTATATGTGATTAGTATCTTTGGTTTTAAAGGAATTATTTCCTGTTCATTTCTTGGTAATTTAGTATGTGGTCATTATTAGTTTCTTCAATTCTTCAATTTATTTGTAGGGTGAGAATCTACAGGTGATGAGTTCATACTCTGATATCATTTCTGTTTATTCCGTAGGATTGACAAAATTTTATCAATTCCAGACCTCCTGTTTGTTCACTTGTTAAGCAACATTATATTTCTAACATGAACTTTTACTTCTGCAGCGACCCTTGGACAGATTTTGTCAAAACATGTTTCGAAGACCAGGGTATATACTGGATGCATGAAGTCTGGTCCTGTACTATCTGATAAGTAAGTACTGTACTGTATTTAGCTTCTTTTTTCTTTGTCATGATTTTTTAGTTGTTAAGATGCAACTGCAACTGTGCAGGGACGTCAGGTATTATGAACCTGAGCACTGGAAATTTGGGGACAAGTATTTCCGACATGCCACCGGTCAACTCTATGCTATTTCGAAAGATTTGGCAACCTACATCTCCATAAACAAGTGAGTTAGTAGCCGAACCAGTTTATGTTCGAAATGGTCGAGTTTTCTCATATTCCATGCTCTGTTGTGTACTCAAACCGTTTCGGACAATTCAATCCTTGACAGGCATGTGTTACACAAGTACATCAACGAGGATGTTTCTTTGGGATCTTGGTTTATAGGGCTAGATGTTGAGCATATTGATGACCGTCGACTTTGCTGTGGTACTCCACCCGGTAAGCATTCTACAACTCTAATCTGGATGTATTTGCTGTGCAGAACTATTGATAAAAAAATATGACAAAGAAAAGAACCATCTATAATGTGTACTTACAGGCTTTGCACATAAATTATTTCGAGAAAAGGAGAATTTCATATACGAAATTGAGTTGTTCAGGCACATAAATTAGCTTCGAATCACGTGTCTATTAACTGATCGCAGATTGCGAGTGGAAAGCCCAGGCGGGGAACACCTGCGCGGCCTCATTCGATTGGAGATGCAGCGGTATATGCAACTCCGTGGAGAACATCCGGGGAGTGCACAACAAGTGCGGAGAAAGCGAAAAGGCGCTCTGGACCGCTTCTTTCTAAGAAAATCTGGAGGAAGATCGCACTGGAGTTGCTCTGTATATTAGACCTGGGCACGTTGTACATTGTGCATCAAAAGTGTTTAATTCATTCTTAGCCCTGTAGCTAGGTGATCCGTTGGGCGATGGCAGCGAAGCAGACCGTGGTTTTACTCGGAGTCTGCCAGTGCCGGTTGAGAGGGGGCATACAGGCTGCTGGATCTGTTGACACGTTTTTTGGTGGTCATTTTTGTAAGAACCTCGTACTCCGTGGATGGTTAACAAGATATATATAAATAAAGCTCTATAATTTCATCGTAGTGCCTCTTGATAGATTGATTGTTGAGTGAGACACTTGTTTATGCTTATTCGAACTGAAGGATTTTCGTAGAAACTGTAAGATTGATCGAATCTTCTACTCAATATACAATCGAGGCACGTTGTGTGTATTTGTATATGGGGTGTGTTGTACAACAAGGTGGTTTCCTAAGTATACTTGTAAGAGATACGGGCTCAGGTTCTCTGCAGCTACTGTAGAGGATCCCAGCCCAAGAGATACTGAATTGGTTTATAATCTATTAACCATAATCTAATCTTTAACAGAAACTTGGTTAAAAAAACTTTTTCATATGGATCGATTGAGGACCATAGGAAAGCTTGCTATGGAAATTAATAATGTGAGAAATGTCTAGTATAGAATGACCCAATCCACAGAGAGACGATCGTATATTCAAGAAAATGAAACTTAACTCTCAGCTCTTGAAAAAGGAAAGAAAACAAGCTGTCTTTTATTAAGATCATGACAGAGGGGCAAACTGTAAACCATACGATTACATTAGACGGGAGGTTGGCGGGGCACGAGTTGTCGCCGCCATCGCGGTGTCTAGGGGAGAAGAGCGTCCACCTCCACACTTGGTCCTCTTGCAGTCGTCCATCGTCCAGTAGCAAGAGCCTGTTGACAAACAGCAGTAACAAACCTTGACCTGGTCGCAGGACGAGCGGGCGCACAGCCCGTTGGGGAAATTGATCTTGTCATCGCTGTACATGCCTTCCATGGTTCTGCCTGCGGACAAGATGAAAAAAATGATAATGATAAACCATTGGCAAGTTGGCATGCATATTGTTCTAAGTTTTTACACACTGAAGTAAAACAGTAAGTCGGATGATCAACTGCCGCTTACATTGGACTACATGGCTGCCCAAGCACAGGAGAAGAAGCACCGATAGGACGATTGGTGTGTGCTTGCCCATGGAGATGTAGGAGGAGGTGAACAATGGCCTTTGTGGTAAATTGCTGCGGTAAGACTCTAGGGGTGGCCCTTATATGCTCGGCAACCAACAAGTTTACATGGCAAGGCCTTAAAGCGTGCAATCAGAAGAGATCCCTGGTATCTCGGCACTCTCCATCTATGCACAGCGCTGCCGTCAAATTAGGAAGGCCAGCATTTTAGAGATGCGCTAATAAAGGTAATTAAAGATTACCTCGACAAGGCCTTCAGTTTTTTTTCTTTTTTTTTTAAAATCAGGAATCTGAGCATTATAGTGGATTTGGCAGAGAATGCTTTGGTATAGAATCAAAAGAGAATCGGCGCGGTTCATTCTCAAACAATAACCAAGCAAATGCAGAGAAATTTAGGTATCGTAATTGGTCTTGCGATAATTAAGCACTGGGAAAATCTAGGCATTAACATGAAAAGAACCATCTGAAAAAAAAAATACCTCACAAACCTCTCAAAGTTAGAACAGGAGATGACATACAATCTAGCTAGAGTACTTGCACTTTCTAATGCAATTCAAATGACAGAACACATACATGGGTGTTGGAAGAGCTAGCTGTGTTTGAGACAGCTGAAGAATGCGATGACGACCTGTGAGCATGATTTGGGCCCCCTGGGAATTCTCCTTTGTGATATGAAATATCGGTTACGAGTGTGTTTTATCAATGCGTCCGTTGTTTATGCCCCTAGAGGGTGTAACAAGCCGGCTCACGAGCCTGCGGCAATGGGGTTAGGGTTAGCTCATGAAAATCATACTATCTGGACCTCGAGCTACCCTACCGCTGTAATTCGTTTGGTGACCGGCGACCAGACCGGGATACATGTGTTTCATTTCAAAAAGGAAAAAAAAAAATCTCAGATCCAAATGTACCACTGGTTTTATCGCTTGGACGGAAGTGGTGATTAATAAGATACTATTTCGATTAGCCATACCTTGCATCACTTGGGATGCATATTGTTCTATACTATTTTGGAACAAAAAGTAGTGCTGATTTTTTTTGGCATGAATATTGGCAAAGAACTTTCGCAATGTATTTATTTAAGAATGGGAAAATAGAGAAAAAAATTATATAATTTCAGAGTACAAATTAACAAAATGTCAACAACATTTCTCCTTATTCAGCTTCACATCACAATTTTAATTACAAATACCAGCAGTACATAAATCCAAATCCAACAACATTTAACAGTTATCACAACATCAATACATGCTCAAAAGCATCAAAGTCTAGGTATATAATCCAACAACATTTAACAGTTATCACAACAACAACCTTTTCTTGTCTAGGTATAGAATCTGCGACAGTCAACACCCAGACATTTGACAAAGTGGCAAATTACCCACTGCAAGTTCAAGTGGCATATGGATAATTTTCCGGTAGTACAGAATTTCCTCAAGTAAGAGATAATTTAAGACCGATCTAATTCACCAATAACAATTAAGAAGCCAAGCAGTGATTACAAAGAGCACTAGCAGCATCACGGAGATGAAGCCAAAACCAATCCTGATGTGCCTAAAAAGATGCTCGTATATCACCACCAGACGTTGCCTCTGCGCAGGAGTCATGCGTCTCTGGTACACGTCCACCAGCCTATGCCTCAGGGAGGTCAGCTCCTCCCTCCTGTCTTTGCCGTGCACGTCGGCAGGCCAGCACTCCATGTGGCGGTCCTTTGCCATGAACACGTGGTAGTAGAACAACAGGGCGCGCATGATCTGCCACGTATGGCGAGGGCGGACGAAGAGTTTGCACAGGAAGCCGGGGAAGCCACGGACGTCATAGAAGCCGTCGAAGAGGAGGAATTTGTAGACTTGTCTCAAGTCTCTGATCTCCCGGGTGAGGTGGTGGTAGTGGTAGAAGTTTGTTCTCTTGATGAAGCGGCGATCCGCGGTGGACCATACGCCGTAGCGGCTGCCAATGAGGAGGTTGTACCTTGCGAACCGGCCCTTGCGGACTGCGAGGGAGAAGGACAATCGCCGGCGGCGGCTGGCATTATCTCGTCTAGGGCCTTGTTTATCCTCGTCTTCTAGCTTCCATTCCCCATATTTATCAAGAAGCTCGTGTTGGGAATATGCCCTAGAGGCAATCATGTATGATGTAATTCCCACTGTATTCATAAAGTTATTAAGTTGTCCTTGTTTTGAACATCTGATATATGTCATTGAATATGTGATTCGATTGTGGAACCATATATTCACGTTGTTCATACTAATTGTCCTTGGTCGTTAAGGTTGTGCTGGACACACATCCTAGACTAATGTGAGTGTTGGCTGATGACACGGTTCCACTTGTCATGGGCATGGTGATGCCATTCCAACGTTCACGGACTTGGCTAAAGAGTTTAGCAAGTCGGACTGACCCACATTGAGATGCAACGATCAAGTCGTCATTTGCATGTCTCAATCAATGTAATCCTTAGACCTGAGGTTGTCGCACAATCCGAGTTGTGGATCACCGACTTAGGTTCTGTCAAACGTTGTTCTGTGACAAGGCAACTATAAAGGCAGAGTTCGGGTCGAATGAGAAGCAAGCTGCGTGATGTGGATAATCAAGATGGGATTTTGCCCCTCCGATTGGAGAGATATTCTCTGGGCCCTCTCGAGTGATATGATTCAGGAAGCATGGTCATGCGCGACTCAGTTAAGTGTTAACTGTGTCTATTGACTAAAGAGTTAGTCAGATGAATCACATATCACGGATCGAGAAGAGAGTTGAGCTATTTAAGGGATGACGATAAATCGCCTATAGCTCGACAAGGTATATCGTGAGGCAAAAGGGACTAAGATGAATATCGCATTGAAAGGTATGTCGTCATGACTCAATGGGACTTGGGAGTCGGCACGTTCTGCTAGGAGCCGCTACCGATTGATCGATTGGGAGTAGGACTCCAATCGTGTCCATGTCGCCATGAGCCTGCAGGGTCACACACTTAAGAGCGGGAGCAAGTATTGGTTGGGTTGGACCCGAACCGGAAATGGACTGAGTTAGTGAGTCGGACTCACAGAGGGAATGGGCCACAAGTGTTGTGCAGCCCATTACCGTACGCTATATAAAGAGGGCGCAGGTTGCCCAGCGGGCAAGTAAGTCCACTCTCCCATGCGTTGGGAACCCTAGCCCACTCAGTCCAGCCGCCGCACCGGACCTAGCAGTCCGCCGTCGGAGCTCCTCCTCGTACGTGTGGATACCGGCAGAGGTGCTGTACGTTCAGCACTTCGACGTTCGAGGGATTGGATCGGCCGGACCGGATCGTGGGACTGCACTGCCCCGACCAGACGCGCTACATCGATAATCCGCACCTGCGCGTCTAGTGGTAATACTCGTGGCCTTCTACCTCGGCTAGATCTTGGGAGTACCGCGTAGGAAAAGTTTTTCGTTTATCTCTACGCGCCCCAACAGTGGTATCAGAGCAGTAGCTTCTGGTATTAGGCCCGAGATCCGTACATATGTGATATGTAGTTAGCGTTAGATGTGATCTAATTGCTGTTTTGGTGGTCGGTCTATGAGATAGATCGGTTTTGTACAAGGTTGATTGGATCAATCGTACTCGGGGTTAATGGATGATCTGGTTTCCGTGATCATACTGCTAAGGTCGTGGAACAACTTACCCCTACCGGTCGGTTTCCGCCATCGGGGTATACCGTGACACATAAATCCAGTTGCGGTGATCGAAGATCAAAGAGTTTGGTCGAATCGGAATACGGATCAGATTCGGGTAAAATCGTTTTATCCGATGAAGAAATCCATGATCGGAATGCAGATGAGATCTGCGTTTTCCGAAATCAACGGGCGCTGCCCGCACCCGCGAGGGGCGCTGCCCCTTCGATCCCCGCCCGCTATCCGGCTAGCGGGACCGCCGTCGTCCTGTCGTAGCGCCTTAGATGTCGTTGCGAGTTTCACAACGCCGGTAGATATCGTATCTATGCATAACTTGTTTTTGCAGGAAGTTGTGAATGGTATGGCTTATGTGCATGTGATGTGTGTAATCCATACATGATCTGCGTATCATGTTTTTGTCAGCCGGCTGGAGCCTAGGTGCTGTCATTTTATTGTATACCGGCCTGCGTGTCGGATTCTCTATGTAAATTTTGATTTACTAGCTAGTGTAGCTTGTTGGAGAACCCGGAAGGCATGCAAGTCGATGTACTAGTCGGCTACATGGAGTAAGATGGCACGTGACAAGAGTTGGCACGAGTCGACTTACAAGCTTCGTGGAGATGGAGATCACCATGAAGAGAGCCATACCATTTCACATTATAAATTTCTTTATTTGTGTTATTGTTATGTCTCTATTTACCTCTATTTAGATAGATGGTAGATTCTTTAATCCCTCAAAGAAGGTCTAGTCGGTCGCCCCGCCAGTGTTGCACCATCACAAGTCGGACATTCTTGGTAGTGGGCTCATAAAATTGAGGTGCTACCAATTCTTTCCGGTTAGGTGGGTTCGAGTCGGACTCTTACAAGCAGAAGCACTTGGTAATCTAGACGAGTCCATCACAACGGTTGTGGGGCTCGGGGCGAGGTAGGTTGGGAGCCGGGACATGTGATGTCACCCAACCAACAGGAGTCGTATAGAGATACGATTGGCAAGGTGTTGCCTACCTAGATCACTTGACGGCTAGCGGTGATGCTAAAGCTCACTAGTCGGCTTGCTTATTTAGGGTCCTGAATCACTTAGCAACCATCGGAGGGATGTTGGTTCTAGTGGGAGCATAAGTATTAAAACGTTTAATATGCCTGCTCTTTTATGAATACATGTCTTAAGTGTCTTTGCGTATTTTCTGTTGTAGATCAATGGCACCTAGCAACCTTCCTCAGTTGTCCGCGTTTGCGTTGAGGTCAATCTTAGAGAAAGATAAGCTAAATGGAATTAATTTCACCAACTGTATCGTAATCTGAGGATAGTCCTCAAGCATGACAAGAAAGAACATGTTCTAGAAACTCCACTTCCAGATGAGCCTGATGACGATGCGACTGTCGCTGTCATGAATGCCTACCGTAAGGCTAGAGATGAGTCTACGGAGATTAGCTGTCTTATGCTTGCACACATGGAACCGGACTTGCAGCAGCAGTTCGAGAATGTTGAGGCCTACGATATGATCGAAAGCCTCAAAAGTATGTTCCAGGCTCAAGCAAGGACTGAGAGGTATCAAGTCTCTCAAGCTTTGCTTGGCTGTAAGCTGAAAGACGGCGATCCACTGAGTCCGCATGTAATCAAGATGATTGGTTACATACAGTCTTTGGATCGCTTGGGCTTCTCAATTAAAGAAGAGATCGCCACTGATATAATTCTGAACTCTCTTCCTAGTGCGTATGGTCCGTTCATCTCGAACTATCATATGCATGGTATGGATAAGAGTATCACTGAATTACATGGGATGCTCAAAACGGCAGAGGCTGATATCAAGAAAGGCGCCAGTCAAGTGTTGATGGTGCAGAATAAGGCTAAGTTCAAGAAGAGTTCTTGGACTAAGAAGAAGAAGGATAAGTCAGGAGGCAACGCCCATGGCCCTGTCCAGAGCGCTTCCTCAAAGACTAAGCCTTCTCCTACAGCCGGAGCCAATTGCTTCTATTGCAAGCAGGATGGCCACTGGAAGAGGAATTGCACCAAGTATTTGGCTGACAAGGCCAAGAGTGGAGGTATGACTTCCGACTCAGGTACACTTGTGTGCAATGTTATAGACATTTATCTTGCTGATGCACCTAATAGTTCTTGGGTATATGATACCGGATCAGTCATTCACATTTGCAACTCGTTGCAGGGGCTGGTAAGAACTAGGAGCGTGGCAAGAGGAGAGGTTGATATTCGGGTCGGCAACAAGGCGAGAGTCGCTGCGTTGGAAGTCGGCACGATGCAACTTCATTTACCTTCAGGATTTATTTTGGAACTAAATAATTGTTATTATGTTCCAGCGCTTAGTCGAAACATTATTTCCGCCTCATGTTTGATGAGACAAGGTTATGAGTCGAATATTAAGAATAATGGTTGTTCTTTATATTTGAAAGATATGTTTCACGGCTTTGCACCCGTTCAGAACGGGTTATTTATTTTAAATCTTGATAGTGAATCGGTCTATAACATAAATGTTAAAAGGTTGAAACCAAATGATCTGAATATGACTTACTTTTGGCACTGTCGGCTTGGTCATATAAGTTGGAAGCGCATGAAGAAGCTCCATGATGATGGACTTCTAACTTCATTTGACTTAGAGTCATTCGAGACATGCGAATCATGCCTACTAGGCAAGATGACCAAGACACCTTTTGCAAGGAGTTGTGAAAGGGCGTCCGACTTGTTGGAACTAATACATAGTGATGTATGTGGTCCAATGAGCACGACAGCCAGAGGTGGTTATGAGTACTTCATTACCTTCACTGATGATTTGAGTAGGTATGGATATATCTATTTAATGAAACACAAGTCGGAAGCCTTTGAAAAGTTCAAGGAATTCCAGAATGAGGTACAAAATCAGCTCGGCAAGAAAATAAAGTTTCTACGGTCGGACCGTGGAGGCGAGTACATGAGCCATGAGTTTGATGACCATCTAAAGAGTTGTGGAATAGTTCCTCAACTCACTCCGCCGGGTACACCGCAGAGAAACGGTGTATCGGAACGGAGAAATCGGACCTTGTTGGACATGGTACGATCAATGATGAGTCGGACAGATCTACCTTTATCATTTTGGGGTTATTGTCTAGAAACTGCAGCGTTCACACTAAACAGAGTACCATCAAAGTCAGTAGAGAAGACACCACATGAGATGTGGACGGGCAAGAAGCCAAGTTTGTCTTTTCTTAAGATTTGGGGTTGTGAAGCATTTGTCAAGCGACTTCAGTCGGACAAGCTCACGCCCAAGTCGGATAAGTGTATTTTCGTGGGGTATCCGAGGGAAACCTTGGGGTACTACTTCTACAACCGGGAAGAGGGCAAAGTGTTTGTCGCTCGGAATGGTGTCTTCCTTGAGAAAGAGTTTCTCAGTCGGGAAGTCAGTGGGAGCACAGTGCAACTCGAAGAAATTCGAGAGGAACCGGCTAGGGGCGAGTCGGCGAATGCCTTGGAGGCTGAGCCGGTCGTGGTACCTACACCGATAACAGCACCTGAACCACGGAGATCTGCCAGATTACAGAGTGCTCGAGATGTTTTACTGTTAGACAGTAATGAGCCGGCAACTTATTCGGAAGCGATGGTGGGATCTGATTCCGAGTCGTGGCTTGGAGCCATGAGATCCGAGTTAAAGTCCATGGATGAAAACCAAGTTTGGAATTTGGTTGATCTGCCTGACGGTGCAAGACCCGTCGAGTGCAAATGGGTCTTTAAGAAGAAAATTGATATGGATGGAAATATTTCCGTCTATAAAGCACGACTTGTCGCGAAGGGGTTCCGACAGGTTCAAGGAGTTGACTACGACGAGACCTTCTCGCCCGTAGCGATGCTTAAATCAATTCGGATCATGTTAGCTATAGCAGCCTATTTCGACTATGAGATATGGCAGATGGATGTCAAGACGGCTTTCCTTAATGGAAATTTAACTGAGGACGTGTATATGATACAGCCTGAAGGTTTTGTCGATCCAGCTAATGCTGACAAGGTATGCAAACTTCAGAAATCCATTTATGGGTTGAAGCAAGCATCTCGGAGTTGGAACATTCGCTTTGATGAGGTAGTCAAATCGTTTGGCTTCATCAAGAGCGATCATGATTCTTGTTTATACAAGAAGTTTAGTGGGAGCAAAGTAAACTTTCTAATCTTATATGTGGATGACATATTGCTGATTGGAAATGATGTCATGATGTTGCAAGAAACCAAAGAGTCATTGGAAAGGAGTTTCTCAATGAAGGATTTGGGTGAGGCAACTTACATATTAGGAATCAGGATCTATAGAGATAGATCCAGGCGGCTCATTGGATTGAGTCAGAGTACTTATCTGGACAAGGTTTTGAAGAAATTCAAAATGCAAGAGTCCAAGAAGGGATTCTTGCCGATGTCCCATGGTATAAAACTTAGCAAGACTCAGTGTCCTTCGACGACTGATGAGCGAAGTCGGATGAGTGTGATCCCGTATGCTTCGGCAATCGGATCCATCATGTATGCCATGATTTGTACTAGGCCAGATGTTTCCTATGCTCTAAGTGTTACGAGCAGATACCAGGCTGACCCTGGCGAAGCCCACTGGGCAGCGGTTAAAAACATCCTTAAGTATTTGAGAAATACTAAGGAAATGTTCCTAGTTTATGGAGGTGATGAGGAATTCAGTGTAAAGGGTTACACGGATGCGAGTTATCTCACCGACTCAGATGATTCTCGTTCGCAATCGGGATACGTGTTCGTAATGAACGGAGGAGCTGTGAGCTGGAAGAGTTCCAAGCAAGATACGGTGTCTGCATCTACAACAGAGGCTGAGTATATTGCTGCCTCAGAGGCGGCAAAGGAAGCTGTTTGGATCAGGAACCTCCTGATTGATCTTGGTGTGGTTCAGGGCGCGTCCAATCCTTTGGACGTATATTGTGACAACAATGGTGCTATCGCACAAGCCAAGGAACCTAGACAACACCAGAAGAACAAACATATACTCATGCGGTACCACCTCATTCGCCAGTTTGTCGAACAAGGTGATATCAAGTTATGCAAAGTACACACGGATGCAAACATTGCAGATCCGTTGACAAAGGCGCTACCACAGCCTAAGCATGAGGCGCACACGAGAGGTATGGGCATTAGATGCCTAGGCATATGATGCCAGGATGATTGACTCTAGTGCAAGTGGGAGACTGTTGGGAATATGCCCTAGAGGCAATCATGTATGATGTAATTCCCACTGTATTCATAAAGTTATTAAGTTGTCCTTGTTTTGAACATCTGATATATGTCATTGAATATGTGATTCGATTGTGGAACCATATATTCACGTTGTTCATACTAATTGTCCTTGGTCGTTAAGGTTGTGCTGGACACACATCCTAGACTAATGTGAGTGTTGGCTGATGACACGGTTCCACTTGTCATGGGCATGGTGATGCCATTCCAACGTTCACGGACTTGGCTAAAGAGTTTAGCAAGTCGGACTGACCCACATTGAGATGCAACGATCAAGTCGTCATTTGCATGTCTCAATCAATGTAATCCTTAGACCTGAGGTTGTCGCACAATCCGAGTTGTGGATCACCGACTTAGGTTCTGTCAAACGTTGTTCTGTGACAAGGCAACTATAAAGGCAGAGTTCGGGTCGAATGAGAAGCAAGCTGCGTGATGTGGATAATCAAGATGGGATTTTGCCCCTCCGATTGGAGAGATATTCTCTGGGCCCTCTCGAGTGATATGATTCAGGAAGCATGGCCATGCGCGACTCAGTTAAGTGTTAACTGTGTCTATTGACTAAAGAGTTAGTCAGATGAATCACATATCACGGATCGAGAAGAGAGTTGAGCTATTTAAGGGATGACGATAAATCGCCTATAGCTCGACAAGGTATATCGTGAGGCAAAAGGGACTAAGATGAATATCGCATTGAAAGGTATGTCGTCATGACTCAATGGGACTTGGGAGTCGGCACGTTCTGCTAGGAGCCGCTACCGATTGATCGATTGGGAGTAGGACTCCAATCGTGTCCATGTCGCCATGAGCCTGCAGGGTCACACACTTAAGAGCGGGAGCAAGTATTGGTTGGGTTGGACCCGAACCGGAAATGGACTGAGTTAGTGAGTCGGACTCACAGAGGGAATGGGCCACAAGTGTTGTGCAGCCCATTACCGTACGCTATATAAAGAGGGGCGCAGGTTGCCCAGCGGGCAAGTAAGTCCACTCTCCCATGCGTTGGGAACCCTAGCCCACTCAGTCCAGCCGCCGCACCGGACCTAGCAGTCCGCCGTCGGAGCTCCTCCTCGTACGTGTGGATACCGGCAGAGGTGCTGTACGTTCAGCACTTCGACGTTCGAGGGATTGGATCGGCCGGACCGGATCGTGGGACTGCACTGCCCCGACCAGACGCGCTACATCGATAATCCGCACCTGCGCGTCTAGTGGTAATACTCGTGGCCTTCTACCTCGGCTAGATCTTGGGAGTACCGCGTAGGAAAAGTTTTTCGTTTATCTCTACGCGCCCCAACAGCTCGTACTCGAGACGGCTTGTCAGATCAACGGTCGAGAGCAGCTCCAGTTCTTCCATCTGTTTGTTCAACTGCATGTTTCCGTAGATTGATCAGGTGGGTAGAAGCAGAGAACGTAAATCAGTCTCGAATTCTCGAGAGATACAAAGAAACAATGCATGCATATATCAGAGCAGGAGGATGAACCTGATTGATCATAGCAGAAAACCGCCGCCAACATGAAGATCAAATAGATTCGTCGGTTAACAATCTGAGTAAGGTAGCTAGCTAGCTAAGGTTTCTCGTTAGCCCTTTGTAACTCGTAAGCACGATCCAAAAGTTTTGATATACACATATATATTAACCTGCCTCCTAGTTCCTACCGATCGTGTTATATATTGTGTTACTAGCTCCTACCGGTTACCATGTATATGGACGTTACCATGTATATGGATGCGATCGATATAAATCATGACATGCACAAGTTGTAATAGCACAAAAATTCCATAAAATTGCAAAGATTGAAGACATATTTTCAAGTAAATTCTTAAAATCCCACAAAGCACATCATAGATGACAACAACCTTAAATTAGTCGGTATAAGTCAATGAATCGTCGAAATCAATAACAAGATTGTTAGATCAATGTATCAGTTCATTTCTAGACGGTCGGCATAAACCAATTCAACTGAAGACGGATAAAAAACTTACCTAGCTGCCTAGCTCAGAGGGGAGCTGCAGCCGAGCCGAGGAGAAGTGGAGCCTGGACTGGAGCCTACGAGAGGGAGAACCGCAGGATTCAAGCACCGCACGCCTGCACCAGCGCCAGCACTCGGGCGGCGCCGCCCGACAGTCACGCGGAGGCGGCTAGGCAGGGCGGGCCAGCAGCGGCAAGGGCAACCGACAGCGTAGCCGAGGGGCACAGGGGGAGTTGGACCTCCCTACGGCTAGGGAAGGGGTCCGGCCGTCCGCGGAGCCCGCGAGCTGCGGCCAGCCGGTCTACCGGCGATGATGGAGAGTGGCGTGGCGGCGCCCGCGTCCTGCCGCCGCGAGGGAGCAAGGAGAGGGTTCGAGCCTTCGAGGCCTCGATGCCTGGCTCGTTTCCACCTGCTGGTTTGGGTCGTGTGTGTATACCATGGGCCAGATAAAGATGGCCAGTATTGGCTTAATAACGGGCCAACTCAAAAGACCATTAGAAGTAGTAGTAAGAGCAACTCGCATATCCCGATTTTTTTTAAAAAAAATCCCGTAAAACTGGTTTGGACTCAATTTGGCAACGGGGACACTAACCACCGGTTATTGGCTAACCATAACCATCCCCATGCAAGAAATTCTTCTCCATCCCCATCCCCATTAACTGCGACGGGGACAACTATACTCCCATCCCCGTCCCCATCGGGTTATCGGATAACCATCGGATAACCATATCCAAGAACCTCCAATGTAGCGGATAACACTGTCTCAGAAAATTTTGACAGCACTTCCCCAGAAAATCGAGTAAAAAAATTAGCAACTTCTAAACAACCAGCAAGCATACATTTCACAAAAGAACACCAATTCATATCTAACCATCAAGCATTCATCATTAAATCTATTTATGTCTATACAACCAGCAAGCACATGTCAACTGCAAGCATTCAACATTCATGTGATCTAGCGGGTACCGGGTATCTCGGGTATGGATACTGCTATACCAGAACCGTCACGGCAATAACCGCTGGGGAGTGTTTTGATACTAATAAGAGCCCCACGGGGAGTAATATGCAACCAAAACCATCCCCTAATAGGTGAATTAACCACCGGTTATCGGGGAACGGGGCCCCGTTGCCAAATTGAGTTTGGACGCGTCTAGCGAGCGCTCGGCGGCTCGTTGGTCCAAACCAGCGCTCGCCCAAAAGTCAACGCACATCCCCGCGTCCCTCGACCAGATTCGCCGTTCGCGCGCAACCCCGGGCTCGCGCGCCAACTACTGCCCCACCCTAGTACCACATAACGTCTGCTCCCCTCTTCTAAGACCTTCATTAATGGGAGTATCTTGTCATGATATCATATGCAATTTGCTTATGTGGCACCATATTAATTGAAAAAAAAGAGTGTGGTTGTATCTTATATAAGATACTCCCTCCGTCCACTTTTATAAGGCACACTTCTTAGCAAGAAGTGTGCCTTATAAAAGTGGACGGATTAATGCAACTTAATTTAGATACGACGTATAAGAAACAATGCATTAGGATGGTTGTTTTTTAGATTGTACTCCTACCTATGATAGCGCGCTAAGATACTATGCATTACGGAAGGCCTAACAGCCCTCGTCACCCTTTATTTCCCTCCCTTTATTTCTATATTAGGGTATGCATATACTCTAGGGTTCTGGAATAAACCTATTCCTGAGACACAACAATCAATTATCAAGCATGAACTTCTCTCGATATTAGATCCATCCCCAGCACGCCCCTGGGTATAACTGATGTGGTAGACCTAGAAATCCGTTTGTTAAGAACAGACAACCATGAGCAACTCTTTAGGAAGCACAAAGATGGCAGTGAGGGTTACAGCTGCAAGCAACTTGGGAGCAACCAGGGAGCAACTTATCAGCAACCTGAAAATAGGGGACTTAGCGGTAAACTTAGCTGCGATTAAAGAGCAACTTAGAAGGAATTAGGGCACAACTTAGCAGCTCCCTCGCAGCAACTTAGCAGATACTTTGTAGTCCCTCCTTCCCGAATTAGTTGTGGTGGGTTTATCAAAATATGGATGGATCTAGACATAATTTAGTATATAGATACATACATATTTTAATAAATCCACGACAACTAATTTGGGACGGAGGGAGTAGAAAACTTAACAGTTAAAAGTGAGCAACTTAGCAGCAACTAAAAAAATACACAACTTGACATAGAAGATAAGTAAGGAACCTAGTCCTAGTATGTCCAATATATACTTGATCAAACTATATGCATGTAAGAAACCATCAAGTATTTTAGAATGGTAAAAAAGTAAATAAGCCTGCAGTAAGTGTAAACTGGGAATAGATTCCCATCTATTGGCGGACAGAGAAACATTTTCAGGAAATCGAACTTTGGTACACACTACCCCATAACATGATGGTTGTGGATATTGCAAAATGTATGAATAGCTGTGCTAATGCAAAAGTAATGAACTGAAAATAATGCAGAAATGAACTGAAAGCAATGAACTGAAAATAATGCAAAAGTAATGAACTGAAAAGTAATGAACAGGGAATATATTCCCATCTATAAGTTCAGTTGCAAAAGTACGAGCTTAGCAACTAAATCATTTGCATGATTGTCCACATAGAAAAGTAAAACCCCCTAGCACATGCATGTATAGCAAAAAATATGATAAAAACCAACTTTACTAAGGAGCGGCAATCAACTTAATAAAGTGGCAAGCAACTTATTAAAATGTCATGAACAACTTATTAAGTCAAATGATTTGCGTGGCGATTCAGATGAACCTATTCCGTGGATATGCAAGAAACAACTTAATAAATGGACAGTAAAAAAATTAAGAGGGTTGGATAAGCAACTAATTTAGTTTGAGTAAGTTGATAAACCAAGATGCTAGGTGAAGCAACTTAGTGGATAGGTAACTGTAACTACGTGGACCGGAAGTTCCAACTTAGATAGTTATGGAAAAAAAACTAGGGGATGTCTACAACCGCAACTTAGTTAGACTCCCCGACCCTTTAAATTCCACTCCTAGGAACGGTAGTGTGGCGAAAAAACAAGAAAATTTGAGAAAGACACCACCCAACTAT
Organism: Alopecurus myosuroides; assembly: GCA_028641055.1. Lineage (NCBI taxonomy): Eukaryota > Viridiplantae > Streptophyta > Magnoliopsida > Poales > Poaceae > Alopecurus > Alopecurus myosuroides. The sequence goes on along the minus strand of CM054057.1, from coordinate 666,891,299 downwards.
GTAATAGTGGTTGCAAAATGCATCAAATCAATTTTATGGGACATGGCAACTTAAGGCAGCTACGGATGCTGGACACTAACACAGATGCTTAAAGCGAACAAGAAAAGAACACAAAGATATATATTATCTCCCAAGTGCCCGAGGTCCCAATAGGAGATGCTAACCACATGCGTGAAACTACCTATCTGTTGCGCCCGTTGCACTCCGAGATTTCTGTCGTACAGGCAATCAAATGCTAAGCAATCGCTGCTTAATCTTGCGCCGATGCCAGAAGGACGCTAGGAATAAAACACTAAACTACACATCGCCTAGTAAAGGTGATCCTCCTACTAGGCAATTTGATGATCATGCTATGTACTCTATGGGGTGTATCCTACCTTTAGCACTCACGTTGCGCGACATGGTGAACATGCTCTTCAACTTATTGGGTGTATCTTATGTCACAAAAAGTACTCATGCTATACAACTTAGTGCTCAACCTCTGCGATTTACCATGCTCTGCAACTAATAATCATACTCTACAACTTAATTAGTGTTGCTCTGCAACTTAGTGGATTCAGAAACTGCAACTCATAGGTCTTATCACTGGTGACCTCAATCTAGTGAAATCACAAAAGCACAACAACTTAGTGCATATGAAAGTGCAACTTAGTGGATTCAGATCCGCATCTTAAGATATTCAGAACTACAACTCATAAGCCTTATCACCGGTTACCTCAATCTGGTGAAATCACAAAAGTACAACAGCTTAGTGCATATGAAAGTGCAATTTAGTGGATTCAGATCTGCATCTCGATAGATTCAGAACTACAACTTATATGGCTTATCGGGTGACCTTGATCCGGTGAAATCACAAACATACAACAGTTTACTGCATATGAAAGTGCAATTTAGTGGATTCAGACCCGCATCTTAATAGATTCAGAACTACAACTTATATGGATTATTTCGGGTGACCTCAATCTCGTTAAATCACAAAAGCACAACAACCTAGTGCATATGAAAGTGCAACTTAGTGCATTTAGACCTCCATCTTAATAGATTGAGAATACAGACCATATCAAGAGGCGCGCCTGACCCTACAAAACGAGTCGACTTGATGCAATTCCGAGTTAGGGACTCCACCGTCATGCAGTGTTTTGGCGGCTAAGAGACTCGACATACTTCCAACTTTGAGGCCCTGATCGAGTCTTCGACTCAACCATGCACTCGGGGGCCTATTGAAGTGGGGATGCGCAAGGGACCCGCCACGATTGGTCTACCGGGTGCGGCCCATATGCGGGTCCTCCATGAAGCCCATCAATACTCGTGAAGTCCACGTAGATGCTAGCAATCTCTTGGAGCAAAAGGCAAGAACTCAAATACGTAGTCAATTAGAACTCATGTAAACAATGTCTAGCTATGTATATAAAGACAGGAGGGGGTGAGAAAAAGAGGGACAAACAAATCATGATAGAGGCATAAAAATGCAGAGAGGAACGGACAATCAAGGCCATAGAAGAGAGAGACGGGAGAACACGCCGGAAGTCCATCGTAATCGAGATCTTACTCTCCGGAATAAACAGACATGCAACAAGATAGTGAATCGTTCCCTCTGAGTTCTGTCAACCCTAGTAGTCCATCACCGCTCATCTCCCTACGAAACCCTCAGCCAACAAGCATGGAATATGTTGTCTTACCCCCACAACACAAATATTCCCAAAGATCCCTTGTGGTATTTAGCTTAATTCCAGCCTGGTATCTCGAAATAATATGTTACCTTACCATCCTAGAAAAAATAACAAGTGTGTTCTGTAACAGCCCAATTTTTGAAAGACAGGAAAAACTTGTTTTCAATAACCCAAAAATAAGGGCCAACAAAAACTTTTTAATATGTTTGTCTAATGCTAGTGTTTCTTTTCTATTTGCTTGTTGTTTGTGTTTTTGTTTGAGTTTGCTAACAACTAACATTAAAACCAATGATCATAACTTTCTAAAAACACAACCCTTGTGATCAAGTCATGACAAGAAAGCTTATCATCTTCATCCATCACACTCTTTTGGCAAAAACCTTTTTGAAAATGTTTTGATTTTAGAAGAAACCCAAAGGCCAAGTTTTGAGAAAACAAAGGATAATTTCCAAAACTACATGAACAATATTTTGGAGCTAATCATCTCCAAGTTGTTTTCAACCAAGATGTTTTTGCAAGTATTTCAAAAACCCTTCTCACCTTCTTCTTTTGCAAAAACTATAAGAGGGGACTATATTACCCCTGGGTTTTTCTTCCATTATATTATTTTGGAAATAACAAGCTTTGAGATAAACCTTTTTACAAACTCCTCTTGTCATGATGTGGCTTGATCACTACCTCTATTTAACACATGAGAAAACATCCTGGAAATAAATTTGAAGAACTCAGTTGCTTGAATAATCTTGTGTGTCTTGTTATTTTTCCCTGCTTTATGTGTGATCCTTCCCTTTGTGTGATTGGAGTGATTATTTATGTATGGTGATGAATGTGTGTTGTTTTAATAAAATAAAACCTATTAATAACAAGATCAAGCATCAATACCATATTCCATCACATTCCCATATCATCCTCTGTTTTCTTAAAAGCTTCCAACTTTGGAGACAGGCTTCTATGAGAAATCTAGAACTAATCATCAATGCATCATCCTACATCTCAATGTATATATCTATGATATCTACCCAGGTTGTTATTCTGAATGTTGAAACACTTTGGTATCTTCTTTCAAAGTCACATAGAAGGTATCCCTAAATATTGATCTTATTTCTGTTATCTTGATGCACTTTCTCTGTGTTACTCAAAATCACTCCTTATTGTTTTCAAGCCCAATCAACCTACCCTTGTCATCTCCATGAACTATACATCATATCCATATGGTCCTTTTATTTTTTTAAAGGCCAGTTAATTACTTATCTCTTATGGTTTTTAGCCTATTAAATAAACACCTGTTTTCACACTTTCCCACTTGGTGTCTCAAATATTTTCAAAAGAGTTTCTTATTAAAAATAAATTTTGAGACCTATATTGTATACTATCTCATCCCAACTCAAAAATATTTGTTTTAAAAGCATTTTACTATTTATTATTTTCCATTTCCCAAAAGGCTAGAAATGGATTTTAAAATATTTTGTGAAGGAAAGTATTTCCTAAAATCTTGTAAACATTACCCAACATGCTTAGGGTGATGTGGGACTTACTTATACAAAAAAAATTGAAGTTGTGTTGAAAATTTTGGTGAAAACATTTTAAAAACTGTTTCTGCCATTTTTGAATTCCCAAAATTTTGTGAAAGAAATATTTTCAGAAAACCTTGAGACCACCACCCCTAGAATCCATTTTTAATTCTCTATCCATTGGACATAATCTTTCACTCATGTTACTTTCAAAATCTTGGTGAAAACAATCAAAATCCAATTGTTTATTTTCTGGTCACTACTTGGTTCATGAGCATCCTGATCCATACACTCCTTTTCTCTATCTCCCTCTGGTTCTGTGAGGTAGAAAACATCCTCCCCAACCTCATAGACAAGGTCCACACACCCCTACCCCTCTCTCCCAGCCACCAACATGAGGACAAGGATGGTGAACACTCACCATTTTTCTACTCCACCTTCTCTGTCCAAACCATAAGCACCCCGTGCGCCACCAGGCCTCTCTCTCACTCTTGATACCCTCTGGCCAAGCCCCTCCCTCTCTGCTTGTCCTGTTCCTCCTACCCGTGTGCTGTCCATGGCACCCCGGACGCCCTCGCCACGTCGCGCCCGTTCCAACACCTGGGTCGCATGCCCAAGCTCAAAACCACGTCAACTCACTCCACAAGCTCTCCTGGAGTGTGCCCGTGCCTCCCATTGTCTTCCACTCGCCCTTCTCCCACCTCTAACCACGGTTGAACACCTGCGGGTGCCCAACTTGAGCAGGTCGATTCCGCCTCTCCTTGCTCTCCTCCTTTCCCCGGTCTCTCCAGGGGTATCTCCTCTATGTGCTCTATCGAATGCGCCCTCGATGGCTCTTCTAAGCATCGGGGTCAAGCTCACCCCAAGTCTCCATGGCCGATGTTCGCCATGCTCGCCGAGAGAGAAGTACAGAGCACCTCGGCCCCTCTCGTTTCTTCCTCTGTACTCCCCTTGCTTCCTCAGAGCTAAATCACCCATCGTTTTTGGTTCTCATCCCTTGGAGGTCCACATCCTTGCTCGACCTAGGTCAGCCGCCGCCGCACCCCACCGAGAAGCCTGCTCGTGCCCTCCCCTCATCAAATTGGTGCGGGCAATCAACGGGCGAAGCGATTGGGAGCTCTCAAGTGCCTTCCTCGTTTCCAGGCGGTGTCGGGAGCGCCCTATGGCGATATTCCGGCGAAGAACCTCCTCGGCCCGCCGTCCCTCATTCTTCCGCCGCGAGGATATGGTCGTCGTCGGCGCGCGTCGACGCGGCCCCTCCACAACCGTTGGATCCGCATCCAATAGATCTGTTCAAATCTCTGAACGTCTAATCTCCACCGTCGACGGCTGATCGAACGGCAACTTACCGCTTCAGCTCGCGCACGCTCGCTCGCGGGCCGGCCTGCCTCTGTGCGGCCCAACTGTCTCAAGATCCGGCCCTTTTACTTTTTTTGCAGGTTGATTATTTCTTTTCCCTGCAGATCTATTTCCAGCTTTTTACTTTAAATCAAAATGAAAATGTAAATAAGCAAATATTGCCAAACTAAAAACCACAAATGTAAATCTACTAATTCCTAACCATCTCCAAGTTGTAGATCTTCATTTTGTGGTATATTTTAGGAGAAATAAAATAAATGGCAGAAGCACTCATTAACACCATTTCTTTAATAACTTGAGTTTTATGTATCCAAAACATGCAAACTCAACTGTTCTGAGTAGCCCTTGAAAATGTCTATCTGTGGCAGTTGATCTTGTATTGACTTGAGTTGGGGTGTGAAAATGATATGCTTGTTAATTTTAGGCCAGAGAGAACTTCTATGAATTATTTAATTTTATTGGTGATGATTTTTGATGTGAATCCACTTGTGTTGGTTTTCTAGTGACTAGGAGCAGATTATACTAGATTTTCATGATTTTAGGAGTTACAGAATAGGCTTGGTGCATTATTTAGTGTTTAGCCCTTTTCTGCATATTTTTACTATGCCTTTATTAAGTTGTATGTTATATTGTTTTTGATACAAAGTTGATTCCTAGCATGTGTAGGTTATTAATACATGTTTGAGATGTGTTTTGAGTGTGTCATTATCATGTTAATAAAATGTGTGCGAAAAGCATGTTGTTTTCCATAGGGTTGTTTTCCTTGTAATAATAGGATAAATCATGTTATTCTTCTTATGGTATGATGACTTGCATAAATGCTTTAGTATTGTTTTCCATAGCATAGATAATGTTATTATAGCATATTATACTTTCTTACATTCTTGAGTGACTCTAGATAAATTTATCATGCTATGATAGTTTTAGATGATTTTCTACCATAAGTTGTTTTTTGCATGCTTAATTTTTGAGGCATTGATGAGATTGTTATTTTGAGATTACTAGCAAGTTTAGGTGTTGTTTTCTCTGTTACTTGGATGATATCTTACAGATCCATCATGTTATAATAAATCTTGTTTGATGATCTTTTATGGTTATGCATGTCTGCTTGTCTAAATAGCCCTTTCTCATGTCTAGTTTAACAGTTGTTTTGCTCCATGATTATTTTCATGTATTGAGTGATGCCATGATATGTTTAGTATTGTTTTGTCTCTGTTATTAGGTTGCTTAGCTACTGGTTATATTATTTCTCCATGTTTAGAAAAGCGTATGTTACTATGTGCTTGTAGTATTGCTTGTCAATCTTTTCCTATGCATGTGTAGTTGTTTCTAGCTTGTTTTCTTGATATTTTGTTCATCCTCATGAATGACCAGAGAGTCGTTTAACCTTATTTGGGCATGTTATGAGAGTGGCACACCCACTGGACTCATGCCATTTTGGTTGAGGATCCATAGCATCTATTCTAGTGTTATACATGGGTGTTGTCTCTGCATGTTTTGCTTGATGATGTGCACCCTAGTAATATTGTTTATGAGTGTACTTGTTTGATGAATGCTTGTTGTATGTTTACTTTTTACCAAGTTCTTGCCTTTGTTTGGTTCTGATTGGGTGTTTTCCTTTTTGAGTTTACGACGTTAGATAACGAAAACGGTATTATTTCCCGGCGAGGTTTTTATTGCAACTCTTGTTTATTTCAAGAGCAAGACCAAGACCAGTGCCAAGGCAAGCCACTCTAAATGCTTGCTGTTGTTTTACTTATAATTATATATCATGCATGTTTTACTTCTGAAGTTTTACAAAAGTTGATTAAAAAACTACTCTTTTAAGTGGACTATACCACTATCCATTTCAGGTTTATATTATGCTATATCTACTATATAATCTTGGTGTTACCAAGCCCTTTAGATATTTTAGTATCGCACTTCATTCACTTAAGTCCCCTAGTCGACATTTTAACTTGATATTTTTGGAAAGAAAAAACTTGGAAAAACCCCGAGGAAAGGTGGGACCTTGTCCGAGGGAGGTTTGTGAAGAAGGAAATGTTTTCGACTTGTGTTTCAAAAATGACACATAATCTAGTCTTCGCTGGACAACCAAGCCGTGCTGCCACATTACCCCAATATGGGAACGGGGTCTAGCTAAAAGCTTGTTGGTGTTAGTCCGTGTCTACCTCAATGTGTTATAGGGGTTAGAGTCCCCCGAACCGAATTGACGCCAGAAAGGAAAAACATGGGACATTCAGAGTGTGGGGATTAAGTTCGCCACCGGGTGCAACTGTTGGGTCTCCTGTCATGGCGGTGTGTTGTCAGAGGAAACCGGATCGATACGACTGACTCACTCGGTGCCGGGGGGAACAAACCCAGTTGAAGAGGTAGCCATTTACTAGCTCTTGCATAGTGTATAGCTAGGACCAGTTATCTGATGTTTGCATATTGTCTTGGACAGTCCGTGGTTGTTCACGGCGGATGTACTGGATCTTGTGGATTGTTTACACCTCTGCAGAGTAAAACTATTCAGAATAGTCGCGTCCTCAGATATGGACAGTTGAATGACCATGTAGCTATCATTGTGTCAATGTTTTCGAAAAGCTGGAAAAGTGTTGTGGAACTTGTACCTGGGAGGTACGTTGAAAGGGAATGATTGTACCTTTGAGGTACGGGAAAAATGATGGCCTCGAAGATGTGATCTTCCAAGAAGTTTTGCAAAGAAAAAACTTTCTTTTATTTAAAATGCTTTATCAAAACTATGTGGATATGCAATATCTACAAGAGAAATAAAATATCTTTTGAAGTATCTTCTTCAACAAAAACAACTAAATTTTTTGCAACCATGATGTGTCTTCAATTCATCATGGCTACTTGAACCTTAATTACAGCCTTCCTACCACCTATATATATGCATACTGGCATGTTAGGTTTCATTTGGGGTGTCTTGCGAGTACATTCCAATGTACTCACAATGGTTTCGTCCCTGTCTATTGTCTTAGCCAGACTTTGAGCAGAAACCCGGAGAACCTGAAGAAGATGGTGTCGCTGACGGCTGTGCGAGCTAGGAACGTCTCCGAGTCAGTAGCCTGTAGGTACTCAAGGCATGACTTGGGTTTGCCACGAGTGTGTTTTGAAGACTTCCGCTGTTTGAGTGTGTGTTCTTGCCCTGCGTGGCAGTTGTTTTCAACTAAGTCATGTGACCAGTTGTGTAAGCCGTGTATACGTGTAGTGGATGTTGTAATCTGCAATGCCAACTCGAGTATGTTGTTCACGACTAACTGATCATGGGATCGTGAATGTATGCATACTGGAGGTCTCGGACTGCTAGTCCGGGGTCCCCACAGAGTTGGTATCAGAGCCATCCTGACTTTAGGAGACCTTAGTTTAGCAGGGACGACGGATAGGAAATACAAATATTTTGGTAAAAACTATATTACTGCCTAAAATGTTTTTATCTATGGAATCCTAAGCATGGTTTCCATATTTCTCTTATTTAAAAAATTTATTATTATTACCTTGTTTATAAAACTGAAGTTTTGAAGAAAAATAGAGAAAATAGTAAACATACCTTTTTGTCCTTTGTTTTCATGGCTCAAAATGTTTTTTAAATAAATAAACATGAGTTTATGAAACTCTAGTTTTTATTTAAAGTTCTACCAAAAAAATTGTTTCTCTTTTTCTCCTTTTCCAAAATTGCCTACTTGACGATGTCCCAATAGGACCTTAGAAATCAACAACCTGAAGGAAAAATAGATTTCCTCCTAAAGACCTCAACATCAGAGAGAATGCTACACTAATACCAAAGACTTGTTACAATCCTCAACACTGAGGTGATCTCACCGTCAAGTCATTTTCAGTCCAAAACAAGATGAAGGAAATCCTCGAGATCAGAAGACCCTGCCAAGTATCAAACTCAACAATGACAATCTACAACAATGTTAACAACATGAAGGCTTCAACCACTCTGGTTGACTCAGACCCATAGGATTTGTTAGGTTTTGCTCGGTTGTTTTGATTGAGCTACCCATTCTTCAGCGATTCTAGACGTTTGCTGGTGCTTAGAGTACCCGGTTTTCTTTTGGTTGAGTCTTGCCTGCTAAATAAGTTGTGTTTGTTGGATTGCCTTGCTCTGTTCTGATTGAGTAGTTTTTCCACAACTCTGTTTATCAGTATGAAAAACTTTCCTCTTTAATATTTTTGCACCTGTGGTTTAACGTCTTAACAAGTTAGTGCACCCACATCCCTCTGTTTTTCCCCAACACCCCAGAAGCAGAAGAAGAATCATTTCATAGCTACAATCTTCACTTGAACTTCAAAGGGGTACATGATTCGAAGGATAACATTGCACCTAACATATGAAAGTTTCAGAAAGTAAGATACAAGTATGTTTCTAACACAGACCACTACACCTACTCCGGTGTAGCCCTCGCTCGCTGGAACCTGGTCTGACGGTGAGCCATTCTCACCTGACGCCAAGCACCGAGTCAGGCAACAGCGAAGCCCCTCGAGTCTCCCTGGCCTTGTGCCACCGGCTTGGGCCTCCACAACCGCAGCCACCGACGCCACTGCTCGCCCGTCTTCCACCACGATCTCGCTCCTGGCGCCAGACCACCAGTCTTAGATGCCCCAGACGGTGCAGACCATAGCTACCACGATCACCGTGACCCACCCCACCAGGCCACAGCTGAAGAACAGCACGATGACGAAGTGCTCCAGGGGAGTTGCTCGCTCCAGCAGGGTGACATACTCCTTGAATAAATCATCGATGAGCTGAGAAATGAAACCCATTGTGTGCTGCGATTTAGTGAACCTCGACGACCCCTTTTATAGCAGAAAGAGCAGAGCCCTCTCCTCCATCGAGCACTATGCGGGAAAAGCCGAAGAATCCAGTTGCAGTGCTCGCAAATGGCGCGAAATCACCGACGCATTCCCCCACCCAGTGGCCGAAGAATCGACATGTCGCACTCACATCAGCCTTATGGCGAGGTGTCAGCCCACCATGAGCTCACAGTGGGCGGGACGCCCTGATTCCAAGGGTGGGCGCACCAGGAGAGAAAGCCAGGCAAGAAGAAGAAGAAGAAGAAGAAGAGAGAAGGGCATCGACTGCCAAGTGGGCCTGGTCCCACACGTCGGTGTATGACTCCAGAAAAATTCCGGGTGTACCAAGCTTCTAACTCTTTTTCAAATTGCGAGAAAAATCTTGACAAGATCACTAGTTGTTTGTAGCTTCGAACCCTACACAACTAGGTCTCTGTGACCCCCTTTGTGAGTAGCCAGTCCTATCTTCAGGTTTGGAGCAAAATTTTAGTTTTCTTAAAACCTGAAAAAATTATTAATTAATTTTTTTGTTAAAAAGAGTTTTCTGTTTGTTGTTTGTTAAGAAAACCCTCTTCCTTGTTTTCCCTTACGAATCTCGAGGACGAGATTCATTTTAAGGGGGGAAGAGCTGTAACATCCCAATTTTTTAAAGACAGGAAATACTTGTTTTCAATAACCCAAAAATCAGGGCCAACATTTTTTTTAATATGTTTGTCTAATGCTAGTGTTTCTTTTCTATTTTCTTGTTGTTTGTGTTTTTGTTCGAGTTTTCTAAAAACTAACATTAAAACCAATGATCATAACTTTCTTAAAACACAACCATTGTGATCAAGTCATGACAAGAAAGCTTATCATGTTCATCCATCACACTCTTTTGACAAAAACCTTTTTGAAAATGTTTTGATTTTAGAAGAAACCCAAAGGCCAAGTTTTGAGAAAACAAAGGATAATTTCAAAAACTATATGAACAATATTTTGGAGCTAATCATCTCCAAGTTGTTTTCAACCAAGATGTTTTTCCAAGTATTTCAAAAACCCTTCTCACCTTCTTCTTTTGCAAAAACTATAAGAGGGGACTATATTACCCCAGGGTTTTTCTTCCATTATATTATTTTGGAAATAACAAGCTTTGAGATAAACCTTTTTACAAACTCCTCTTGTCATGATGTGGCTTGATCACTACCTCTATTTAACACATGAGAAAACATCCTGGAAATAAATTTGAAGAACTCAGTTGCTTGAATAATCTTGTGTGTCTTGTTATTTTTCCCTGCTTTATGTGTGATCCTTCACTTTGTGTGCTTGGAGTGATTATTTATGTATGCTGATGAATGTGTGTTTTTTTAATAAAATAAAACCTATTAATAACAAGATCAAGCATCAATACCAAATTCCATCATATTCCCATATCATCCTCTGTTTTCTTAAAAGCTTCCAACTTTGGAGACAGGCTTTTATGACAAATCTAGAACTAATCATGAATGCATCATACTACATCTCAATGTATATATCTATGATATCTACCCAAGATTTTATTCTGAATGTTGAAACACTTTGGTATCTTCTTTCAAAGTCCTATAGAAGGTATCCCTAAATATTGATCTTATTTCTGTTATCTTGATGCACTTTCTCTGTGTTACTCAAAATCACTCCTTATTGTTTTCAAGCCCAATAAACCTACCCTTGTCATCTCCATGACCTATACATCATGTCCATATGGTCCTTTTATTTTTTTAAAGGCCATTTAATTACTTATCTCTTATGGTTTTTAGCCTATTAAATAAACACCTGTTTTCACACTTTCCCACTTGGTGTCTCAAATATTTTTAAAAGAGTTGCTTATTAAAAATCACTTTTGAGACCTATATTGTATACTATCTCATCCCAACTCAAAAATATTTGTTTTAAAAGCATTTTACTATTTATTATTTTCCATTTCCCAAAAGGCTAGAAATGGATTTTAAAATATTTTGTGAAGGAAAGTATTTCCTAAAATCTTGGAAACATTACCCAACATGCCTAGGGTGATGTGGGACTTAAGTTGTGTTGAAAATTTTGGTGAAAACATTTTAAAAACTGTTTCTGCCATTTTTGAATTCCCAAAATTTTGTGAAAGAAATATTTTCAGAAAACCTTGAGACCACCACCCCTAGACTCCATTTTTAATTCTCTATCCATTGGACATAATCTTTCACTCATGTTACTTTCAAAATCTTGGTGAAAACAATCAAAATCCTATTCTTTATTTTCTGGTCACTACTTGGTTCATGAGCATCCTGGTCCATACACTCCTTTTCTTTATCTCCCTCTGGTTCTGTGAGGTAGAAAACATCCTCCCCAACCTCATAGACAAGGTCCACACACCCCTACCCTCTCTCCCAGCCACCAACATGAGGACAAGGATGGTGATCACTCACCATTTTTATACTCCACCTTCTCTGTCCAAACCAGAAGCAACCCGTGCGCCACCAGGGCTCTCTCACTCTTGATCCCCTCTAGCAAAGCCACTCCCTCTCTTCTTGTCCTCTTCCTCCTACCTGTGCGCTGTCCATGGCGCCCAGGACGCCCTCGCCACGTCGCGCCCGTTCCGACACCTGGGTCGCATGCCCAAGCTCGAAACCACGTCAACTCGCTCCACGAGCTCTCCTGGAGTGTGCCCGTGCCTCCCATTGTCTTTCACTCGCCCACCTCCCACCTCTAACCACGGTGGAACACCTGCGTGTGCCCAACTCAAGTCGATTCCGCCTCTCCTTGCTCTCCTTCTTACCCCGGTCTCTCCAGGGGTATCTCCTCTATGTGCTCTATCGAATGCGCCCTCGATGGCTCTTCTAAGCATCGGGGTCAAGCTCACCACGAGCCTCCATGGCCGTTGTTCGCCATGCTCGCCGAGAGAGAAGTACAGAGCACCTCAGCCCCTCTCGTTTCTTCCTCTGCACTCCCCTTGCTTCCTCAGAGCTAAATCACCCATCGTTTTTTGTTCTCATCCCTTGCAGGTCCACATCCTTGCTCGACCTAAGTCAGCCGCCGCCGCACCCCACCGAGAAGCCTGCTTCGGCCCTCCCTTCATCAAATTGGTGCAGGCAATCAACGGGCGAAGAGATTGGGAGCTCTCCAGTGCCTTCCTCGTTTCCAGGCGGTGCCGGGAGCGCCCTACGGCGATATTCCGGCGAAGAACCGCCTCGGCCCGTTGTCCCTCATTCTTCCGCCGCTAGGATATGGTCGCCGTCGGCGCGCATTGACACGGCCCCTCCACAACCGTTGGATCTGCATCCAACGGATCTGTTCAAATCCCTGAACGTCTAATCTCCACGGTCGACAGCTGATCAAACGACAACTTACCGCTTCAGCTCGCGCGCGCTCGCTCGCGGGCCGGCCTGCCTCTGCGCGGCACAACTGTCTCAAGATCCGGCCCTTTTACTTTTTTTGCAGGTTGATTATTTCTTTTCCCTACAGATCTGTTTCTAGCTGTTTACTTTAAATCAAAATTGAAAATGTAAATAAGAAAATCTTGCCAAAATAAAAACCACAAATGTAGATCTACTAATTCCTAACCATCTCCAACTTGTAGATCTGCATTTTGTGGTATATTTTAGGAGAAATAAAATAAATGGCAGAAGCACTAATTAACACCATTTCTTTAATAACTTGAGTTTTATGTATCCAAAATATCCAAACTCAACTGTTCTGAGTAGCCCTTGAAAATGTCTATCTGTGTCAGTTGACCTTGTGTTGACTTGATTTGTGGTGTGAAAATGAAATGCTTGTTAAGTTTAGCCCAGAGAGCACTTCTGTGAATTATTTAATTTTATTGGTGATGATTTTTTATGTGAATCTGCTTGTGTTGGTTTTCTAGTGACTAGGAGCACCTTATACTAGATTTTCATGATTTTAGGAGTTACAGAATAGGCTTGGTGCATTATTTAGTGTTTAGCCCTTTTCTGCATATTTTTACTATGCCTTTATTAAATTGTATGTTATATTGTTTTTGATACAAAATTGATTCCTAGCATGTGTAGGTTATTAATACATGTTTGAGATTTGTTTTGAGTGTGTCATTATCATGTTAAGAAAATGTGTGTGAAAAGCATGTTGTTATAGTATATTTCCATATGGTTGTTTTCCTTGTAATAATAGGATAAATCCTGTTATTCTTCTTATGGGTATGATGACTTGCATAAATGATTTAGTATTGTTTTCCATAGCATAGCTACTGTTATTCTAGCATATTATACTTGATTACATGCTTGAGCGATCTCTAGATAAATTTGTCATGCTATGATAGTTTTAGATGATTTTTTTGCCATAAGTTGTTTTTTGCATGCTTAATTTTTGAGGCATTGATGAGATTGTTATTTTGAGATTACTAGCATGTTTAGGTGTTGTTTTCTCTGTTACTTGGATGCTATCTTATCCATCTTGATAGAATAAATATTGTTTGATGATCTCTTATGGTTATGCATGTCCGCTTGTCTAAATAGCCCTTTGTCATGTCTAGTTTAACAGTTGTTTTGCTCCACGATTATTTTCATGTATTGAGTGATTCCATGATATGTTTGGTATTGTTTTTTCTCTGTTATTAGGTTGCTTAGCTACTTTTTATATTATTTCTCCATGTTTAGAAAAGCATATGTTACTATGGGCTTGTAGTATTGCTTGTCAATCTTTTCCTATGCATGTGTAGTTGTTTCTAGCTTGTTTTCTTGATATTTTGTTCATCCTCATGAATGACCAGGGAGTCATTTAACCTTATTTGGGCATGTTATGAGAGTAGCACACCCACTGGACTCATCCATTTTGGTTGAAGATCCATAGCATCTATTCTAGTGTTATACATGGGTGTTGTCTCTGCATGTTTTGCTTGATGGTGTGTACCCTAGTAATATTGTTTGTGAGTGTATTTGTTTGATGAATGCTTGCTGTATGTTTAATTTTTGCCAAGTTCTTGTCTTTGTTTGGTTCTGATTGGGTGTTTTCCTTTTTGAGTTTACGACGTTAGATAACGAAGACGATATTAATTCCCGGCGAGGTTTTTATTGCAACTCTTGTTTATTTCAAGAGCAATACCAAGACCAGTGCCAAGGCAAGCCACTCTAAATTCTTGCTGTTGTTTTACTTATCATTATCTATCATGCATGTTTTAATTCTGAAGTTTTACAAAAGTTGATTCAAAAACTACTCATTTAAGTGGACTATACCACTATCCATTTCAGGTTTATATTATGCTATATCCACTATATAATCTTGATGTTACCAAGCCCTTTAGATATTTTAGTATCGTCACTTCATTCACTTAAGTCCCCTAGTGGACATTTTAACTTGATGTTTTCGGAAAGCAAAAGCTTGGAAAAACCCCGAGGAAAGGTGGGACCTTGTCCGAGGGAGGTTTGTGAAGAAGGAAATGTTTTCGACTTGTGTTTCAAAAATGACACATAACCTAGTCTTCGCCGGACAACCAAGCCGTGCTGCCACGTTACCCCAATATGGGAACGGGTCTAGCTAAAAGCTTGTCGTTGTTAGTCCGTGTCTACCTCAATGTGCTATAGGGGTTAGAGTCCCCCGAACCGAATTGTCGCCAGAAAGGAAAAACATGGGACATTCAGAGTGTGGGGATTAAGTTCGCCACCGGGTGCAACAGTTGGGTCTCCTGTCATGGCGGTGTGTTGTCAGGGGAAACCGGATCGATACGGCTGACTCACTCGGTGCCGGGGAGAACAAACCCAGTTTAAGAGGTAGCCATTTACTAGATCTTGCATAGTGGATAGCTAGGACCAGTTATCTGATGTTTGCATACTGTCTTGGACAGTCCGTTGTTGTTCACGGCGGATGTACTAGGTCTTGTGGATCGTGTACACCTCTGCAGAGTAAAACTATTCAGAATAGCCGCGTCCTCGGATATGGACAGTTGAATGGCCATGTAGCTATCATTGTGTCAATGTTTTCGAAAAGCTGGAAACGTGTTTTGGAACTTGTACCTGGGAGGTACATTGAAAGGGAATGATTGTACCTTTGAGGTACGGAAAAATGATGGCCTCGAAGATGTGATCATCCAAGAAGTTTTGCAAAGAAAAAAACTTTCTTTCATTTAAAATGCTTTATCAAAACTATGTGGATATGCAATATCTACAAGAGAAATAAAATATCTTTTGAAGTATCTTCTTCAACAAAAATAACTAAAACTTTTGCAACCATGATGTGTCTTCAATTCATCATGGCTACTTGAACCTTAATTACAGACTTCCTACCACCTATAGATATGCATACTGGCATGTTTATCTTTCATTTGGGGTGTCTTGCGAGTACATTCCAATGTACTCACAATGGTTTCGTCCCTGGCTATTGTCTTAGTCAGACTTTGAGCAGAAACCCGGAGAACCTGAAGAAGATGGTGTCGCTGACGGCTGTGCGAGCTAGGAACGTCTCCGAGTCAGTAGCCTGTAGGTATTCAAGGCATGACTTGGGTTTGCCACGAGTGTGTTTTGAAGACTTCCGCTGTTTCAGTGTGTGTTCCTGCCCTGCATGGCAGTTGTTTTCAACTGAGTCATGTGACCAGTTGTGTAAGCCGTGTATACGTGTAGTGGATGTTGTAATATGCAATGCCAACTCGAGTATGTTGTTCACGACTAACTGATCATGAGATCTTGAATATATGCATACTGGAGGTCTCAGACTGCTACTCCGGGGTCCCCACATGTTCAGAACTGTTCCAAAAAATATCCTAGCAAAATCAAAGTAGTTTGGGACGTGTTCTCACACTAATCAAAGACGAGGCAAATTTTGGCATTAATATGACAACAATATTTCCAAAAAAATACCCAAGAATGTTTAGAAACCACTCATATATACCATTGGGAATGTCTAAATGCACTCAAAATTTCTCGGATCTAAGTGTACTACTAATTTTATCACTTGGATTGACAAGTGCTGATTTTTAAATTATAAATTTTCCATTAGCCTTAAATTACATAAATTCTGGAAAATGATGTTTATAAATTTTCCATTAGCCATTACTTGCATCAATTCTGCCAAATGCGCCACGAAACTACAAACGTTTACTCTGTGGGTTGGGCGTTCCTCCTACTCAACCATGCCTTTATATTGGAGGTGTTGGAACCTCTAGGAGCATCTGTGTACAACAGAACACATCTGCTCTATGCCTCCACGCGCCTTTGTCCCTGTCGTTCCATTTGCTACTGCTTCCGCTGGTGATCCCATCCTGCCCACTGCGTACATGGTTGACGGGGGAGGAGGCTCCAAAACCCCGCCTCTCCATATCTTATACGGAGAGGGGAGAGTTTAGATTTTTTGGGAGCGTCTCCTATGCGACTATTCACCTTCGTTCGTCTACGTCTGTGTCGCCTTCGTTATCACCATGTCCACCGATGCCGACCGAGTTGATGCCGAGAAGTCTGTTGCTAACAAGAGGGTGGCCGACGAGGCCACCACTACTACAGCTAGCTAACCTATTGGAGACTGCTACGGCTAGCTGGCCTATTGGAGGGTATAATACGTTTATCCCTCTCCTAATTATTTCGATATGCGCAGTACTAGTGATTTGCGTAGATGAATCTACTATTTTTCTAGTACATGATAATATCATCAACTATCAACATGTGTTTAATACTGTTTATGGCATGCTCATGATTTATTCTTAAATTAATCTAATCGAATAAATGCTTATATTCTCAACAGTACTTGTTTCCTGCCATCCTACCTCATCGTGTATCTAAAGATAACATCCTTGCCCTTGTTGGGGGGGGTTCTCACCGCGGTTGATTTTTTGACCGTCCGATCAACACTTCAGCTGCTTTCTAGCCGTGCGATTTTTTAGCCCCATAGTATAGAAACTCCACTGTGAAAAGCTAGCCCCATCGCTGTGAAGCCCTAGCCGCCTCTCCCTCCTCTCCCGCGGCTCCTCACTTTCCCGCGCCCTCTGGATCCCGTCCTTCTGCCTCCTCCCTGCCAAAATCAGCGAGGGCACTGACGTGCTAGCCCTCGACAACCGCTGCCTGGACTAGACCTCGATGGCGGTGGCGGCGCCTCCTCGACCTGTAGCCTGCAGGTTGGTCCTCCTCCGCCACCAAGTCATGCTCTCCTCTCCTCAGAGAAGCGCGCGAGCCACCCCCGCATATGGCCGCCAACGTGTCCTTTGTTGCGTGTTCAAGGTGCCCGGGCCGCCGTCATCCTGCAGCGAACCTCGAACCACTTCTTCCCTTCCTCCACATCTCAAGATCTGAAGCTAGGTTATGTGCATGCTCTCTCTTATCTCTCTAGTTTCTGTGTGTGCATATGAAAATAGTACGCTATTAGCTTTAATTTGGTGTTCTATAATGAAGAGGAGGGTGAAAACTACCTACATGGATACCGAATTTGGTGTGAAATCTGGTATGTTCTCATTTCTCTTTTTTTTTTTGGTTCAGGTGTATAATCGAAGAAGATTTTCTATAGAAAATTAGTCCCTAATCTCGATGCTATTCAGGTAATAATTTGACCTCTTTCAGATCTTAACCGTAATGCAAGCTATGAGTTGTTGAGTCTGTGTGGTTGTGTTATATGGGAGCAATGTGGCGTACTGGATTCCATGGTGTGAGAAATGCGAGCGCTGTGAGATTTGGTTAATTATTTTTCTCAGTGTTTATCTCATATATATTACATTCATTTATGGGAATTTGGGTAGTGGAGAAGGATTGCTTTTTTACTTAAAAGAGCGACCACAAGAAAATGGTCGGTCACCTCTTTTTTAGAGGTTCTCTTTTTTCGAAAGAAACAACATTTTCTGTGACTATTTGTTGTGAAGCAGCCATTTTAAATATACTGATTTCACTTCTCAAAAATATATATATATATATATATATATATATTCATTTTTAGGTTTTTTTTTCAAAGTAAGACCACAATTCTTAGAAAGTTGAGCTTTAGGAGCTTTCTAAATGTTGTTATATTTCTGGTAGATAATATATCATGTAACAGATGCAATATGATATATCGTTATATCCACCAAAATTGTACAATTTTCTAACTGTTTTTGCTTTCATGACAAACTACATGAGTAATAGATGAAAAATGATTGGTTATATATAGTTTGTACTTTTTACACATCAGATTGATTATATGTAGGTGTGTATTGCATTTGATATATGAAGTGAATAGGTGGTCCAAATGAAGAATGAAATGTTTCCCTTGCAGGAGATCTATGCCATGTTCGACCGTTGTGTCCAGCGACGCCCCGTCGTTCTCTCCTCCAATGCATTACCGTTGATTTTGTCTCCTTATGCCGCCTCGCCGTTCGCGCCTGGTGCTGATCTACAAGTTCTTATCTCTTTGTCTATGAGTTTATCTCAAAGTTCACTCACGAACAGCTCCTAGATATATCTTTGCTTGCAAACCATTCTCATCCTTTTGTGCCTATATTTAATTAGTAGTTCTCATCTCTGCGAGTAGAAGATTCTTTCTCTAAAGATGGCAATGGAGTACATAGTTTTCCTGGTTCCGGTTGCATTGATGGAAATAACACGTTATCTTCTTTGTAGAAGGAACAACTGAAGGGTGGTTACATTACCGCATGGTGAAGCATATGTTTGTTGCTGTGATGTGCAAGTCCAGTGTTGATTCATGATTTATTCAGGTGATTTTCATCTTTTAATGCATGTTTTTCTTTAATTGTGCATGCACTTGTCTAAGTTGTTGTATTTGAATATGTGCTGCCTCCTTTGCTTTTGAGAACTGGTATCTACATGTTTACTTTGCTATGATGCTAGATTCAGGATTCTGATTTTGTATTGTCCAATGAGAATCATCAAAAATTGTGATTCTCATTAGGTATCATACATACTACTTATTATCACCAGAAGAATGTAATTTTGATGGTAAGCGTGAAGATGTTCAACTTTATGAATGGTTGTATTTCCTTTGTAGTTTTGATATGTTCTACAACGATAATTTTCCAATCCTCAAGCTTCATTTAGAAGTCTCTTCACTCCCTCAAAGTTTTTTTTATTTATGCTTTGCTTTAGGATCTGAAGTTGTTGTTTTTTCTTCATCGCCAGTTCAAATGGGTCCGGTCCATGTTAGACGCTAGATCCATTGTTAATTTCACATCCATCAAACTAAATAAGAAAATTTCACAACGAGATTTTCATGTAAATTTGGACCTTTGGAGTCAAGTAGCATAAAGATGAGCTATATGTTAGATATATGATCTTTTCTTTTTTGTTGGCATGATTAGGTGTTCCTCGTATGAAAATGGATTTAGAGAAAATCTACTTTTGCATCCATGTAAACCTCCTATTTAGCTTTTTGTCTCTTTGCATTTTTATAGAGGTATCAAAATCATATGTGATCAATTGATGGTGCCTAATTCAGTCACAACAATGTGGCATTGGAGAAGAAAAAAGTTATGTTAGATTTATATGATATTGATAATTTTCTTTGTGTCCTTGCTTTTGGCCAGTAAAGGGCGGCTTGCTGCGCGCCAGGTCAAAGTTTGAATTGACCTGGAACTTCACCGCCAATTCTAAATCAATGTCGCGCCAAAGAATGGTTCTGCTTGCCGACAGGTCGATGTTGGCCGTCTACCAATTGGTTACTCATTAGGGTTTACACCATTCGATCTGGTAATCTCTCTTAGCTTCCCCTTTTCCCTTTCTTGTTTGTCTTTCTGGGATATTTTGTAGTACATAGAGACTGTTGTCTTAGGCCTCTATTATATGTGTTCCCCTGGCCATGTTGTTCCTGCAGGTGTTGTTCTATTCATCAGTGTGAAATAGAACTTTCTCATTATTTGACTTCAAGTTTTATCTCGATAGTGCATGTGTGTAAGGTTTGCTACATGGATGTCAAAAAAATTACTTCATGTTTTCAATCATGTGCTTGATTTATTGTCCTGCATTTTAGAAACTATATAATTGAATGATTGTCTTTCGAGTTTTAGTATGTAAACTTATCTCGAGTTGTATAATTGCCAGTTTGTTACAATGTAGAAATCAAGGAAGAAAGTAAACAAAAACCTGGAGCTAAGGGTAGCACAACAGTTCCAGCTGAAGCTACACAATCCATGGATACATAACCGCCAGGCGGCAAGCGCTACAAGTAACCAAACAGAGTGTGAAAATAATTAAAACTTGCATCATGATAAGGAAATTTGTAGTTCCTAATACCGAGTGTATTCAGAGGATCCAAAATATTTTAGCTTACCATGACTAATATAATTATTTGTAAGTATCGCATGTTATTGGTTACCCACAAGTATTGGGGGTGTATCGTAGTACTCTCGATAAATAAGAGTGTCGAACCCAACGAGGAGCAGAAGGTGTTGACAAACAGGTTGGATAGAGGATTCACTGTAAACACTAGCAAACAGGTTTTTGGAGGTTGTTGATATAGCAGATAAATAAATTATGAGTAAATAAATAACAGTATTAATAATTGCAGCGAGTGTCCCAATCCTCAGAGCAAAGGACAAGCCGCCGGTTGTTTTACTTATGGTGACTAAACGTTCTTGATGACACATGGAAATTTTGTCAAGTGCTTTCGCTTCATATAGTTGATTAATATTTATTGGTTTGTTAAGTGTCGTGTGGGTGAACCTATGCTAATGCACTGCCCAACTAGGACTAATACATACTTGTGATTATACCCCTCATAAGCATCTGCAAATACAAGAAAGTAATTAAGATAAATCTAACCACACCCTTAAAACTCCGGGATCCTACACTCCCTCGTGCATTGGTTTCCTAATGGGGGTTTAGGTTTATGTCACCCCGCAACCCCACAATTAGTAGCCAAATACAGAATGCATCCTCCTAGGCCTATAAAGGTGAAGTATCATGTAGTCGACGTTCACGTGACACCACTAGAAGAATATCACCACAACTTAAATACCGAACCACGAGATATTACTTCAACATAATTCAACTACTAACATCATGACTTCTCCCATGTCCTCAAGAACTAAACAAACTACTCACGAGACATCATATGGATCATAATCATAGGTAATATAATGGATAATAACAATATGATCATAAAATGCAAACGCCGATAAATCTCACAAGGATCAACTACTAACAAGTAATCCACACCGGGAGAGAGATCTAGTGGAAAACAACGATAAGGACCCCTAATTGTTATAGCGGGATGAAGGTGGATGATGATGGTGATGGTGCTGGTGATGAGGATGATGATGATGATGATCTCGATGAAGCCCAGTGATGACGGTGACGATGTCGACGATTTCCCTTCTCCGGGGAGGAATTTCCTCGGCAGATTTCTTCTTGCCGGAGAGTTTTTCTCTCTGTGTTGTTTTCCGACCCGAGGCGGCGGCGGAATAATTCTTCGACGATCCCCTAGGATTAGGGTTCCCTATGGGTCAAGTATGCGAAAGGGGGTGCCTAGAACTGGGCCAGGGGGGCCAGACCGCCCCCAGGCGCGACTAGAAGGGGCACGCTGCCTGGTGGTGTGGGCCCCTGGTGGCCCCCCTCCGGGTAGCCTTCTGACGGGCTTCCTCCTCCAATCTTCTAAGACTCCTCCGGTCTTCCCCTCTACTTTTGATCTTCTGAAATAGAGTGTCCTGATGGTGTTTTTTTCCATTAGATTTCTGGTTCCGGTGTTTCTTCTCCCATAATTATTAAACATGCAAAATAAGATGAAATAACATAAGTAATGTATCATAACATGAAATATATCAATGAATAACAGAAAATAACGATATAAAATAGTGATGCAAAATGGACGTATCAGTTATATGTATATTTGTAAACAAAATAGGATGCATCAAATTCTGCATTGAAAATATTTGTGAATCCTTGCTGTGGCCTATCGTGTATACGTATTTTTTATGTACGACTCACCGATAGTCCAAGTACCCAAGCTGCTGGTGAGGCAACTCAATTCCTATCCATGATTTTTACAGGAAAGACCAGACAACACAAGGCTTTTCTTCCTTGCTGGTTTAATCTTGTGATATAACAACGAGTGTTAAATCCTTCATTTGGGGTATTGATTTGCTGCTTAATATTTTTGGGTAAGTTATTTTCTGCTCTATGTCTTTTAAGAACAATTTTTTGACGCTTGGTGTTCTAATCATGTGCATAAATAAACAACTTATGTATTTGGTGCTTCAACATCCTTTTAGTTTTTTATTGAGGAATTACATCGGGAGAGGCTTCTACTATGCTCGATTAAAAAGAAAAATCAATATTTATAAAATTATTTACAAGCCCTAGGCCATTTCGGCCAGGAGTGGGGGCAGCAGACTAGCTAGGAAACAAGCGTTAAAGAGAGTCAATAATGTTTCAACAGAGCCTCAAGTTGCTCTGTCCTGACCCTGAACTTTAGTAATTTGAGATTGCAAGAAATTTGTCTCTTCCAGAAGTCGTGGCTTGGTGGAACATCTTCAAATATTTTTTGGTTTCTAACCTTCCACGCGTTCCAAGCACCTAGAATCACCGTTTGTGCATATAGAGGTCCAGCCCAAACACTCCGAGCTTCCAAATCATGCATTCAAGTCGGCCCGTTGTATTCCAGTGAATGCCTAGAGAGTTTTGACATCTTTTACGGAACTCACAATTAAAGAACAGGTGGTTACAAGTCTCCCTAGGTGCTCTGCTGCTGCATAAAGAACATGAATTCTCATTGCCAATGTTGAATTATTTCACCTCAAAATATCCCTTGTGTTTAATCTGTCCATGAATAGGAGCCAGGCGAACACTCTATGCTTCATGGTATTTTTGCTTTTCCAGATTTCCGGGAAGTGATTCTTTTTATCATTTTAGACCATTTGCATTGGAAGATTCTGACAGAATGTTTGTGCTGAGAATATTTAAACTACTGTCAAACATGCAGATTAAATAAAATTTTCTATTGTCATAGAGGATACTGGCCTTAATCTGTTACTTGCAATTTTTCTGGTCGTCTAAGATGAGATTGTTTTTCATACGGTTAATGCCCTCTGAAAGTTCTTGCTCCGAATCTATTGTGGTAACACAACACATCATACTTTACTGGCATAGATAATTAAACAGTTAACCTATGTTTATTTTTAGTCTCGGGTGTATCAATGGATCAATGTATAACCTACTTTTAGATTGCCTGTAATACATTATTGCTCAGCTAAGAAATAAAATAACCGTTCCACGCTTAAGACACGGATGTATATTTTCTACTATCATTTTAGACCATTGCACATGAATATAAGTACTTACACGCTCTAAATGACAAAAAAAGCAAATGAATGTTAGAAATTATAGGAAACGTGCCCGTGCGTTGCTTCGGAAATAAAATAGAGACAATACTGATTTTGTTTCGCACCTTAGGCACAATGACTTATAATTTTCGAATACCCTACGGGTCTACACTATACAATGTCGTTTTTCTTCCACTTTCTAACCCTCCAAGGACAAACAACATGTGTTGTTTATGTTTCTTTTTACATTTTTAACATAGTCATGTCTCCTCTATTGTAGTATAGATTACTTCCTACCATGCTAGCAAAGTTTGCAGAAGATAATTAGCAACACTTTAATCGAGTAGGTGTGTTATTCCAGAATTGTTTTTATTACGCCAAAATTTATTACGAGACGCATAACAATCTTGAGCAAGAACACTGAATGCAAATCAGCGAGAAAGAAATAATGTAAAGTGCCT
This sequence comes from Alopecurus myosuroides, assembly GCA_028641055.1. NCBI lineage: Eukaryota > Viridiplantae > Streptophyta > Magnoliopsida > Poales > Poaceae > Alopecurus > Alopecurus myosuroides. The sequence goes on along the minus strand of CM054057.1, from coordinate 666,867,313 downwards.
CTTTTTTATTGACAAAAAAAGTAAAAACCAGATTGAAAATTCTTGCTACACATACAACAATTTATTTATAAAGTCTACCATTATTCCTCTTGTCTGCCCACATAATTATCATTCAAAAATAAAAATGATTATTAGTATAATTTCGCATTGAGAACAACATAATGATTGTTGTAGCTGACTAAAAGTTCAACTTCAGGACCCACATATAAATTTTTTTAAAGAAAAAAGTGAAATATCATTCAGACTACATGAGATTTTGCGCAATTTTAGATGAACTTTATGTATGAAGAATTAAACATTTTTTTATAATATATAAAGTAAGAGTTTTAAGAACTACACTATGGTAGGTGTTTGGCTAGACAACTTGTTTCCTGACAGAATTAATTTACGGAGGTTAGTTATGGTACCAGCTTGTGACGGGAGGGGCCAAAAATAAGAATTTTGTGATAAGTCCAAGAACAAAAAAAATTCCACAGTTATTGAACCATTCAGGCGATAATTTGTTGAAAAATCTCGAAGGGAATAAGTTCTTTAAGTTCCCAAGACTTGGTATTTCTCCTTTGTACAATGCAGCCGGCTTAGTTAACATTTGTCAGATTAGCTGTTGATGAAGTCTGAATGTTAAATAGTCAAATACCACTCCGAATATATTGAATAACAATGATACCAGCATCCAGCATCACACTTAATTAAGCAAAGACCACTCAGCAAACTTCAGCAGGTAATCATGGGTGTACGAACAAGTTACAGTTTGAATCACGCAAGGGTATTGATCTGATACACCGTACACATCACACAAAAAAAGGCCAACTTCATGTACCTCCTATAAGAAAGGATGATCGATAGCTAGCTGTAGTATACACAGACGACGATCAATCTGTCTCACGCTAGCAAGAACATAGGTTCTTCCAGGCCTTTAATCCACCGCAGCGTACAACTAACAGTATAAAATTAATCGATCTTCCTGTAAAAAATAGCTAGCCAAATCTATCCCAAAATCCTCGAGCTCGCGGAAGATCCGTCCAGTCGCTAGCGGCCGCGCGTTAGTTTCTTGGCGGTTCCGGCCGGCTGGCCGGCAAGACGTCGAGCAACACCAGACGGCCTAGGACTGGATCTGAAATTAATTCTGAATGAGCAGCAGCCGACGACTTTGAATGTGAGTATCTGGAAAGCCTGTGACGACCGCCCCTATCAGGGAGCATGTACCCATGGCGTATTTGGATCCTCGGGTCCCTGCCGTGACATTGCTGATACCCATGCCGACCTTGTACCCATCGCAGGCAGGCATCCAAGCTGATCCGTCTCTGCTTGCTGACGAACCAAGCAGGCTACTTCCGCTGTAGCGGCCACCGGAGGCCCCACGAACGGCCTATACTGTACTATTCCTTCGTCCACCTCTATACTCTTCCTTCGTCCACGCCTCGCGCTGCTGCGGCGTTGGCCGTGACGTCCATCGAAAGCAGCTGGAAAGCAGGATGACGAGTAAGGGTGGCTCGTCCTGCGCGTGCATCTGCAGCGACTGCTGGCCAGCCCGCCGCTGTCCTCTAGCGGCCGCTACCATCGCCGTGGCCGCGAGTTCAAGATCTGCCTCTCCAGGCTCGACCGCCTCGCTGACCTCGCCACCATCGGCTCGTAAAACTGGCCCCGGCCGTTTGCTCTGCTTTGTCCCAGTGGCCCCCTCGATGCCGGTCGCCCGCCCGTGCATCGCGTTGGCTTAACTACGAGAATAGAACAGAGTCCTTCGATGCAAAGAGGCGAAACGTTTTCTGTTTCCTTTTACTTGCGGTGGCAATTGATGTAATTAGGGCGGAGAAACAGGGGTACAAAGAAAACGGACGAAAATTTCCAAGAAGCCTTAATGCCTTTATTAGTATATATATATATATATATATATATATATATTATTAGTAGGTAAAGATGTTTACTATAGTCTTTCTTATGCATTTTTAATTATGATCATATGAATCATTGCTTCAACATGCTTTAATTTGTGCTATCTTACTTTCCTTTACAGGCTACGCAGACTGTCCACATTCTATCCCAATTATCCGTCGCCGAATTGTAGGCATTTTATAGCTGAACACATTTGATTTTACCGCTGCTGAGATCAACTATGGGAGGCACTTGGATAGACATGAGTATGCCACCAGATATCTTCAGTGTACACCGAGTGCCAAGAACCTTTTATGGTGATGACATGCCTAGCCAGGATGCTTCGGTGGAGAATGTTGCATAGGGGGCCGTCAGGTTTCTGTCTGCACAAACACGTCAAAGTAGATGATTTCAGCTACATCTCCAACTTATAGGTGGAAAGAAGACTTGCTGCATCGGAGATATACCACTAGCTGCATTAAGAAATAGCTGAAGAAGTGAGAAAGGATATCGAGCTGCTTCGACAGTCCTACGAAGATCTTCAGCAACATGTTCACTGGGAGCAGGCAGAAAAGCTCCGCAAACCAACCATAACGCTCTGCTGGAGGACCACAGAGTGGCAACCCACCTTGGTGGCCTTATTCTGAAGCACAATGAGCCAAAGAATCAGCATAATCTCTTGTTGACAATGTACAACATACTCCAGGACAGATATGGTGATGTGTTTGACAGGCTGAGCTACATTTGTAAGGTCGGCCGGCGTTCTTCCCAACAACCATGTAACAACCTATGGTGCAAACGGCCAGGTTACCACGGCTCCTATCTACACCAGCATACTGCCGCCAGAAAGTAGCTTCGGCCGCCACCAGCTTTCACAAGGCTGCTGAGGCAGAAGACAGAGACATGACGTATGATAATGGTTTCGGTAATTCCAGCGAACCTGGATCCATTAGAGCTACCATTGTCTTCGGGGACCGTCGATGCACCTTGGATACCGATGACCGACACCATGTTCACTGACAAATGATTTCCTCCACGGAGAAACCTTAATGATAATTTGTGTGCCCATTCGGTATGGCGATTAGCATTATTTTTTGCACTAGATGTTTCTGGGTCGTTTTCCGTTTCCCAAAATTACATTTTCCCATGGAAATAACCTAAATTTTGCCTCCTCTAAGTTATTAATTGAGATATATCTACTTGAAACTCAATGAAGTACATCATTTATAACCGTACTATAGACGGCACCAGCAGATAATTTAGAGTCCTTTATTTACTTAAAAACCATTTTCAGAACTATGCTAGGCAATCGTGAGATATATCTTAGCTGTCCAACCATCTAGACATCACACTACTACCATATATCTATATAGGCATTGTTTTGCGCCACTTGTTACAACTTGCCTCCATCTCTATTAATATATATATTAACTGATGTATTTGCTATGGCGAGGTTCCTACATCACTGCACTTTCAACTAAATCTCCGTATGTCCTATATGGATGCTTTTGTTTCCAGCTACTATTAACGTCCCGCCTATATTCGATATTAAATATCTTTCTCATTACTTTGTATAACACATGAGGATTACGGGTAAAATATTTTTTGAATCAAACGGTGGCGCGCGGCTGCTTTCTAAACTAGTATATCGTATTCCTAGTTTCTCCTACCGGGCACCATGTATATTAATGCGATCCATATACTTACATGTTGGCAAATTATGACAAGCACATGTTGTACTAGCACAAAAATTCCGTAAGGTTGCAAAGATGAATATATAATTTCAAGTAAATTCTTAAAATCCCACAAAGCACATCATAGATGACAGAAACCTTAAATTGGTGGGCATAAATCAACGATTCGGTGAAATAAATAAAATTATTGTTAAATCAGTGAATCATTTCAATCCTAGGAAGTCGGCATAAAACAATTCACCTCTAGACCGATAAATTTTTACCTACCTAGCTTTACTCAGAGAGGAGCTACAGCTGATCCGAGTAGGAGTGGAGCTTGGACGGGAGTCTAGGAGAGGCAGACCCGCAGGATTCAAGCACCGCACGTCCTCACCAGCACCAGCACTCAAGCGGCGCCGCCCACGACAGTCGTGCGGAGGCGGCTAGGCAGGGCGGGCCAGCGTCAGCAACCGATAGCGTAGCCGAGGGGAACAACGGAATAGGACCGTGCGACGGCTAGGGACGGTGTCAGGCCGTCCGAGGAGCCTATGAGCCGAGGCAAGCCAGTCTACCGGCTATGACGGAGAGTGACACTGCCCAGTGGCGGAGCTGTGTGTAAGTTGTATGGTCAGCCGACTCCACAAATCTCCCACAAAACACCTTTATTTTGTGGATTTCTACATATAGGTCCCTCGTATCTTATTTTTTAGACTTAAAGGGGCGCCTCCCCAATTTCATTGAAATCAACCACGAGCAGGTTTATACAGCCACAGTTCAACAGCACTCGAGCTACACAAACTCGTGCGAGCTAGAAATCAAAAGGAACCTACTACGAGGAACCCAAAGTCTAAAGTAACAGGAAAGGAAGGACGCGGGAACAACGAAGAAAACACAAAGGCCAACAGACTAGAGGGATCAATGCTTCATCAGAAACTTGGCAAGCAGCATGTCTCCTCCTGGGCATCTTCTGTGCTAGGAAACACTTGTGTGTTCTTCCAAGAGCTTCCAAGATCAGGAAATCAATGCCAGGCGATCCGCAAAAACTCGCCTCGCCACTTGTTCAGCTTCAGAATGTTCTGATCCAGCAAGATCGAGACGTTGTCACATGCCAAAACCTTCTAGATCATCAATTCTTGGACCATCCTTCGCCAAATGTCCTAAACACCTGGACATTATTTTCGCTGAAAACAAAGATCGTTACGGAGTTTCCAGATTGACCACAACATTGATGTTAGAATTTTTCTTTTCGCTAATCCACCATCTAGCAACAGACTCAAAATTGTGGCCAACTGTAACTCCCAGCAGATCAGAGACAACCTCCCAAACAAGCTTAGCTACAAAGCATTTGAAGAAGAGATGATGCCTTGTTTCAGCTTCAGAGCAGAAATGACAAGTCATGTCAGGAAAAAACCTTCGTTTGGCCAAATTATCTCTAGTCAGGACCCTATTGTTGGCCAAGAGACAGAGGAAGATATGTAGCCTTGGTGGGACCTTCACACTCCAGACAGTAGGGGTACGGATAGGAGTAATCTCACAATTATTAACAAGAGCATACAAAGATCTAACACTATATTTTTCAGAGGATTCAAACATCCAAACTGGTTGATATATCTCTTCTAAAAGACTGATGGTCTCCTCCCACTGAAGCAAAGTATCTTGGGACGCATTTCTCCTAAAGGCGAGTCTAAGCTCACCCCTGATAAGCTTGAGCCATAGTTATATCTTGCTCATTAGAAATTTCAAACAAATTCCAATAGCAAACGGTTAGACTACAATTACCAATTCAGACATCACTTCAGAATTTAATCTTCTGGCCACCAATTTTCCATTTGAAACCACATTTAGCATCTCTAGCAGCCCACACGACCCCCTTACAAAAGGGAGAACACACAGTAGGGACAGAGGAGAAAATGTTTGGATTGGGATTGGGTCCCTCGTATCTACGTAGGCTGAACCCGCATGTTCTCACTGCTGGCTTCGCCACTGGCATGGCGGCGCCCCGTCCTGCTGTCACGAGCGAGCAAGCAGAGGGGGCTAGGCAGGGTTCAATTTTTTTGTTAGGGGAAGAAAAGGGGGTTGGAGGCTTTGAGCTTTTGATTGCTTCGACTTGGATGCCTCGGTCATTTCCATCTGCTAGTTTTGGTCGTACTTGGTACATCACTAATATCTATGGACCTGCTCATCATGATGACAAGCAAAATTTCTTTGATTGGCTGTACAGTATTGATAATACCACTTTGCATAATTGGATCATTCTTGGGGATTTCAATCTTATCAGAGGAAATCACAATAGAAACAGAAGAGAAGGAGATATTCAGCACATGTTGATGTTTAGTTCTATTATTTCTTATCATGATATTGAAGAAGTCCTCATTAAAGGAAGAGCATACACCTGGACTAATATGCAAATTGATCCTCTTCTGGTTAAACTTGATTGGATTTTCACAGCTGGCAATTGGAATAACAATTTCCCCAACACTGTGGCCACCCCTCTATCTAAATTGTCATCTGACCACATTCCTATCAAGATTCAGGTGGGCACATATATCCCTAAGTGCAAACTATTTAGATTTGAAGAATACTGGATGCAATTTGAAGGATTCTTGGATGTGATCAACAAGCATTGGTTCAATAGGGGGTTTATAAAAATCCAGCACAAGATATTACTGCAAGATTCAAGACACTGCGCCAAGGACTCAAAATATGGAGTAAAAACTTGTTACAACTCAATAAAATCATTGAATCATGCAACTATGTTTTGGCTATGATTGATGTATTAGAAGAACAAATAATACTATCCACGCAGGAATCCAACTTTAGGGTAACTCTCAAAAAACATCTCACTCATCTACTTGAAGCCAAAAGAATATTTTGGAGAAGTCGTGCTAAAATCAGATGGGCTCAACTTGGTGGAGAAAACACTAAATTCTTCCATACTATTGCTACCAAAAGTTATAGATGTAATTATATTGCATCATTGACAATTGACTCTGATAATATGGTATGTGACCATGTGGACAAAGTTGCTATTCTTTGGAGCAGTTACAAAGACAGAGTTGGAATTTCTGATAATTGCCCAATGCTTTTCAACCTTCAGGATATTATTACTAGAAATTCTAATATTGATTTCTCATCCATTGAGGATCCATTTACCAACAAAGAAATTGATGACATTGTTTCTAGTATGCCTTCAGATAAATCTCCAGAGCCAGATGGTTTCAATGGTGCATTCATGAAAAAATGTTGGCCTATCATTAAAGATCAATTCTACAAGGTTTGCCTGGATTTTCACAGTGGCACTCTGGATTTGAGCAGTATCAACACTGCATTTATTGTACTTATCCCAACATACCAGGACCCTGAAAGTGTCAATGATTATAGACCTATTTCCCTGGTCAGCACTCCACTCAAAATTATTACTACGGTACTTGCCAATAGACTCCAAGATATTATTATCCCTATCATCCACAAAAATCAATATGGTTTTATCAGAAAAAGAACTATCCAAGACTGCCTTGCTTGGGCATTTGAATACATTCATTTATGCCATAAATCCAAGAAGGAGACCATTATTGTCAAGATTGATTTTGAAAAATCATTTGACAAAATTGAATACCCTGCTATCATTCAAAAGCTTACTGCTATGGGCTTTGGTGATAAATGAATTGGATGGATTAACAGCATACTACACTCTGCATCCACATCTATTTTGCTTAATGGAGTACCTGGCAAGACTATTCTATGTAAAAGGGGTGTTAGACAAGTTGACCCACTGTCCCCTCTTCTATTTTTTTTGCATCAGAACTTCTACAATATGCAGTCAATAATGCCTAGCATGAAGGATTTCTCTCCTGCCCCCTGGACAATCACTTTAATAAGGATTATCCTATCATTTAGTATGTTGATGACACATTGATCATTATGCCAGCAGATGCCACTCAATTACTACATCTCAAAGGTATACTGGATAAGTTCTCTAGATCTACTGGACTCAAAGTGAATTATCATAAAACATCTATTGCCCCTATCAACATTTCCAATGAACAATGCACCATTCTTGCTAATACTATTGGTTGCAAGACTGAATCAATGCCATTTACTTATATTGGTCTGCCTATGGGTACCACTAAACCCATAATTGATGATTTTATTGGTACCATTATCGGATATATACTGATTAGGGGTATATCTGATAGTGTCCCAAAGAGCCGGATTACCAGGGTGGCCTGAATGGTAACGGATCACGGTCCATTAGGCGGCCCAGTAAGCTGATGCACAGAAGCCGGATTCTAGAAGAACCCGGACCACGGACCACGTGGTACGGCTTGGAGTAGAAGGCGGATTCTTACCTTCCAAGTTACAACTTACCGTAATCTTCTAGGTTTCCTTTCTGTAAGCCCTAACCCGGCTATTATATAAAGCCGGACGGGAGAGAAGAAACATATAGACAATTAGCTAGAAGCTAACTCGCCGTGAAGTTGATCCTCGTCGAGTAGCTAAACTAACTCACATTTTACTCTGTATACTTCAGGCTTCAGCCCTGATTTAGTGAGATTGCAGGAGTAGGAACGCCGCCTAGTTGCGACGTGCCAAACCTGGGTAAACTTTGATGTCCTTGGTCGTCATACTACCACGTTCCTCCCATGTCTCTATCAGTAGTCTCATGACACCCCCGTCTATGAACTCTACTACGATGTCCCGACAGTTGGCGCCCACCATGGGGCCAGCGACGTCAGGTGTTATGTTTCGATCGGGGATACTCGGCGGAATCGGCAGTACCATAACTGTCAGAAGCTTGGAATTCAACAACGACGTCGGGCGCTTCCTCGACAACGGATCGTACATTCCAGCACGAAATCATCTGGTAAGTGCCTGCGTTTTACTGATTGGATCTACAAACATCTTTATCAGATTAACTGCAGAAGCAATGGGATTCTGTGGTGGAAGTAAATTTATCCCACCCGCCCTATACCCAGTCGAAGAAGACTATGATGCCGGATTTTGCTCAGATCGTTGATATTCTGCTAAATTTGCCGCCTCCTTGGAGATGCCTGCAATGAGATCATACTTTATCGGTATGGTGCAATCCGAGATCGCCGAAAACACGGATGAAAGAAATCCCGTGGAAGAGGCATAAGAAAACAATCCCACAATAGAGGTGGAAGATCCGACATCCGTCAACGTGACGACAAACTCGGAAGCCGATTCCGTACTAGCCGCCATCGAGGCAAGATTGGAATCGGAACCCGGATCGGATGAACTCGATTCCAAAGACGAAGATAAAGATGCTTTCGAAAGAAAGGTCAAATCTCTTCAAGAGGGATTCCATGAAGTACTTATGGCAAAACCGGTTGAAAACACGGATGCCGAAAGTCAGGAAAGCCCTCAAACACCTCCGCCAGATGAGGAAAGAGAGGATGGTGAAACCACTCCAACTTACCCTGATGTCAAGGAGTTGACATAAGATGAACCTGGAAAAAAACCTCCCTCTTCCAAGAAAAGAAACAAGGCTTCCAAGAAACTCCAGTACAAACTCCGGAAGAAAAAATTGGCAGATCCAGCCAACAAAAACCTAGAAGAAGGAGGAGGAAGCGGAGTCAAGCCTGCGGAGAAGAAAACGAAGAAAATCTCGGTTCCGCCAATGTTAGAACAGGACGAACGGGATTTACTTCAAACACCAGTGGGACCCCACGAGCCCCCTGAAGTGCTAGAAGCCAGGAGACAAGCTCTCCAAAGGCAACAACAACATCTATTCAGAACTCGGGAAAACCTCCAAAAAAAACCAGGCTGATATTAAGTTGCAGCAGGAAGAAATCGAGGAGTACGAGAGAAGGAATAGATCTGGCATAAATCCTACACGGCTACCCGGAATCGCAAGACCGGAAGTACTGCCGCCAAAGGAACGGTTCCAAAACCCTGCCTGGCAAAGGCAAGTAAACGTCATTGATGCCAAGGGCGAACCTATATACAAAACCCCAGCAGAAAACGCGGAAGCCGCATTCGTCATCCTCAACAATGATCTGTACTCCAATGGCGAAAAGCTTCAAGGACTGTATGCTTTCTTAGGAAAAGCATTGCAACAGCAGCAGCGAGGGCAGGCAAGATCAGGGAAGTTGCACGACGACTCGTCCCTATGCAAAACAGCTACATGCGCCGCTGGAGCACCCAGACCTGAAGAACCTGGAGATTCAGGCAATTCAAAGGAGAAGAAAGGAGATCCCAGAAAGGACAAGAAAAACCCAGATAACAAGGTTGCAGCGTCCAAGACAGGATCCCATCCGCCGAAAGGTGGAATCAGTCCCCGAGTTCGGGAAGAACAAAACCGGAAAGTCGGAAAAGCAATGCCGCCTCCGAGACGCCCTGCTGAAAAAGCCGGAAGATGTGACACTCCTGACAGGCGTGAGAGATCTCGTACTCCTCCTAGGAATAAGTAAAGACACAGGAGTAGAACTCCACCTTATTTCAAAGGACACGATAACGGAGGAAATAGGGATAACCCCGGAAAAGCGCGCTCGCGCAACAATGGAAAAGAAAGGAGCAGATCCCCTTCTATTCATTCAGCTGGTAGATACTCCGTTCACGTCGATAGAGCGGAAAGAGATGATCTATACTTCGGACCTAAGTGTTTCACTGACAGGATCTGAAGAATAACTCTACATTCTAGCTTCGCCAAAGTTGGTCCAACATATCAAAAATATACCGGCAGTACAAATCCGGATACCTGACTGTCAGACTATTATACAGCCGTCCAGATCAACAACGGGACAGATCTAGAGGCGGTAAAATGCCTCCCCCTAATGTTACTGGATGGAGCCAGAGATTGAATTAACGAGCTTCCGTCAAGGACCATGGATAGCTGGGATGATATGGCTAGAGTTTTTACTCAGCATTTTCGGGGAACTTACAAACGCTCCAATAGCATCAACCAGTTAAACCGCTGCACCCAGTTTTAAGATGAGCCATACGTTGACTTTATCTCAAGATGGACTGCAATGAAGAACAACTGCTCTAGAGTAACTGACGTACAAGCAATGCATGCTTTCGTCAACGGCTTAAAACCGGCCTTGTACCGTTCATGATCGGTTCAAAAAAGCACAAAGATCTCAGATCTATGCTTACAACCGCAAATGAGCACGCAGCGGACGAGGATGACATCAGAGCGAGAGGTGGGAATATCGACGCTTTAATTCAAGTCAAAAAGACCCCTCGTTCTGAGAAAAAAGCCACTCCAGAGGCACAGCAAAAGCCCAAAGAAGTTAACATAGCCTTTGGAAAGGACAATGGGAGCAAATGGAAAGGAAGAATCACATAACCTATCTCCTACACAAAGGAAGAGTGGGAAAGAATTAAGTCAGAAAACTGTGTCCACCATTCGCAATTTGAAAAACCCACCCACACTAACGCACAATGACGGCTCAATAAGCATATGAAAGGCAGTGTAGGATCCGGGAGCAAGGGGAAGAGTTCCAAGAGGAAATTTTCCAAGCAAAAGCCAGAAGCTGGAAAAGAAGACAGTGAATCGGATACTGACGAAAAAATCCAAGAACAGAAGCGGAAAGACGAACCAAAGTTCCCGAGAGTTGATAAAGAATGCAATTTAACTTTTCTTGCAACTCGCTCAGCAAAGGTGGCAAAGAGGAAACTTCAAGAAATAAATGCGGTTGTTCCACCAACCCCCAAATTCTTGAAATACTCTACTACACCAATTACCTGGTATCAGTTTGATCATCCCGGGAATATCCCAGAACCCGGCACACAAGCTCTAATTGTAAGTCCTATTGTTCAAAACACTAGGATAAAAAGAGTGTTGATGGATGGAGGATCCATCATCAACATAATGTATCTGGATACACTGAAGCATCTGCGAATCTCCGAGACCCAGCTCAATCATAGCAACATACGTTTCCACGACATCGTCCCTGGCAGGCAAGAACGATCCCTAGGAGAAATTTCCCTAGACGTAACCTTTGGAGAGAAAGAACATTTCCGACAGGAAAAAAATTCTTTCGAGGTCGTGCCGTTCGAAAGTGTATATCACGCAATACTCGGACGTCCAGCTTTCGCCAAATTCATGGCAAGATCATGTTATATCTATAACAAGCTGAAGATGACAGGACCAAAAGGAGGAGTAATTACCATATCGGCAGACTTCAAATTGGCAAACGAGCTGGAAAAAGAAAACGCTCTTTGCGCAGAAAAAGTGATAACAAAGGAGGAATTAAAGGAGCTGGCGAAAGAAGTATCGCCGACAGAAATGCCGGCAGGAAAAGAAAGCCGGAAGCCGGCAGATAGTTTCAAAGCTTCCAAGAATACAAGATAGGTTATCCGAGATCCCAAAGATCCGACAAAATTTGTCCTCGTGGGAACCGGGATGACCGACAAATAGGAAGGCGAGCTCATCAAGTTCCTTCGTGAGAACTGGGATATTTTTGCCTGGTGTCATGCGGACTTGCCAGGTGTACCCAACGAACTTACTGAGCATCAACTCAAGGTGATTCCAGGATCTAAACCCATCAAACAAGGTCTCCGTCGATTTGACGGAAGAAGACGGAAGGCTATTGGCCACGATATTATCCGGCTATTAGCAGCTGATTTTATCCGGGAAGTTATAAATACTGAATGGTCCGCGAATCCAGAATTAGTCCCAAAGAAAGATAGTATTGTTCTTAGGATGTGTATAGATTACACCATTCTGAACAAACTGTGTCCAAAAGATAGGTTTGCGTTACCGCGAATCGATCAAATAATAGATGCCACTGCTGGCTCTGAGCTTTTATGCTTTTTTGACGCTTATTCCGGGTACCATCAAATATGTATGAAGGAAGAAGATCAAATCAAAACCTCCTTCATAACTCCGTATGGAACATACTATTACATAACCATGCCTTTTGGCCTGAAGAACGCAGGTGCAACCTACCAGCGTTGCATGCAACGATGTTTGCATAGTCAGATTGGCAAAAATGTTCACGTCTATGTGGACGACATTATCGTCGTCTCCAAGGAAAAAGACACACTACTTGAATATTTACGAGAAACCTTCGAAAATTTGTGCACTTAAAATGAAGTTGAATCCATTAAAGTGCGTATTCGGGGTTCCCTCGGGAAAACTTCTAGGTTTTATCGTTTCTCATAGAGGAATAGAAGTAAACCCGGAAAAGATCAAGGCAATCTTAAACATCTCAAAGCCTACATGCTTAAAAGATGTACAAAGATTAACGGGTTCTGCAGCCGCTGTCAGCAGGTTTATAAGCCGGCTAGGTGATAAAGCTCTACCATTATACAAGTTGTTGAAGAAATCCGACAAATTTGTATGGACAGAAGAGGCAGACAAAGAATTAACCCAGTTAAAAAAAAACTTGATGAAAGCTCCAATTTTGGCATCACCAAAAGACGAAGAACCCATGTTACTGTATCTCACATCAACAAACAGAATTATTAGCGCAGTGATAGTTGTGGAAAGCAGGCGGAAAGATGAGAAAAGCATACCAGATCAACATCTGGTGTATTATGTAAGTGAAGTTTTTTCCGAGTCCAAACAAAGGTACCCACACTATCAAAAGCTGGCATATGGCGTATTTTTCGCATCTCGAAAACTCCGTCATTATTTCCATGGACATTCCATAACAGTGGTATGTAAAGCACCACTAGGGGATATTATCAACAATACGGATGCAACAGGCCGAGTTGCCAAATGGGGCATCGAACTGGCTGCGTTCGACATTAAGTACCAACCCCGGATGGCAATAAAATCCCAGGCGTTGGCAGATTTCATCGCTGATTGGACGGAAGCAATGGAAAACACACCAATGCCAGAGTCTGAATACTGGGTTATGCACTTGAATGGATCCAAGATGAAAGAAGGCGCTGGAGCTGGTGTAGTCCTAAAATCCCCAAAGGGAGATACTATGGAGTATGTATTACAATTACACTTCAACGCCAGCAATAATGTGGCAGAATACGAAGCTTTGCTTCATGTCTTGCACATCACAAAAGAAATAGGTGTCAAGCGCATAATATGCTATGGTGACTCAGAATTGGTGCAGCATCAGCTCAACCAAACATGGGACGCCAAAATCCCCATCATGGCCGAATATCGGAGAACGATGAACGAGTTTGCTATTTGCTTCCTGGGATTTGAAGTACTTCACGTGAAAAGGAAAGAAAATTGGAACGCGGATACATTAGCCCGCATGGGCTCGGAACGAGTGAAAACCCTACCACCAGGTGTGTTCGTCGAACATTTGCATGAACCATCGATAAAAGGTGGAGATGGTGATTGTCCTCTCGTTTCCAAGTCAATTGAAGTCCTGCTTGTTAACCCAGATTGGACAATTCCATATTTAAACTTCTTAGTGGATCAGAAGTACCCGGATGGAGCAGACGAGGTCTTGCAAAGACAAATAAAACGTCGATGCAAAGGATACACGGGAATCAATGGTTGCCTGTATAAACGCAGCACTATCGGAATTTTTCAGCGGTGTATTTCGCCAGAAGAAGGCCGAGAAATATTGCAAGAAATCCATGCAGGAGATTGCGGGCATCAGGCTCAATCAAAAAGCATAGTTAAAAAAGCATTCCATGCAGGGTTTTTCTGGCTAACAGCCAAGACATATGCCGAACACATAGTAAATACATGTGCCGGATGTCAGTATTATGCCAAGCATTCCGTGCAGGGGTTTTCTGATTCAAAACTATTCCTATTACGTGGACATTTGCGGTCCGGGGGCTAGATATGATGGGACCATTTAAAACTGCAAGAAGTGGACTTACACATCTACTCGTTGCAGTAGATAAGTATACCAAGTGGGTGGAGGCAAAACCCATCAAAAAGCTTGACGGTCTAACTGCCAGGAATTTCATCATTGACGTAGTCATGAGATACGGCGTTCCTCATAGCATAATCACCGACAATGGGACAAATTTATCTGTTGGAGAGTTGGCAAAATATTGCTGACAAACGGGAATACGCCTAGATCTTGCATTTGTGGCACACCCGCAATCCAATTGACGGGTTGAAGGATTGAATAGCTCAATCCTGCAGGGAATACGCACAAGACTCGAATCTCCTCTTCATAGAGCAGCTGGAGCATGGGTAGAAGAGTTACCTTCCGTGTTTTGAAGTATTCGAACGACGCCAAATAGGTCAACAGGGCAAACCCCGTTTTTCCTGGTTTATGGCGCAGAAGCAGTGCTTCCAACGGACATGATCCATGATAGCCCAAGAGTGCAAGCTTTCGATGACTCGGATGCCGAAAGTGCACGACAGGATGTCGTTGATCTCCTAGAAGAAGAACGAGAACTTGTGCTTCAAAGATCCTCCATTTATCAGCAAGGATTACGAGGTTACGATAGTCGGAAAATCAGGCATTGTTCTTTCAAAGAAGGTGACTTAGTGCTAAGATTGGTGCAAGAAAGAAAGCACAAATTAGCCCCAGTTTGGGAAGGACCATTCATCATCAGCAAGGCTATGAAAAAGGGATCATACTATCTTGTAGATATTCGGGATATGAAGGATGACCCCAAAAGACCGAATCGCAAAAGAAAAAGAAAGATAGATAACGAACTAGGGGAGACCAAAAGACGCTGGAGCATCCAGCAGTTACGTCCCTTCTAAACTTAGTTCAATTTCTATGTAAACATCTTTGAGATCATGAAATAAAGTTGTCGGAATTCATACATCTATGTTTTTACATGTTTATTATAGTACAAAGCATAAATACGCCTTATCTATTTCCCAATGATTTTTCAAAATACTCAATGTTAACCCGAATTGTGCCTGCGTGCTCGGAGTTAAACAAAACTGAATGATTTTCAGCCTAAAATGGCTTAAGGAAACCTAGATTGTGCCTGGGTGCCTGAGTTTCATACAAAATTCCTTGTTTTTCTCCAAGTATTATCTGATTGTTTTTATGTTGGGTCACTGGAGCTAGTAAGTAAAAATGTCTTTAGTATGATCCATGTTTCCGAGTTTCGACTGATTGGTTATACCCAGGCACTTGGCATGAAGATTAGATACTATTGAGCCATTTCAAACACTAAGGACAGTTAAGACATATAAACCAGAGAACTTAGAAGATAAAGGAATAAAAACCCGGAAAACTTGCGAAGACTTAATAATATAGCTGCAAAAGCGGAGTACTTGTTTTTACAAAGGAATAGAAATCATTACAATAAGGTTTACATTGTAAGAAAAATAATGCTTCTATTTTCCTATCTCTACCCAGGACTAGGCAGCTTCCTCAGGCATTCGAGTCGTCGTCTTCGCTGCTGGATTCCTCGAGAGTTGCCGGGATTGCTTCCTCGGGGTAGAAGGTGGAGATATTCACCATGTTGGCAATCTTGGTGGCGTGACCTTTGATTTAATCAAAGATGTTGGCCCGTTGAGCTTCCGTGTATCCTTGAGGGATGCCGGACGCCACACGCCAAGATTTGGCAGTGGGATAGTGCATGCGCATTAGCCCAAGAGCCATGTGTGCACCATCACGAGCCGCAGAGCGGAGAAGGGATTCCTTGGATTTCGCCACCTCCACGATAGCTTCCGAAAGTTTTTCAACTTCCGAGAACTGCCCAAACCTGGCGGGAAGGTACCTGTTGATAAGAAACATTCCCGCAGCCTTGATCGCGGTGAATACCTTCCCGAAAGCCCTGCTTTTTTCAATCCGGGTAAGCTGGGGGCTATCTCCTTTTTCAGTAAACACAAAAGTGTTAAAAAACAGAGGAAGATGAAACATGGAAAATCCGGTAAATGACAAAGTACTTACCGAGAATCCGGTCCATCTCGGTGCCTTCCTCAAGGCGCTGGTTCAAGGAGTTCTCCAGATCCCAGATGGTGGCCTTATCTTTCGCAGCCTGGTTGGAGGCCTTAGATTCGGCAATGCCAACAGCTAGTTGGATGACCTCCAGGTCCTGCTGCAGCTTCACATTGATCTTGTGAAGATCCAGGTTCTCGCGGCGGAGATTTTCGGTGTTGCCGGCATCTTCAGCAACTTGTTTTGCTTCCGCCAAAGAAGCTGAAAAGCAAGTAAAAAGAAGAATTTTAAGAAGTGTTTTCACCTCCTTATTCTTGATGGTAAGTTTGTTGAAAACCTCCACGTTGATGTTCTCAGCAGTTTGCTGAGACACGGGAAAGAAAGAAAAAATGATTTAGTTCCAAACAAGCATAACAATGAAAAAAGTATTAAGTCGAAAGTATACATTCAACTTATTATTTGGGCCCTGGAGATATTACCTGGCTCATCCTGGTCAAGTTTGTCAGTTTTTCATTGAATTCTTTTGCATAGTCTGCAAAAAGAATCCCAATGTTGCAAAGGCCGCCCTGGATGACCTGCCGAGGTGAAAATACGAAGTTATTCCTTACAATTAGTCCTCCTTGCAGCCAAGGACGGATTAGAGGCGCTGGTGCGAAGAACTTGGTAGCCCACGGATGAATATATCCGAGTTCATCAAATGGTTCTTCCTTTACCTTAAACTCCTTGTCAAAAGTCAGAATGGGTTCCTCCTCAGTTGTACGAGAAGGGTCACCCATGTCCGGCACCGCCCTTTCCCTCGCGTCCATCTCGGACACAATAGGCTGGCCGGTCGGCAGGGGATATTCTTCCTCCCTGGCAGATTGATTCTCTCCCTCCGGAGCAGCTAGGGTAGCAGGAGCTGCAGCAGGGGATGGGTGCACCCCCTTGCCGGCAGCATCCTTATGCCTTTTCAGTTTCTTTGGCTTCAAAGAAGTTGGAGCAAGGCTGCAAAGGGAAGGAGGTGAAAGAAAATTCTGAGAAACTAAAATAACTCCTGCAACAAAAAGCAGAGACAAACGGAAACCCAGGGGATTACCTGGAAGTAACGACGGGAACTCCGTCAAGTTCCACCACCTTTTCAGCAGTTGATGGCCTCTTGCGTTTCCGACCACCATAAAACTTGGTATGTATTTCGTCAAGTTCGGCGTCAGTTGCAAGATCTTTGTCCGTGAGGTCGTCGAACTATGGAAAAAAGCACAATATCCGACTAAGTCAGGAAATCGGAAGAAGGTAAAAATCTGAGAAATTGCCCAAAGGAGAAAAAGCATTACCTTGGGAACCGGGTTTTCTTCGTGATACATCCCTAGGCTTTCTTCATATTGGTCGCGAGTGGCGACCAAATGATTAACCCGTTTCTTGAAGTCCCTCTTCGAGAACGCCTTTTTCGTTCCCCTCATTTCGTCTTCCGGGCCCTTGTATTCACACAAAAGCCGGGTTCGATGCGCCAAAGGCTGGATACGTCTCCCGAACCAGCATAAAACGGTGTCGGTTCCAGTAAGAGGAGGTTTGGAGGATGTGAGTTTAGCGATGCGCCGTTTGATTTTCATCAAATCATCCAGCAGAGTCTGAACTGCCTCCACAGCCCAGTTTTCCTGAGGAGTGGCAGAAGAATTGACGAAAGGTGGAATCCCCGTTTCCTTTCCGGGAAACGGGATGTCTTTGTGGTAGAAAAAGGAACCCGTCTAAAATTTGACGGATTCCGATGTTTTGATCTTGGGGAACCAATCCTCCCTGAATCTACGTAGGGTAAAGGATATGGTCCCACACGTCGGGAGTGCGCCCTCTGAGGGGTTTCGCTTAACCCCGAAACAATAAAACCAGATATCTAGCCAAGGCTCTATTCCTAGATACCCTTCGAAGAGGTCCTAGAACTCGGCTAGATAAAGAATGGAGTTTGGTGGCAGGTTGTGGGGTTGGATGTTATAGTGGTTGAGAACTTGAAGAAAGAAGGCAGAAGGCGGAATTCCCATACCTCGAGAGATGTGCGAGGTCAGGAGAACCCGTTCCCCTGCATTGGGCAAGGGCTCGGATTCATCTTCTTCATGCCGCCATTTCCCCTTCACAATCAGCCCCTCCTTCTCCATTGCCGGAAGAAGGGAAGGGGTGATGTTGCACCGGCTCCAATTGCTGGAGATCTCGCCCTCGTCTTCGGCTCCGGCGGCGGCAGCCGCAGTGGCGAGATCCTTGCTGTTTCAGGGACGAGGGGCGGAGGCGGCGCAGAGGAAGAGGCGGCCAGGTACTCAGCCGCAAGAGAAGTTTCCTCGTGGGCCTGGTCGCCAGAATTTTTCTCCGGTGCGCTAGCGGCGGCACGGCTCGGGGAATCGAGCTGCGGGTCCATGGTGTTGATGATCTTGTCGATGTCGACGGAGACCGAGTGCTTCTCTGCAGCGCGCGGTGAGTCACCGGTGTCCATTTGCGGGCGGCGCGGTGAGGGTCTCGAACTCCCGACGAAGAAGTTCCAGGAACGGCGCGGGACGTGCGCAAACTCTGTTCGCTCTAATGGAACCTTGGCTCGGGTGCTATGGCGCTTGGGGGCTGGGAGGTGAAGTGAGAGCAGAAGAATTGCCGGAGGGCTCGAGGTAGGCTATTTATAGCCAGAAAATCTTTGAGATGCGCTTCAACGGCTCTTTAGACCGTTAGATGTTCAACGCGTGTCACTCGCCAGAAAATCCAGGAAATGAGGTGGCGAGTGATCATTGCTATCTCCTTGTTTTCCGCGAGAATCTGTCAGAGATACATTTCAGGGTTTCACATTTGGAACCCAAACGTCCCTGGCGTTAGCATGATTTTACGGTGACGTAGGAAGTTACTTCTCCACGAAGGCTCGTGGAAGAAAAAGGCGGATTTTCCCAAAATCCGAGTTTCGCGTTAAAGCATGATTTGAGGAAAAGAAGAATCGAGACGAAGAGCCAACATTTCTCGGAAATAATTCAAATTGACGAAAGATGGCGAATTGCAGTCTCAATCCTTCTTGGGGGCTACTGACGGATATATACTGATTAGGGGTATATCTGATAGTGTCCCAAAGAGCCGGATTACCAGGGTGGCCTGAATGGTAATGGATCACGGTCCATTAGACGACCCAGTAAGCTGATGCACATAAGCCGGATTCTAGAAGAACCCGGCCCACGGTCCACGTGGTACGGCTTGGAGTAGAAGGAGAATTCTTGTCTTCCAAGTTACAACTTACCGTAGTCTTCTAGGTTTCCTTTCTGTAAGCCCTAACCCTGCTATTATATAAAGCCGAACCGGAGAGAAGAAACATATATACAATTAGCTAGAAGCCAACTCGCCGAAAAGTTGATCCTCATCGAGTAGCTAAACCAAATCACATTGTACTCTGTATACTTCAGGCTTCAGCCCTGATTTAGTGAGATTGCAAGAGTAGGAACGCCGCCTAGTTGCGACGTACCGAACCTGGGTAAACTTTGGTGTCCTACTCGTCATACTACCACGTTCCCCCCACGTCTCTATCAGTAGTATCATGACACCCCCGTCTATGAACTCTACTACGATGTCTCGACAATCATTGAGAGGATTGATAGAAGATTGATTGGTATTGCTGACACGCTATGCTATGATGGCAGACTCATTGTTGTCAAATCTATTATCCCAGCTATACCCAACTTTGCACTATGTACTCTGAAACTGCCTATTGTAATTATAGAACACACTGAGAAATCATCCAGAGTTTTTTTGTGGGCTGGTAAAGATATTGAAAAAAGGGGTAAATGTCTTGTAAAATGGGATACTGTTTGTAAACCTAAGAAGGCTGGTGGTCTAGGTGTGCTTGATCTCAAAACACAGAACAATGCTCTGCTTATGAAATACCTATATAAATTCATGAATATACATGATACCCCATGGGTCAATCTGATTTGGCAGGCACACTATCATGATGGAAAATACCACTACTCACTAGACCATGTGGATCTTTTTGGTGGAAAGACTGCCATTCACTTATGGACAAATTTATGATCCACTTCAAATGCAAGTCTGGAACAGGGGATACCATTGGTATATGGAGAGGATCTTGGGAAGATACCACTTATGTCATACAATTCCCTCAGCTACGCTCATATGCTAGATATGACAATATCTCATTGCAATCTGCCATTGAGTATAACAATAATGGTGACATATATGACCTATTTCATACACCACTATCTGATATTGCTATGCAACAATACCATGCCTTCAAAGACATACTACACTCTTTGGCTAACAATCAGGAGAATGACAGTTGGTATGTGCCTGGTACCAATACCACATATAAGAACAACAAAACTTATAAGATGCTAAGGCCTTTCCCCACTGCCCCTAAACCCTTCTTATGGACCTGGAGATCATGTGTATTACCCAAGCATAAATTCTTCTTCTGGCTTCTTCTACATGATAGACTGAACACCAGAGATCTTCTATGCGGAAAACAATTTCAGATTCCAACCAAAGACCGTGTTCTATGTGAGGATGATCATATTGAAGACCTCTACCATCTATTCTTTGGATGCCCATTCAGTAAAGACTTCTAGGAACACATTGGTTTCCAACGGGAGGATACACATGATTACATGAGTTTGATTCAATTGGGAAGAATCAAATACAAGACTGCCTACTTCAAAGAAATACTCATTATAGGCTCTTGGACCTTATGGAACCGCAGAAACAAGATCATATTTGATGGGATTCAAAAAGATATTACTCTATGTGTAAATTTCTTTAAGGAATACTTTTCATTAGCTAGGCATAAGGCTAAACCATCTCTTAAAGATCGCATGACTCTATGGCTTGATACCCTATGAACTTGCATGAGATCACTCTGTAAATATGATATATATTAATGTAAAATTTTGACACAGTGGTGGTTTTCCGCCACTGTAATGTGTCAAAAAAAGTTTTGGTCGTACGTATTGGAATCCGGGCTAGTATTGGGCTTCATCACAGGCCAAGCCAAGAATCCATATAGTAGTAAACCAAAAACACAAATTTTATTCCCGACGGCAGGTGCTCCCCGGTATCGCCCGAGTGATGCAGAACCTTTGCTTGCGAAATTATTTTTGATTGGCTCAGCCTGTTCATTGCTGGCGTTAGCTCTTTGTGTAAGATCAATACGAGTAATTGGAAGCGATAGTGGTCGGAACTAGATTCAATTACGGCAGGATTTGAATTGAATTCATAGATACGGAACACATACGCCTATTTCATGATTGTGTAGAGACACGAAGAACACACATGCAAGCCAATCCTACCGCAGTACCGGGCTACCCTCTCCTTTCCTGCTTTATACATGTTCATCGATAACGTTAACATTACACACGTTGTTTGTTTGTTTGTTTGTTTGTCTTCTCGTGTTTTGATTGATTGTGACTTTTTTGGCTTATGGTCTCTGCACCTGTGATAGATTTACCTGTATATATTTAGGGGATGTCCATATCTAGACGTCGTGCTTATCATGCGACATTTCTATGGAGTAAGCCGCATCCACATCGTCATATGATTTCCTATAGTCGTACGATTATATGGATAATTTCTTAGCAGGATGTATATGCAGTTTCCTCCTCGAGCAAGAAAACTAATAATTTAGCCGTTCTTATTTTGGCCTGGAACATAACAATTTAGCTAGGGAAGAAGCCAAACAATTATTACAAAGAGCACCAGAAGCACCAAGAAGATGAAGCCCAAGAAGCGCCAGATGTCTCTACGATCACGCTGGTAAATCAGCAGGAGGTGTTGCCTCTGCGCGGGATTCATGCGTCTCCGGTACACTGTCTAGCAGCCTATGCCTGAGGGAGCCAACTCCTCCCTGTCGTCGTCGGGGTCACCGCCGTACACGTCATCGAGCGAGCACTCCATGCGGCGGTCCTTGTCCATGATCACGTGGTAGTAGGATAACATGATGGTGAAGAATCGTGCCGCACGCCGGGGATGGACGAAGAGAAGCATGTAGTGTAATCTCGGCAACGGCACGGTAAGGACGTCGCAGAAGCCGTCCGCGAGGACGGCTTTGTAAAAGTCCCTGGCGTCCCTGATTCCCCGGGTAAGATGGTGGTAGTGGTAGAGGTTTGTTTTCTTGATGAAGCGGCGCTCCGCGGTGGACCACACGCCGTAGCGGCTGCCGATGAGGAGGTTGTTCCTAGAGAACCGGCACTTGCGGACTGCTAGGGCGAAGGACCACCGCCGCCACAGTCGGCAGCCTTGCTCATTCGCGTCTTGTAGCGGCCATGCTTCCCCATGTAAAGAAGGTCGTCGTCGAGAAGCCGATTTTTTGACACATTGGACCACCTCAAAAAGTGCATTGTCAAAAAGGACCACCCCAAAAATCTTTTGCCAAATGTGTCGTGGAGGCACGCCAGCCAAGCCACACGTGGAGCTTGCTGCCTGTGACGGAGGCGGCATGGGGTGCCGCCTGTGGCGGAGGCGGCAGGCTTCTTTCGTCGCGCCGGATGCATGCGAAGCAGGCGCTGTCCCCTGCGCGCTGATTTTGAGGCGCTGCCCCTGACGCGTGCTGATTCCGACATAGAAAAAAAGGCACACGCGCTGATTCCGTAGAAAAGAAAGGCCCCTGCGCGTGGCCCGCCAAACGAATCGAGCGGGAGCACTGCCGACCGGGACAAATCTACCTATGGTGCTGATTTTGAGGCGTAACGTAACTTCACTGATTTCCACGCAGACTGATTGATCTAAATTGATATTTTATGCTGCAGCAGCGGTGGACGTCTCTCCTTAAATACCTGATGCTCCTCCCTGTTCTTTGCACACCTCTATCTTTCGATAACTATCTGTAGCTCATATCTGCTTGCAAAGCATACCGTGAACTGCTATCTTCCGTGTGTTGCTCTCTCTTTCATGTGGCAGCAAGTGAGCAAGAAAGAGAAAATATAGTAGAGTGGCATCGATTTGAAGACATTACTTTTTTGTGAACTAACCTGTCCAGCAACAAGGTACGAGTTTTCTGACGTGTTGATATGTTTTGACATACACTTATTTTAATATGTAGAATGTATATTAGTTGGTATTCCATCTCGTAGTTAGCTATGTCATGGAGTCATCAAAATTTTGATAGATATTGTCGGACAAGATATGTTGTAGTTAGTTGTTGATATTATGTTTCCTATATAAGATTTTGTTAAGGTTGTGAGTCATTTAGTAATGTTGGTTACAGTTTAGGGAGGTGCAGAATAGCCATTGTTACACTAGATATTTATGGGTATCGTACTCACACGTCCATAACGAGCGGTGATATTTTTAGAAATATGACAATGGTTTAGTTAATGCGAAAAAAATATAAGCGTACGAAATAATTGAACTATGATGTTATAAATTTTTAGAAATGTGACAATGTTTTACCTATTAAGTCATATTTTTTACGGCCAGTTATTTAAAATGTGAACTGTGACGAAGCTAGAAAATAATCTTAGTTGGGTCAGCTATATTAAAATGTGAGAATAAAATAAGTGCATGCAATATAAAATTTAATACGTAAAACAGTACAAAAAATTGAACGGCGATGTTATGAATTTTGTTCGTGTTATCATTAAGTCATAATTTGTATGATCAGTTATTGTTTTTAAAGGTGTATAGTCGCATTAGCTAACCGCAAATATTTATGGATATCATATTAGCGTGAGAGCTGTGAGGAAGCTACAAAAAAATCTTAGATGGGTCAGCTATATAAAAAAATGTGATAACGAAATAACTGCATGCAATATAAAATTGAATAAGTCAAATTGTACAAATTAATTAAGTTACGATGTTATTAATTTTGTTCTTGTAAATATGATTGTTCGGTAGGTACGATGAAAATATTGAAAGTGTTCTATGGTGACATCGTACGGGACGAATATATGGTGTCGACGTGTCAAACTGTGACTCGTTGAAAGTATTAGTTAAAGACATGGTCAGTAAAGAATTTGGGGATGTCCGAAAACGCATCTGCAAATACTTTAAGCATGAGCATGGAAACACGATGATGGTTCGTGCCTTCATCGTGGAAGAAGCGAATGATGGGGTTCCTCGCTGGGGTTTGAAGGAGGTGAAGTCGGAAGGGAACTGGAGGATGTACATGAGCTTCGCAACCACAGCTGGTTCCGCCATGTATGGAGAGCCGATGGTGTATGTCCAGTTTTTTCCTCGCGGTGATGGTTTCAGATGCAGTAGCGGCGCTGCTGAGGTCGAGCTGGCCATCACCACAGCCGCTAGCACCGGCCCATCCGAGGGCAATAGGCGGCCATAATGTGTCCGAGAGTGTCCTTAACCGAGAATATTGGTATGTTGTTGTTGACCTCAGCGAACATGTGGGGGGACTGCCGGAGGCGCTGGACCATGACGATGATGGAAATTCTTCGTCGGCATCATCCTCAGATGAAGAAGGGCTGCGTCCTTCTCCTAGGGCGGTTGCAGCACCGCTGGACCATCAGTTCTTAACGACCATGACCATCAATAATGAATTTCACTCGGTTCCGGGCCTAGGAGAGGACAGTCTGCAGGAAGGGAAGACTTGTCCAGACAAGGCCTCTGCAGACACGTCAATCAAGAGGTATGCACTGGGCATATCTCGCCAACATAAAGTGAAGCAGTCTGACCGAACTTTGTTGAAGGTCGTATGCATCTTTTTTCCTGATGGTTGCAAGGAAAGGGTGATCGCTCGCCAGAGCCCTGGGGTATGTCAGCCCTGGCATATCTCAAAAATAGTACCCCATAGCTGCGAGCTAGTAGGGACTCTTGAGAAGCACCACAATGTCACTGCTAAATATGTGGCAGAAATCATGTCAGTGGCAGTGGGAGGAGATATAAATATGGGTATTAAGACGCTGCAACAAACTGCAGCCGATCTGATTGGCTCCCCCGTCAGATATGGTAATGGTAGAAGTGCCAAAGAGGCCATTTTTCAGAAATTGTATGGCACTTATGAGGAGGCCTATGAATGGGCCCCCAAACTGCTACGGCAGATAGCAGATGTTAACCCTGGGATTGAAATGTTCATGAAAACTCGTGGACACCCAACGGAGGAAACTTCAATTATCCTTGAACGCCTTTTCTGGGAATTCCCCAAGACTATACAAACATTCCGTCATTTTCGTCGGGTACTATTAATTGATAGGACCTTTCTCACCGGAAAGTACAAAGGGACACTCTTGGTGGCGATCGCAGCAGATGCAAATAACCAGCTCCTTCCTATTGCATATGCTTTGGTAGAGAGCGAGAACAGAGATAGTT
Source organism: Alopecurus myosuroides (assembly GCA_028641055.1). Classification (NCBI taxonomy): domain Eukaryota; kingdom Viridiplantae; phylum Streptophyta; class Magnoliopsida; order Poales; family Poaceae; genus Alopecurus; species Alopecurus myosuroides. The sequence continues at coordinate 666,841,764 of CM054057.1, read as the reverse complement.
GGTTCTGGTTCCTGAGTTGCCAGATGGTGGGAGTCGTGCAAAATCGTGCCGATGTTTACATCATCTCTAATCGAAACACGGGCCTACTGAGCGCGCTCGAAGCAATCAAGCAGTCGACGGACCCTAACTGGGGGTGGCCCGATCTAGAGTCAAGGTGGTGTATGCGGCATTTGGCCGCTAATTTTTACTCAAAGTTCAAGAATAAGGATTGGTTCAAACAATTCAAGAGGATGTGATGCAGAAAACAACTACAAAGATGAATGCAATCTGGGCGGCAATCAATTCACAGATCGAGGTTGCTACGAGAGAAGACCGGAGGGGTAGTAGTCCGGCAATGAATTTGTCCCAGTGGATTGGTGAGAATTGCCCCCTGTTACATAAGTGGGCACTGGCTCACGACACAGGGGCTCGCTACGGCATAATGACAAGCAACATGTGAGAGGTGTACAATGGCATGCTTAAAGGTGTTCAAGCCCTCCCAATCACCGCCCTAATTGAAGAAACTTGGAACCGGACTCTGTCATACTTTGGAGACACAGTCATGGTCGCCAATGTACAAGTTGCAATGAACAAGGCATGGTCTGAAAAGATTCAACGCCATCTGAATGAGAATATAGAGAAATCCAGAAGTCATGGTTGCACTCGAATGGATGCCCTTAGGCATAAATGGCAAATCAACGTACGAGCAAAGTGGGTGAAAGGCCATCATAGAGGAGCAAGAAAGCAAGCTGTCACCCTCGGGCCATCCACGTGTGAGTGCACGTGCAACAAGCCCAAGCTATTGCACTTCCCGTGTAGCCATGTTCTTAGGACGGCTGCCGAGCAGAACATAACCGTCGATTAGGACACAATATGGATCGACCAGAGTGACGATTAGTACCGTCCATTACTTACAAAAAATTTTACGTGAAAAGGAAACTACATATCCTGCATGGGATGAGACCGGAGGTTGTTTAGGACACAATATGGATCGACCAGAGTGTCGTCCAGAGCGGTTCAACACGTCACACGTATGTTCAATTTTTTTTTCAAATTACATATCCTACATGACATGTCTATTATTTACAAATTGTTTCCATAATCAGAATACTATTGAGTCTACATGGGGCGAGATGGCGGCCGGTTATGGATTCACTATGCCCCCATTGCAGGGTCGTCAGCAGATGTATGAACCAGAAAACGTCGGAACATCGCACACGAACATGTTTTCTGAAATACTTAGTGAATTCTTTGGTTATGACCCTTCGGGCGCAACTTCAAGTTTAATTCCCGGATATTCAGAGTATGAACCAGTGATACGTACCCCGTCTCCCGAACCTTCAGAACAACAGGATGAAGAGTCCATCCTTTCTCCCCGTAATGTTCGGGCACCCCGCAAGTATGGCCAATCAACGCCTCCTCCACGAGCTCCCCGCCGAGGCCGAGTACGACGTGTCTGACATATCTCTCCATGCGTAGACACATGGAGTTTTTTATGTACGCGAGAGACATATTATTTATGTAGCTGAAATATTCCTATTTTTTTCTCCCAGACATGTTCCTATTATGAGTTTTTGACGCACTAATTATTATTATTTTGCAAAGACGAAATTGATTGAACATACAACTCACAACGAGAAATAGCTACAACTTGAAATAATAAAAGACGAATACAACAACTAATTAAACTCCACGACTTCACTTCGCCCTCCCACGTGTTCGTGATGGAGGCATGAAGGCGTCATCACTATTTTCATCAGCGGCAGCTTTTGATGAACCTGCACTCCTACACATAGTTTTGAATCTGGCTATACTTCTCGGCGTAAAGTCATTGTCACTGTTCTCATCGACAACTGGCTTCGATGCGCCACCACTCTTCCCCGTCGATGCGGAAGCACTCTTCCCCTTTGATGCGCTAGCACTCTTCCCCTTTTATGTCCGCCCACTGTTGCCTTTTGACGTGGCACCACTCTTTCCCTCCGATATTGTCCTCAAGATCCACTCAGCGTGGATGTTGGACACCGGAAACCCGCTAGGATATGGCCCAAAAAATATCCTCATCTAGCCATAGTGCTTAATCTTTTTGTTCAGAAACTCTGCGTCCACTGACCAGTGCTGCATATTGAGAATAAAAGACAAACAAAAATTAGAACGATGCAAATTAATTTGAAGATCATGTAAACTCGTAAATCAATTACCTCAACGTGAAGTGCATAAGCCTCGGGAGAAAATTGTATCTGATCTCTAGTAGTTGAGATAGACAAGCCCCGAAGCCCCGACTCAATCCTTTTTAGCTCAACTACTCTGGACCATTTATGATGCCACCTCAATAGTTCGTCCCTAATTTTATGGGGGATCTAGGCGGGAGCTCATATCTGGCTAAATTTTTTCCTAGAGCAACTATGTGGTCCCACTCACTCATTAGTTCCGTAAAACTAACTGCTGCTCTACTCTCCCTCCTATTGGCCAAGAACCTTTTGCCGCATGATATAGAATACACCATGAGCTATATGGGCCGAGACCACCACTACCGCTATCTGCCATCATTCTAATGGCTCTACCCTATCTCTTTCGTGCTGACTTCGTGACACACGAATGAGAGAGCAACGAGAGCAGCAGTGGGAACAAGAAAGCAGCAGCAAGCAGGCAGTGTGAAATACACGGACGAGCTACGGGTTTAAATAGAACAAGGGACGGGGACTCGGGAGCTGCGGTGGTGAAGGAATCATCACCTTGGAATAAGGGTAGTTAGGTTGTTGTACTCTTCTCAAAACCAGGGCTCGTTTGTCGCAGGAAAGAAACCAGCGTAGCAGTGCCTCAAAATCAGCGCGAAACCTGTCGTCCGTCGCGAGCATAGGGCAGGGGACTGCGCCTCAAAATCAGCGCAGGAACCAGCGTCTGCTTTGCATGCATTAGGCGCGACGAAAGAAGCATGCCGCCTCCTCCCCAGGCGGCATGGCCTCATACCCTGGCGGCATGCAGCCTGCCGCCTCCGCCAGAGACGGCAAGCTCCACGTGTGGCTTGGCTATCGTGCCGCCACGGCACATTTGGCAAAAGATTTTTGGGGTGGTCCTTTTTAGCAATACACTTTTTGAGGTGGTCCAGTGTGTCAAAAATTCGGCGTCTCGAGGACGACCTTCTTTACAGAGGTGAAGCATGGTAGCTACAAGACTAGAATGAGCACGGACTGCTAGGGGGAAGGACCGCTGCCTTGGCCGGCAGCCTTGCTTATTCTCGTCTTGTAGCTCCCATGATTCATCTCTATAAAGAAGGTCGTTTTCGAGGCGCCTCGTCGGATCAGCGGTGGAGAGCGGCTGCAGTTCTTGCTCCATCTGTATGTTGTGTTGGATTCGCACTTGATCGGCAACCGTCGAGTACTTTCCGGCCATGAGGATGAAGCAAGCTTTACCGAGCTTGGGCACGTGTCGATCCTGCTTGGTAATTTCTTCAGTTCACGGTGTATTGATTACAAGCACACGGTACATATATATGCATACATGCACATGAGTGCTTAACCAACTAGGACTCGATGATCGACTCGTAAGATTCGGAAACTATTCGGATATATATACTCATTAGTAAAATGACCGTGCGTTGCTACGGGATATAAATAATTCATAACTGTAAGTCCATCATATGCACATTCGTCTCTTGACAACATTGCGACAGTAACTCTTGAAAGGAGAAGATATAATTAGCCAAAACTTAGCACCAAATTATTTTAATCTAAAAAATAATGGAGGAAGTATGTTTGTTCTCCATGGGAACATATTGTTGGCTTCTTTACAGATTTTTTTTCTACTAAGTGCATTGTTTAACCATGGACAAATTTTTTTTTAAATAAATATGTAAAACAAGATAAAATTAACCATAAAAAAATTCGGTATCACGTCACACCATGCTCATGTCATATATAAAATGTTACAATATGTATATCTCTGCAACACATGATGATCATAGTGAAGTTGATCTGCACAAACCAAGTTATAATTCTGAATTAAGTATGCACATAAAAAAATGGTTATTGAATATTGAAGTGACAAATATCTCACATCTGATGTAAGGATTTCTTTATAGACAATGTAGAGCTATTTTCTAGACTATCATCTGAGTTCTTTGCCTTATTAGCAGCATCCGGATCACAATAACTTTCACGTTGTTTCTAGAGGTGAATCTAGATAGCACAACATACAACTTCCCGTGAGAGGACATCGGCTTGGGCAAGTAAATACCGGCATTTAGAATAGTCTTTTCCTTTGGCTTGTTAACCGTCATGGCGTAGCCGGGGCTAATAGGAAGCTGCTTATTTGGTGGCAAGAGGAACCCACACAAGCACCAACATGCCAACGAGTGTCTTCGGCGTTGTCGAAGGGCTTCCCTTCGCCGACGCAACGTCACGGACACCACACTCGCTGGTAGGAGAAGTCAGAATGCCATCTTCGCGAGTAGGGCCGCCAACGCCATTCAAGGGCTTTAGGAAACTAAGATGATACCAAGAACACGAACCTGACAGCACCCTTAGCGATCAGTCCACACCCCATAACTTTAGCGTGGTGAGTGTGCCTCTTGTGTTGTCGAAGGGAAACGACCAGCAGAGGCTTCATCAAGAGCACGAAGCTCATATGCATACTATCGACCAAAACTTATAACAAACTTGAGCAGCGGCCGGCGGTGGCTCGAAGGTAGGGGGCTCGCTCGAGGTAGGGTTTCGCCCCCCGGGGTCGCCCACGCGTGCGACCCGGGGGGGAGGGGAAAAAACGTCGTTTCCCTCCTTGGAGGCGTCGCCGAGGAGCGTCGGCTTTTCTCTCGCGCACACTTCGGTTCGGTTGATGTCTCCGGGCGAAAGCCTAGGTTCAGAGCGGACCGGCATGATGGCGGCGTCCTCGACGTCGTACCTCCGTTGGGAGTTTCATGTTTGGAGAGATGGCTCGGAGTTCCTTGTTGTTCCTTCGGTGCTCGTAGGTGCCCAAGGCTGATCCTCATGGCGCTATGGACGCCGTTGGCGTGAAGTCCAAGATGACGTCTTTCTCGGGGCCGACCTAGTTCCGCCATTCACTTACCACCTCCTTTTTTGGAATCATAGGTGGATGGTGCGTCGACAAGGAGAGTTCAGGTGGATTTGTCCCTTGGAGGTGATCGCCGTTGGTTGTGACGCGGCCTTGTCGCTTAGGTTAGGGCACATTTTTTGCTTTGTAGCTGTAGTGTTGTGGGTGGCGGTCTACTGATTTGCCAGTGTGGAGTTTTGACAGATGCTGGTTGTAGCAGTTTGTCAATTCTTATACTTAAACTTCTCTCTTCTATAAAAATCTGGTGCGCGATTGTGTACCCTCGAAAAAAATTCTTCATGCACAATCCATACTACACAATTAATTTTTCTTGCGAAGATAGATTTCCTTCGGTGAACTGTACTATAAAAATGAAAGTAAACACTGTTATGTGGGCTGAAAAAAGGAACATCAACAAAGTGAATATTGAAATACTGTTTAAATGTTAAAAAAAAGGAGCTATGGCCGGCAAAGAAAGAGATCACTTCTGATTTTTTTTCGTAGCATTCAGTTCTGATATTGAATTTGTAGTAAATCTGATGTAAATTCGTGTATTATAGCATCCAACAGTTAGTCGGATCAAAATTCATTTTGTGCTACCAGCATGGCCAGGAAAATTAGTCATGTACGACATCATATAAGTGGAATTTCATTCCTTAATAGCAGATGTCGCCATTACTTCGTGTGGCTGGCATGCCCTTGCTCTTCTCCGTCGATGGTAACCGATCCTCGATGGTGAAGATCCCGAGGAGGCACTAGAGGCGAGGGTCAGACTGGTCGACGGACCATTGCTCAACACCATCGGAGGATAGAGACGCTGAGTGGTACCTAACTATTTGAATGATGGACAAGCTTATCTAAAGATGGCCTACACATGCAAATGGAGGGTACCTTCGGTGGATCGCGGCATTCGAGCGTCCAAGTGGAACGCGACTACAACGAATGGACGATTAGCTGTGGCGATCCCTGGACATGCTGACATGGGATCATGTACCTGCCTATGGTGAATCGCAACGTCCGAGCAGCTCGGCGGGACGCGATTGCAGCGGACATGACGATCATGTGTGGCCTGCCGGGCTTGTTTTTCTTTTTTATAATCTGATCCGCGAGGATCTAGTTGGATTTGGAGACGCCGTAATTTTTTTGGAGGCGAGGATTGCGGCAGTTATGACCTGATTTTTGGGTACATATTATTGGAGGCGCGAGGTCGCTGTACCTGGCGGTTTTGACTTGTTTTATGATACTCCCTCAAATCGTGCATGTAATTAATGCTTATTGACTGCAAAGTTGATTAGTCCCTTAAATCATGCGTGTAATTAATGCTTGTGCTGGTTGATGAAGGAGCTATAGGACGGAAAATGTTTGGTTGACGACAGGAAATTTTCACGGACGGTTGACGGAACGGAACTTTTCTTTTAGATAGGAGAGAAGAGAAGACATACGATGGAACCAACGGCACAGGATGTGTTGCCATGACGGCGTTGGATCATATCTTTATGTGTTTTGTTTCCCTCATCTAGTTTTATATGGACGGATTTTGGATCATAAAAACATAGAGCAGCTCAATCTGTCTATCCATCAATAAGAATAAATAACACGATCGATACTCAATTTCAGAACAAAAGAAACTTATTTATTATATATATATTCTCAGCTCCTAAACCAGATTAGACGGGAGGGCTTTCCGATCAGGGGCACATTCATAATCGCAGTCCGCCCATGTATCAAAGCAAAGGCTTGTTACCAGACAGCAGATCATGAGCTTTCCGAACACGGGCGGCACGGTTCGATGGGCGCACAGCACCTTGGGAAGCTTGACCTTGTTTTCGTGCTCCACGCCTTGCATCATCCTGCTGCCTATGGAATCAATGGCAAAACGAATAAAACATCAAGGCTTGGATCGTCGACTAATTAACTATCCAGGATAAGTGATTGGTAAAGAATAAAATACTTACATTGTGCAGGGCTAGTGAAGCACATGAGTAGAAGCAACGCGGCCAAGATTGGTGTACGGAGAGACTTCTCCATGAAGAGAGATAGCTAGTACGATTCGATTGACGACGGCAGGTGCTTGTTAATTGCCGCAATGGACCTTCATATATATAGGTTTAGTTATCCCCGATCCTTATATGCTCGGCCACTAGCAAGTATACATGGCAAGGCCTTGAAACGTGCAACCAAAACAGCTCTCGCTGATATCTTTTTTTGCTTGGGAGATCTCGCTGATATCTCCACACCTTCGGGTTGCCTTTTAATTAATATACTTTCTCCAAAATTAGCATTAAATAAAAGAAAGTTTCGCTAGTAGAAAAAAGGCCTACAGTCCCGGTTCGGCAGGCCCATTAATCCCGTCCGGGCAACCGGGACTAGCTACGCGCGACTAAAGTCCCCCGCCTATAGTCCCGCCACTTACGGACTGGGACTAAAGGCCCGTCCACGTGGGCGGGTGGCGGAGCCGGGAGGCGGAGGACATTTAGTCCCGGTTGGCCACATGAACCGGGACTAGATTTATTTCGTAATTTTTTTTAATTCATTTGGTTTCTAATTATTTTTCTCACCTTTTTTGACTCCCTTTTTTTCACAGCTCTCCCTTTATTTATTATATATATTCTCAGCTCCTAAACCAGATTAGACGGGAGGGCTTTCCGATCAGGGGCACATTCATAATCGCAGTCCGCCCATGTATCAAAGCAAAGGCTTGTTACCAGACAGCAGATCATGAGCTTTCGAACACGGCGGCACGGTTCGATGGGCGCACAGCACCTTGGGAAGCTTGACCTTGTTTTCGTGCTCCACGCCTTGCATCATCCTGCTGCCTATGGAATCAATGGCAAAACGAATAAAACATCAAGGCTTGGTTCGTCGACTAATTAACTATCCAGGATAAGTGATTGGTAAAGAATAAAATACTTACATTGTGCAGGGCTAGTGAAGCACATGAGTAGAAGCAACGCGGCCAAGATTGGTGTACGGAGAGACTTCTCCATGAAGAGAGATAGCTAGTACGATTCGATTGACGACGGCAGGTGCTTGTTAATTGCCGCAATGGACCTTCATATATATAGGTTTAGTTATCCCCGATCCTTATATGCTCGGCCACTAGCAAGTATACATGGCAAGGCCTTGAAACGTGCAACCAAAACAGCTCTCGCTGATATCTTTTTTTGCTTGGGAGATCTCGCTGATATCTCCACACCTTCGGGTTGCCTTTTAATTAATATACTTTCTCCAAAATTAGCATTAAATAAAAGAAAGTTTCGCTAGTAGAAAAAAGGCCTACAGTCCCGGTTCGGCAGGCCCATTAATCCCGTCCGGGCAACCGGGACTAGCTACGCGCGACTAAAGTCCCCCGCCTATAGTCCCGCCACTTACGGACTGGGACTAAAGGCCCGTCCACGTGGGCGGGTGGCGGAGCCGGGAGGCGGAGGACATTTAGTCCCGGTTGGCCACATGAACCGGACTAGATTTTTCGTAATTTTTTTTAATTCATTTGGTTTCTAATTATTTTTCTCACCTTTTTTGACTCCCTTTTTTTCACAGCTCTCCCTTTATTTATTATATATATTCTCAGCTGCTAAACCAGATTAGACGGGAGGGCTTTCCGATCAGGGGCACATTCATAATCGCAGTCCGCCCATGTATCAAAGCAAAGGCTTGTTACCAGACAGCAGATCATGAGCTTTCCGAACACGGGCGGCACGGTTCGATGGGCGCACAGCACCTTGGGAAGCTTGACCTTGTTTTCGTGCTCCACGCCTTGCATCATCCTGCTGCCTATGGAATCAATGGCAAAACGAATAAAACATCAAGGCTTGGATCGTCGACTAATTAACTATCCAGGATAAGTGATTGGTAAATAAAATACTTACATTGTGCAGGGCTAGTGAAGCACATGAGTAGAAGCAACGCGGCCAAGATTGGTGTACGGAGAGACTTCTCCATGAAGAGAGATAGCTAGTACGATTCGATTGACGACGGCAGGTGCTTGTTAATTGCCGCAATGGACCTTCATATATATAGGTTTAGTTATCCCCGATCCTTATATGCTCGGCCACTAGCAAGTATACATGGCAAGGCCTTGAAACGTGCACCCAAAACAGCTCTCGCTGATATCTTTTTTTGCTTGGGAGATCTCGCTGATATCTCCACACCTTCGGGTTGCCTTTTAATTAATATACTTTCTCCAAAATTAGCATTAAATAAAAGAAAGTTTCGCTAGTAGAAAAAAGGCCTACAGTCCCGGTTCGGCAGGCCCATTAATCCCGTCCGGGCAACCGGGACTAGCTACGCGCGACTAAAGTCCCCCGCCTATAGTCCCGCCACTTATGGACTGTGACTAAAGGCCCGTCCACGTGGGCGGGTGGCGGAGCCGGGAGGCGGAGGACATTTAGTCCCGGTTGGCCACATGAACCGGGACTAGATTTATTTCGTAATTTTTTTTAATTCATTTGGTTTCTAATTATTTTTCTCACCTTTTTTGACTCCCTTTTTTTCACTCCTTTTTTTCACACCCTTTTTTCACTCCCTTTAATTCATTTGGTCTAACTAAGATTATCTCTAGTCAAATTACTTACTCATGGTCAAACTTCCCGCTCGGTCACCCATCCTCCCACTACTCTAGCACTAGCACGCTTAACTTCCGAGTTCCATCCCGTCCCGAATCCAAGTGTTTCTCACGCATGTATATGATAGTAGTATCATATCAATCTTATTAACATGTTGGTCGATGCCACATTTCTTTATTGTTTGAATTTCAAATAAATCTTTTAATAAACAAAAGTAATGATGTAATTAATAATTTTGAATAAATACAAATAATATATCAAAAAATTAAGAAAAATAGAACTAATTCATTTTAAAATCTTAAAAATACAAATAATATATCAAAAAATGAAGAACAATAATACTAATTCATTTTAAAATCTTAAAATGAAAAGAATATATCAAAAATGAAGAAAAATAATACTAATTCATTTTAAAATCTTAAAAATACAAATAATATATCAAAAAATGAAGAAAAATAATACTAATTTATTTTAAAATCTTAAAAATGAAAATAATATATCAAAAAATGAAGAACAATAATACTAATTCATTTTAAAATCTTAAAATGAAAAGAATATATCAAAAATGAAGAAAAATAATACTAATTCATTTTAAAATCTTAAAAATACAAATAATATATCAAAAAAAAAGAAGAAAAATAATACTAATTCATTTTAAAATCTTAAAAATGAAAATAATATATCAAAAAATGAAGAACAATAATACTAATTCATTTTAAAATCTTAAAATGAAAAGAATATATCAAAAATGAAGAAAAATAATACTAATTCATTTTAAAATCTTAAAAATACAAATAATATATCAAAAAATGAAGAAAAATAATACTAATTCATTTTAAAATCTTAAAATGAAAAAATATATCAAAAATGAAGAACAATAATACAAATAATATTCATTACATGCATAGAGTCGATCACACATAACACAAACATAGAGTCGATCACACATAACACAAACATAAAGTCGATCACATTCATAACATAGAGTCGATCATATAACACAAACATAACTTTCACAAAAGATACCCATTACATATATATACTAAGATACCCATTACATGCGCGCATATATATCGAACGCATATATACATATCTATGGCTCCGCCGAGTAGATGCGGAACAACTCGTACGAGACATATGCATCTAGGGCGGCATACTTGACGTTCGTCAAGTCCAGTGGGGTCTTCTCCCAATAACGGTGATTCTTCGAGGGGAAATCAGTCTTCGTCCTGTCGTAGCCCTGGTGGATGAAGGTAGTTGCCATGACAGCCATCCCGGTCTTTGACCCGTTCAACTGGATAAGATTCTGAAGATCAATGTAGTGATCTTTAGGAATCATAATACCAATGCGCATCAACTTCACACGGTCTTGCGTGATGTCAACGCTGCAAAAGTCAAACCCCATGTTGACAAGAAAATCAACAAGGGCCGAACAATTCTTTGAACTACTGCAACAACAAAAATAGGATATGTGTTAGATATGTTGCAACACATGTATTCTTCACATGCAACAAAAAAATCGAATTATGCAAGATTGTACGGGTGCTTTACCTTGACCATTGGAAGATCAACACGGACTGCTTGAACGTGATTTGGATGACGGCAACATCCCTCTGATTCGCCGTGTACTCCAGATCGAGCCCAAAGAACCGGTGTTCATCGGGAGATGCATGATAGAGCTCGGTCAAATAACCAAGAGCCAAGGGCAGCCTCTCGGAACTGTTGGTGTAGAGCACGTCCAGAACCTTGCCGCATGGTGTGGGACCTTCGTATTGCTGCCAAACTGCTTCAGCCATTGCGTGTGTGTGCTTGGTGGATCGAGAAGAGATGAGGAGGAAGAAGAGAGTACAGTACAGAGCAGAGGAAGAAACAGAGAGCGAGTGGAATGGCGCCCTTCTGCCTCGCTCGCGAAATAAAAACCGCCGCGGGGGAGGCGAGAAGTTTTCTCTTTAGTCCCGGTTGGCCACGGGAACGGGGAATAAAGGACCAATAGTCCCGGTTGGCCACGGGAACGGGGAATAAAGGACCAATAGTCCCGGGCGGCCAGGTCAACCGGAATTAATTCCCTCCACGCGCCGCAACGCGCTTCCCAACCCGCGACGTATGACCTTCTGTCGCGGGTCTCCTCCCGACCCGGGACTAAAGACTCATTAGTCACGGTGCGCGACGTTTGGGGACTGATGCTGGCGTACCGAAGGCCTTTTTTCTACTAGTGTTCCAGGAGGTGGTGGCCGCTGCATGGAATGAGCCTACTTCGCATTCTCAGCCGGTGCACGTGTTCAACCACAAGCTGAAGGTTACCGCCAAGGGTCTGCGAGCATGGAGCAGGGGGCTTTTTTCGGATCATAAACTGCAGTTCATCATGGCCCTTGATGTCATCCTGCAGCTTGATATCGCCCAAGATTTCAGGCCTCTTTCTGAGGATGAGAGGCATTTGCGGGCCGCCCTGAAGAAGCGGGTCATGGGCCTGGCGGTCCTGGAGCGTTCTCGGAAGCGGCAGGCTTCGAGAATCAACACTCTTCGGGAGGGCGACGCCAACACCAAATTTTTTCATCTACGGGTTAACTCCCGTAGGCGGAAGAATCTCATCACTCGACTCAGGCACAACGGCGGGTGGGTTTCTGGTCACGATGATAAGGCCGCTTTGATTTTCGATCACTTCTCTCAGTCCTTGGGGACGCCACCGCTGCGGCAGTTGGATCTCAATTGGCAAGCGATCAACCCTGCAGTTTCGGAGTTGGAAGAGCTGGCCCTTCCGTTCTCCATCGGGGAAATTAAGGCCGCGGTTGAGGACATGCCGCAAGATAAAGCTCCGGGCCCGGATGGTTTCACTATTGCTTTCTTCATCGCCTGTTGGGACATCATTCAGGAGGACCTTATGCGCGTCATCGACGCCTTCTCGGAGCTGTCCATTAACAATTTCCACATCGTCAACTCGGCAAATATTGTCCTCCTCCCGAAGAAGGATGGGGCGGACTCCATCACCGACTTTCGCCCCATCAGCCTGCTTCACGTTATCCCTAAAATCATCGCCAAGGCTATGGCTCGCCGGTTGGGCCCCAAGATGAACGAGATCGTTTCTCACTGCCAAAGCGCCTTCATTAAGTCTAGAAGCATCCACGACAACTTCATGTATGTCCGGAATACGGCTCGGCGCCTTCACCGGAGCCACAAGCCCATGCTTCTCCTCAAGCTCGACATCGCCAAGGCTTTTGACTCTATGCGATGGGACTATCTGCTCGACGTCTTGCAACGTAGGGGTTTCCCTCCTAGGTGGCGCGCATGGGTTTCCATCCTTTTCTCCACTGCCACATCCCGTGTGTTGCTCAATGGGATTCCTGGGATCGACATCATCCATGGGAGAGGCCTCCGCCAGGGAGATCCTCTGTCTCCCTTGCTCTTCGACATTGGCATCGACCCTCTGAATAAGACTCTCGAGCTCGCCACGGAAGGGGGCCTTTTGCATCCAATCCCGGACCGCCTTGCCAGTCTACGGGTTTCCCTCTACGCCAACGATGCTGCAATTTTCCTGGTCCCCTCGGCCATGGACATCACCAACCTTGCCAGCACGCTCCAAAGTTTTGGTGAAGTCACCGGTCTGGTCACTAACGTTGCTAAGAGCTCCATCCCCGATCCGTTGCGAGGATATCGACTTACCGATGATTTTGGCGGGCTTCTCGGCGAACATCTCGCAATTCCCAATCAAGTACCTGGGATTGCCGCTGGCCCTGGGGCGTCTGCAGCGCGCCGATCTGCAACCTTACATTGACAAGGTGTCCTCCCGCCTTCAGCCTTGGAAAGGAAGATACATCAACCGGGCGGGCTGTTCGGCCCTTGTCAAATCTGTTCTCTCCTCCATGCCTATCTTCCTACTCACTGCCATCAAGGCTGACAAGCGCACGCTAAAGGCCTTCGATAAGCTCAGGAGGGCCATGTTGTGGAACTGCAGCGATTCGGTGAGCGGCGGGAAGTGCAAGATAAGTTGGGACAGAGTCTGCCGTCCTAAGCAGCTTGGGGGCCTCGACATCCTGAACTTGGAGAGGTTCTCCCGGGCCCTCAGGCTAAGATGGCTTTGGCATGAGTGGGCTTCTCCGGAGAAACCTTGGGTGGGCTCTGAGACCCCAAACGACAGTTCGGACAGGAGTCTCTTCAATGCGGCAACGATCGTCACGGTGGGGAACGGCCTCAAAGCTTCCTTTTGGGGCTCCTCGTGGCTGGGCGGTCTGCCACCGTGGGTCCTGGCGCCAAAGCTTTTCAAAGCCTCGAGGAGAAAGAACCGGAACGTCAACGACGCCATCACAAACTCACATTGGATCTCCGACCTCTGTGTGGATGATTTCTCTGCTGAGCATATCTCAGAGTTCATCAACCTGTGGGGCCTCATTCATGAAGTCACCCTCAATCCGCTGATCGACGACTCCATCTCTTGGACCCTCACGCGCTCCGGGTCCTACTCGGCCAGGTCTGCCTATATGGCGCAGTTCAACGGTGCATCTCCCTGCTCCTTCCTTCGCCTAGTTTGGAAACCATGGGCCCCTCCTAAGTGCTCCTTCTTTGCGTGGCTCGCGGTCCAAAACAGGCTTTGGACGTCAGACCGCCTTGCCGTGCGGGGTTGGCCACACCAGCCCCTGTGCCAGCTTTGTAGGTGTCAACCGGAGACGGGCCGCCACATTCTGTTCGAGTGCCGTTACTCCAAGAGAATCTGGGCGGACACAACCCTTTGGGTGAAATGCCCCTCGCTTTTGCAACGCCTGGGGGCCACCAAGCCCACTATCCTAGACTACTGGAAAGACCTGGCGACGGCGCCATCACCATCCTCCAAGGGTCTGAAGACGGCTATCATCCTCATTTCCTGGGAAATTTGGAAAGAGCGGAACACGAGGATTTTCAACAACAAGTTCACGATGCCCTCGGCCCTTTTTCAGCTGATCAAGGGTGAGGCGAGGAACTGGATCTTAGCCGGGGCGAAAGATTTTGCTGCCCTGATGGGTTAACCGCTGTGGGGGGAGCCCCCCAGCTTTCTTTTTTTATTTTGGCTTCGGCCGTGGGTGACTATGTTTTCTTCTTCTATACCAATATAAAGGCAAAGCTTTTGCCTCGTTTCAAAAAAAAGTTCAGCCGTTTGTATATTAACTCGGATTTGCTAGAATTAGCTAAATCTCAGTCGTTTCTATTGCCGTTTGACACAAAGCCAAGATTCGTGCACGCAGGACCTGTTTTGTCGTGTGATTTTTTTTTTTGATAGTAAACTCGCTCTGTATTAAATAGACAAAATGTTTATAGGTACAATAGATGAGTCATGGGGTATCCCCAGCCAAATATGCCGACCTGATCCTAGAGAAATACCAAATTTAGCGAGAGTGTGGGCTTCAGTATTCGATGATCTATACTCGTGGATCACCTGACAGAGAGCGAAGGACTTCATGCTCCCTTGAACTTCTCGAACAACAGCACCACAACAACCTAATCCTTTGCTATTAATAGCATCAACCACACTCTTGCAATCCGATGCAAGCCGGAAGTTATTCAAGTTTAGATCCGCAGCTAACGACATCCCCTCCCTGCAAGCCAATGCTTCAAAAACTTCTGGGTCAGTCACACCTTCGACAACGAGAATAGATGAACCAAAATAAATTCCGTTCGCATCTCTGCAGATTGCAGCGGATGAGCAATGACACCCTGCCGAAGAACTGCCCCATCAACATTGATCTTAGCTGCGCCCACTGTCGGAGGGAGCCAACTCCTACTCGAAAATGATTGAGACCTGGGATTTGGAGACACATGATTAGCTTCCTCATACACCTGGATAAACCTCCCGACAAACGAATGTGTTGCTATTGGGCTTTGAAAAATATTTTCATGAATCGCTTTTCTCCTGGATGACCAAACTGCCCACAATTTCACTACCACTCTAGTGAATTCATCTTGCTTCAAGGAATCGTTCAGTATAAACAACCACTTCTTAGCATTTGACTCCCCACATGTCTGGATTTTATCAAAAAGATCATCCTCCTCAAGGGCACACACGCTTCTAGCCATCGGACAGTCCAATAATGAGTGTCTCCACGAGTCAATATCACCACACAGAGAGCACCCATCAGTAGCAGACATATTTCTTCTCTTTAAAACATCAGTTGACGGTAGAGAATGTTTTGATAAACGCCAAACAAAAAATCTGATCTTCGGTGGCACTTTGAGTTTCCAAAGAGATTGCCAAGCCTTCTTTTCAATTTTTGAGTTGGAAGTTCCCCCTGACCTTGATCCCCATGTTGGTTTTTCTCAGCCACCAACATACGGTAAGCAGACCGCATGGAGAAAGAGCCATTTTTCTCATACATCCATCCCCAAAAATCATCCATAGGGCATGTGCAAATAGGGATAGATCTGATCATTCTAGCATCCATGGGGAGAAAAAAATGATTTATGACTTCATTGTTCCACTTAGCGTCATTCTGATTAATAAGCTCCTGGAAAAAAAATCGGTGGATTCTCATGGAGAGACAACAGGGGCCGAGGCATAGTCACTCGGGGAAGCCAATTATCCTTCCAAATGTCCGTAGATGCACCCTCTCCAATCCTCCTAATAAGTCCTCTCTTAAGAACTCCCAAACCATCAACAATACCTCTCCAAAATCTGAGAGGGATGAGAGCCCAAAGATGCCTCCAAATTTTTTGTATTGGGGTAATAAACTGCCTTCAGAATCTTTGCGCTGAGAGAGTTGGGCTCCTGTAAAATTCTCGAGGCTTGCCTCGCAAGTAACGCGAGGTTGAAAAGCTCCAGGTCCCTAAAGCCAAGCCCCACCCCCCCCCCCCAATTTTTTTGGGCCTTGTCATCGTTTTGTCGCGTGTTCCTGGAAGTGTTTCCAGACGTGAGACGAGAAAACGAGAACGAAGCGGCCCGTTTAGCATATTGGGCTTTCCTTTCTTTATTGTTTTTTCGGTGTGTGTGCGAGCGTGCACGAACAGAAAGTGAGACGCTTCTTTATGTGTTTCTCACTCACTCACTCTATTAAAAAAAGCTGTGTTTGCACTATCAAAGAGTACCAAAGCACCAAGGAGAGAGAAGCTAAAATTATATAAAAGGGGAAAGCTGAGAGGCCTTTTGCGTTTTTATTTGTCCATTTTTTTTTGAATTTTTCTTTTTCTTTTTCTTTGTACACTTTTTTTTCCCTCATTTTGTTTGTTCCATTTCCATCACTGAATTTTATTTTGTCCAATTTACTTTGTTAGTCTTAGGCCGCTTTTCTCTTAGATATTAGCTTGACATTTTCAATATCCTCATTCAGGATTATCTTTTAACTTCAAAAAATGATTTCTTATCCGTCCCATTGGCGTGATCGACGAATACATGCTTTATGAGGCAGATTAGCTTTTGTATGCATGTGTGTGTGATTTTTTTTCGAATGTGTGTATATGTTTTTATTATTAATCTTAAATAAATAAAAAGTCGTGTCGATTGCACACGAAAAGGGTTGTCGTGGAAAGTAAGAGGAGTCCATTGCATGTGACATGCAATTGTAACCCGTGGAGAAATAGGTGGGGGACTCATCGTGACATTTGCAAACAACATGAAACGTAAGCTGGAAATAAGTTGCAAGTAGGTTGTAAGTTGTAACTAAGAAAATGTTTCGAAGCGTAGTTAGTCATGTTGAATGGGAGTTACAAATATGTAGCAACTAAGTTTTTTATGGTTGGAAGCGGCATTTGCTATCGGGAATTAGTTAAATCCCAGTCGATTCTACAACCGTGGGATCTTATGCGGATATCATGCAATTATTTTCTGTCTAGATAATATGTGTTCCGAAATGGAGCAATGATGATATTTTTATCTTGGTGTTGTTGACTTTGTTTTAACTCGAACGCTTTTTGATCTTTTATGCTTAATATTGTAATTTTAAGTTATAAATATTTTATTTTAGTCTACTATAGTTATCTCGGATGAGCAATCATCTTTTGTCCACGGTAGGTTGATAACAGATAATATTATCACAGCCTATGAATGCTTACATTTTATGAAAAAGGAACAAGACAGTGAAGCACAGGTTTTGTGCGCTACAGCTAAACATGTGGAAGGCTTATGACCGCGTCAAGTGGAATTATCTCATAGCAATGATGATAAAATTGGGGTTCCACATAACATGGGTGAATATGTTGATGAGAATGGTTACAACGGGTTCGTTCTCAGTTTTGCTAAATGGGGAGCGCTTGGAGAAGTTCAAGCCATCCAGCGGAATTCGTCAAGGCGATCCTATTTCTCCCTATTTGTTTTTTATTGCAGCATAGGGCCTTTCATGCCTGTTGAAATCCATAAGTGAATCATCGAGATTACATGGCCTTAAGGTGGCTCCCACTGCCCCAGTAGTGAACCATCTTCTTCTTCCGGATCATAGCCTGTTGTTCATCAAAGCAAACGAAGAGAGTGCGATGGATGCCCGAGTTCTCTCAAGGCCTATTGTCTTGTCTCGGGACAACGCCAATCTAGACAAGTCATCCATATTTTTTATTAAAAGGTGCCCAGGTGTGATCAAGCAACAACTGAAACACATATTGAATGTCCAAAATGAGTCTCTAAATGAGAAATACTTGGGAATGCATTCCATTGTGGGGAGGTCAACTAATGGATCGTTCAAGTTTCTTAAAGATGGGATCTCGAAAAGAGTCCAAGGCTCGATAGAGCAATGTCTCTCGGTGGGTGGTAAGGAAATTTTGGTAAAATCAGTGGATCAAGCTATACCCACCTTTTCCATGTATTGTTTCAAGTTGCCAAGAGGTCTGTGTGAGCACATAAACTCGTTGATTCCTAAATTTTGGTGGGGATCCAAGGAAGGAAAGAGGAGGATGAGATGGGTCTCGTGGGACAGTATGACAGGACCAAAGGCTGATGGAGGGCTCGGATTTAGAGATGTAGAGATGTTCAATCTCTCTCTATTGGCACGGCAAGGATGGAGTCTAATGGAAAATCAAAACACGCCGAGTGCCACAATTCTAAAAGCTGTTTATTTCCCATATAATAATTTCCTTCATGCGGGTTTGGGATCTCACCCATCTCAGGTGTGGAGAGAAATATTGGAGGGGAGAGAGATTTTAGCACAGGGACTAATTCGTCACATCGGCTCCGGTGAAAAAACAAATATGTGGAATGACAATTGGATTCCTAGGGATGGCATGCTTCGACCAATTGCCTACTTGGAAGATGATCCACCAGTGCTAGTCTCCGAGTGTATTGATAGGACTAATATGCGGTGGAATTTGGAAAAATTGCAAACCTGTTGTCTGCCTATGGATGTTCAGGCTATACTCAACATTCCTATTTATGCAAGACTACAAGAGGACATCTGGTCATGGCATTATGATAAGAAGGGGAGTTTTACGGTACGTCAGCGTACAGAATATTAGCCTGCACGAGGTCTCGCAGGGAGGCATGGCTTGACGAGACAGCCACAACATCGAACTCTACGGGGGTCAAGAAAGGCTGGACAAAAATGTGGAATATACATGTGCCATCAAAGTTGAAACACTTTCTATGGCATTTGCCGAAGCAATCCTTGCCAACGGCGGATGTGTTGAATCATCAGCATATCTCACCTACAAGGGTGTGCACAGTTTGTGGGGCAGAGGATTCTTGGAGGCACTCTTTCCTTGACTGCATGATGGCTCGGGCTGTTTGGGCTTAAGCAGAGGAAGAGATGGTGGAGCACATGATCCATGTACGAGAACCGGAGGCGAGGAGATGTCTGCTCACGATGATCGACACGCTTCCACACGCACAGCTAGTGCGAATGTGTGTTACCTTATGGGCCATTTGGCATGCGAAGAGGAAGGTGATGCATGAAAATAGCTTTCAGAGCCCGTTGGGTACACATAGCTTCATTCTCTGTTTTACTTAAGACCTTGATCGATCACAACAGCGACCTGGGTCAGAGAGGTCTGGAGGAGGAAGACAGACACCTACTGCTTCGGTGATCCACCCACGCTGGTGTCCGCCACCGGCTGAAATGGCAAAGATCAACGCTGATGCGGCTTTGTCAAGGAACATGGAAGCATGTGCGGTGGCGGCTGTCGCGAGGATGGAGGGGCGCTTATTCTTGGGAGCCTCGGCAGTCCATTGCAAGGGAGTCACCGAACCCGAAACTCTCGAGGCAATGGCCATGCGAGAAGGAGTTCATCTAGCGCGGGATCTTCATTTTTCGAGTTTTAACTCTTCATTTTCCTTGCTTTTCAGTTTCTTTGGCGAAAGCCAAGCAAATAGCTGAAGATGCCGGCAATGCCGAGAACCTCCGAAAGGAGAACATGGAACTTCACAAGATCAACATGAAGCTCCAAAAAGATCTGGAGGCCAGCCAGCTGGCTGTCGGAATTACCGAGTCCAAGGCTTCCAATCAGGCCGAGAAGGACAAGGCCACCATCCTGGACTTAGAGAATGCTCTAAATCAACGCCTTGAAGAAGGCATTGAAATGGACAGGATTCTCGGTAAGTTTTTAACACTTTTACCAGAATTTTTCCTTATACCTTTTATCGGTATTTTTTCTTTCTCGTCTTCTATTTTTTCTAACTTTTCTTTGTTGATTTAAACAGAAGGGAGCCCCTCGCCTACCCGGATCGAAAGAATCCGGGCTTTCGGGAAGATCTTCACCGCACTAAAAACTGCGGGGATGTTACTTGTTAACAAGTACATTCCCGACAAAGCAGGAGAATTCTCGGAAGTTAGCAAACTTTCGGAGGCGATGGAGGAGGTGGCGAACCCGAAGGAGTCCTGGTTCCGCTCTGCAGCTCATGGTTGTGCGCGCATGTCCCTTGGGCTAATGCGTATGCACTACCCCACCGCCAAGTCTTGGCGCGTGGCGACTGGTATCCCGCAAGGATACACATACACGCAGCGAGTTAGCATCTTTGACTCTATCAAAGGGCACGCTACCAAGATAGCGCAGATGGTGTCAATCTCCACCTTCTACCTAGAGGAAGAGGTTCCGACAACTCCTGAAGACCCCAGCAGCGAAGAGGAGGAGTCGGATTCTGAGGAGGCCGCTTAATTCCTGAGTAGTTAGCTGGCAAAAATAGAAGCATTACTATTTTCTCAATGTAATATTCATTCTAATGCTATCTATCATTTGTATAAACAAGTATCCCTCTTTTGCAGTTAAATTTGATGTCTTTGCAAGTTTTTCCGGGTTTTAATTCCTTTGCCTTCTAAGTTCTCTGGTTTACATGTTTTGACTGTCCTTAGTGTTGAAATGGCTCAATAGTACTTAATCTTCATGCCAAGTGACTGGGTTTAACCAATCAGTCGAAACTTGGAAACATGGATTGTACTATGGCATTTTTACTTACTAATTTCAGTGACCCAACACAAAAACAATCAGATAATACTTAGGGAAAAGTAAGGAAATTTGAAATTGTATGAAACTCAGGCACGCATGCACAATTGGGTTTCCTTAAGCCTCTTTAGGCTGCAAAGCATTCATTTTTATAACTCCGAGAAAGCAGGCACAATTCGGGTTAACATTGAGTATTTTGAAAGATTATTGGGAAATAGATAAGACGAACTTATGCTTTGTATGAAAATAAACAGATAAAACAGAAATGCATGAATTCCGACAACTTTATTTCATGATCTCAAAGATGTTTACATAGAAATTGAACTAAGTGTAGAAGGGACGTAACTGCTGGGTGCTCCAAGGTCTCTTTGTCTCTCCTAGTCCGATATCTATCTTTCTCTTTCTTTTGCGATTCGGTCTTTTGGGATCATCCTCTGTATCCCGAATATCTACAAGATAATAAGATTCATTGTTCATAGCCTTGCTAATTACAAATGGACCCTCCCAAACTGGGGCTAACTTGTGCTTCCTTTCCTGCACCAATCTTAGCACTAGGTCACCTTCTTTGAAAGAACGGTGTCTGATTTTCCGACTACGGTAGTGTTGCAATCCTTGCTGATAAATGGAGGATCTTTGAAGTACAAGCTCTCGTTCTTATTCTAAAATATAGATGCCATCCTATCGTGCGTTTTCGGCATCCGAGTCTTCGTAAGCCTGCACTCTTGGGCTATCATGGAGCATGTCCTTTGGAAGCACTGCTTCTGCGCCATAAACCAGGAAAAACGGGGTTTGCCCTGTTGATCTATTTGGCGTCGTTCGAATACTCCAAAGCACGGAAGGTAATTCTTCTACCCATGCTCCAGCTGCTCTATGAAGAGGAGATTCGAGTCTTGGGCGTATTCCCTGCAGGATTGAGCTAATCATTCTTTCAACCTGCCCATTGGATTGTCAGTGTGCCACAGATGCAAGATCTAGGCGTATTCCCATTTGTCGGCAATATTTTGCCAACTCTCCAATAGAGAAAATTTTCCCGTTGTCAGTGATTATGCTATGTGGAACGCCGTATGTCATGACTACGTCAATGATGAAATTTCTGGCAGTCACACCGTCAAGTATTTTGATGGGTTTCGCCTCCACCCACTTGGTATACTTACCTACCGCAACGAGTAGATGGGTAAGTCCACCTCTGGCAGTTTTGAATGTTCCCATCATATCTAGCCCCCAGACCGCAAATGGCATGTAATGGGGATAGTTTCAAGTGCTTGGGCTCGCATCCGGCATATGTGTTTACTATGTGTTCGGCGTCTGTCTTGGCTGTTAGTCGGAAAAACGTGCACGGAATGCTTTTTTGACTATGCTTTTTGATTGAGAATGATGTTTGCAATCTCCTACGTGGATTTCTTACAGGATTTCTCGGCCTTATTCTGGCGAACTACATCGCTGAAAAATTCCGACAGTGCTGCGTTTATACAGGCAACCATTAATTACGGTGTATCCTTTGCATCGACGTTGTATCTGTCTTTTCAGGCACTAGTAGGAAAACCCCTACCAGTGACGAACAAAATTGGCCTACCGCTGGCGAAGGGCTGTTCGCCAGCGCTAGCTCGCCAGTGGTAACGGATTACCGCTGGCGAACAGCGCTTCACCAGCGGTAGTACATGTTACCGCTGGCGAACCAGGTCGAGTTCGCCAGCGCTGTGTTCGCCAGCGGTAGCAACTGAGGTTCGCCAGCGGTAAGTTCGCCAGAGGTAAGTATTTTGTTCGCCAGCGCTATTGCTCCCAGTTTTTTATTTTTTTTTGTTATTTTCGTATAACAGTTTGTATTTTCCTTGTATTATACTATACAGGTCCAAATACATGTAATTTCTATAGTTCACACATATAAATCACTCTTAGATATATGTATATGCAATACACAAACCGAGATCCAATATCGATAACGAAAATAATAACACATCGATCTCAATAATATTCTTCTCATAAATATTAATACACATCGATCTCTCGAACCATTACAAAAGTATGACACATTGATCTCAATAAGATCCTTTTCATAAATAGTCATCTAATTAGTTTAACGATTACAAAAGTATGACATCGGTACAACGCGCGATATAGATCAATCGCAAACAAGACATACATATATGTGGTCCGCCTCCGCTTTACCTTGATCCGCCTCCGATTGCGATCTTTCGCTAGGGCCAGCGCGTCGTCCACTTCTTCATCTCTCTGTAGACCAAGATAAACGCATTAGACCGGCAAAGGAAATCACAAGTTCTTATTAGGAGCAATTCGTAACGAATCGAATACATACCGTCGATCATTTCTTCCTCGATGTTGTGATCTTCTGTTTCTTCTCCGGCGGGAACGGAAGAGCACCTTCTAACGAGTTGAATGGTCTCTCGTCAGTCTGCTCTAGCACACATTGTCGCAACTCATTGTTATATGGTGGGGAGTTCCAGTGGAAGACCGAGTCTTTAGTTACTACATCCTTACAGATGATTGTGCAGAGCTTGCGCTGGATGCGACCAAAGTTTTGTCTGAATTCAGCATCAGACCATTCGACGATGCTGCGAGACCATTTGTCCACATCAGACATATATTGTAGACTATGTTGGTCCTTCACGATCTCCGTCATGTGTTGGATGAGGTACCATGCCTCCATATGGCCGCCTGACGCCTTCTTGGGGCAGGGAAACTCTGTTTTGTGTCTGAACACATATTTACCTTGAATTTGTTTCTTCCTGTCGCAGAATCCTTCCCCCCTGATGTAGCCGTCCATAGCATCATTGAGAACAGACTTGATGAGGGAGTAGTTCTTCTCCTTCATCCTACTCCCGGAGTCGAGATATACTGCGTGCGCGTCTCTCGGGTAGAGCATGATGTGGGTGCCGTATTTGTTTCTGCGCAAAACAGGAGAGTCCATATATATAATCTTCAAAAATTGTATATGCGCAAACTTATGTAAAGATGGGAAATATAACTTACTCGGGAAAGTAAGGCACGAGGGTGATCCTCTTGTGCATATGATTATTGAGCAACACTTGTTCGAGGTACTTTGCCGTTTTTGCCCTACCCTTGGGGTTGTTCAAGTACATGTCGTGCATGTAGTAGGGGTCTGCTAGCCCGATGTTTTTGACATTCTCTATGGATAGTTGATGCGCCAAACTGAGCGTGAACAGACGGACGATTGACGAGTGGAGGGATTTCATGTGGAACATCCAAAAAATGTCGTCAAATCTCACGATGATCTTGTTTGCGTTGCCTTCAGTGACAAATCTGGTCTGCTCTATCTGGGAACTTCTGATCAACTAAGAAGTTTAAATATGGAATTGTCCAATCCAGGTTAACGAGCAGAACTTCAATTGACTCGGAAACAAGAGGATAATCAACATCTCCACCTTTGATCGATGGTTCATAGAAATGTTGGACAAACACACCAGGTGGTAGGGTTTTCACTCTTTCCGAGCCCATACGGGCTAATGCATCCGCGTTCTAATTTTCCTCCCTTTTGATGTGAAGTACTTCAAATCCCAGGAAGCAAATGGCGAATTCATCCACCGTTCTCCGATACTCGGCCATGATGGGACTTTTTGGCGTCCCAAGTTTGGTTTAGCTGATGATGTACCAAATCCGAGTCACCATAGCAAAGTATACGTTTAAGTCCTATTTCTTTTGCAATATGCAAGCCATGAAGCAAAGCTTCGTATTCTGCCACGTTGTTACTGGTGTTGAAGTGTATTTGTAATACATACACCATAGTATCGCCCTTTGGGGATTTTAACACTACACCAGCTCTAGCGCCCTCTTTCATCTTGGATCCGTCAAAATGCATGACCCAGTATTCCGACTCTGGCATTGGTGCGTTTTCCATTAATTCTGTCCAATCAGCGACGAAATCTGCCAACACCTGGGATTTAATTGCCATCCGGGGTTGGTACTTAATGTCAAACGCATCTAGCTCAATGCCCCATTTGGCTAATCGGTTTGTTGCGTCCGCATTGTTGATCATATCCCCTAGTGGTGCTTTTCTTACCACTGTTATGGAATGTCCTTGGAAATATTGGCGGAGTTTTCTATATGCGAAAAACACGCCATATGCCAGCTTTTGTTAATGCGGATACCTTTATTTTGACTCGGAGAATACTTCGCTGACATAATACACTGGGTATTCATCTGGTATGCTTTGTTCATCCTTCTGCCTTTCCATAATTATCACTGCACTAATAACCCTGTTTGTCGCTGTAAGATACAGTAACATGGGTTCTTCGTCTTTTGGGGATGCCAAAATCGGGGCTTTCGTCAAGGTTTCTTTTAACTGGGTTAATACTTTGTTCGCCTCTTCTGTCCATTTAAATTTGTTGGATTTCTTCAACAATTTGTATAATGGAAGAGCTTTGTCTCCTAGCCGGCTTTCGAACCTGCTGACTGCGGCTGCAGAACTCGTCAATCTTTGGACATCTTTTAAGCACGTAGGCTTTGAGATGTTCAAGATTGCCTTGATCTTTTCCGGGTTTACTTCTATTCCTGTGTGAGAAACGATAAAACCCAGAAGTTTTCCTGAGGGAACCCCGAATACGCACTTTAATGGATTCAACTTCATTTTATAAGTGCGCAAATTTTCGAAAGTTTCTCGTAGATCTTCAAGGAGTGTATCCTTTTCCTTGGAAACGACGGCAATATCGTCTACGTAAACGTGTACGTTTTTGCCAATTTGACTATGCAAACAACATTGCATACAACGCTGGTATGTTGCACCCACGTTCTTCTGGCCAAAAAGCATGGTTATGTAATAGTATGTTTCGTAGGGTGTTATGAAAGAGGTTTTGATTTGATCTTCTTCTTTCATGCGTATTTGATGGTACCCGGAATAAGCATCCAAAAAGCATAAAAGCTCAGAGCCAGCAGTGGCATCTATTATTTGATCGATCCGCGGTAATGCGAACCCATCTCTCGGACACAATTTGTTCAATCACGTGTAACCTATACACATCCTAAAAATAGTAATATCCTTCTTCGGGACTAATACTGGGTTCACAGACCAATCAGTATGTATAACTTCCCGGATAAAGTCAGCTGCTAAAAGCCGGATAATTTCCTTGCCAATAGCCTTCCATCTTCTTCCGTCAAATCAGCGGAGACCTTGCTTGACGGGTTTTGATCCTGGAATCACCTTGAGTTGATGCTCAACAAGTTCCCTGGGTACACCTGGCATGTCCGCAGGACACCAGGCAAAAATATCCCAGTTCTCACGGAGGAACTTGACGAGCGCGCTTTCCTATTAGTCGGCCATCCCAATTCCCACTACGACAAACTTTGTCGGATTTTTGGGATCTAGGATAACCTGTCTTGTATTGTATGATGCTTTGAAGCTATCTGTCGGCTTCCGACTTTCTTTTCCTGCCGGCATTTATGTCGGCGATACTTCCTTTGGCAGCTCTTTCAATTCCTCCTTTGCTATCACTTGTTTGGCGCAAAGGGCGTTTCCTTTTTCCAGCTCGTTTGCCAATTTGAAGTCTCCCGATATGGTGATTACTCCTCCTTTTGGCCCTGGCATCTTCAGCTTGTTATAAATATAACATGATCTTGCCATGAATTTGGCAAAAGCTGGACGCCCGAGTATTGCATGGTATACACTTTCGATCGGCACCACCTCGAATGAGATTTCTTCATGTAGAAAGTGTTCTCTTTCTCCGAAGGTTACATCTAGGAAAATTTCTCCTAGGGAGTGTGCTTGTCTGCCCGGAACAATGTCGTGGAAACGTATGTTGCTGTGATTGAGCTGGGTCTCGGAGATTCGCAGATGCTTCAGTGTATCTAGGTACATAATGTTGATGCTATATCCTCCATCCATCAGCACTCTTTTTGGCCTAGTGTTTTGAACAATAGGGCTTACTATTAGAGCTTGTGTGCCGGGTTCTGGGATATTTCCGGGATGATCAGACTGATCCTAGGTGATTGGCGTATTTCAATACTTCAAGAACTTGGGAGTTGGTAGAACAACTGCATTTATTTCTCGAAGTGTTCGCTTTGCCTGTTTTGCTGAGTGAGTTGCCAGGAAAGTTAGGTTACATTCTCCATCAACTCTCGGGAAATTTGGCTCGCCTTTCTGCTGTTGTTCCTGGATTTTTTCATCGGTGTCCGATTCACTGTCTTCTTTTTCAGCTTATGGCTTTTGCTTGGAGAACTTCCTCTTCGAATTCTTCCCCTTGTTCCCGGATCCTGCATGCCTTTCATGTGTTTATTAAGTCGGCATTGCGCATTGGTATGGGTAGGTTTCCCAAATTGCGAATGGTGGACACAGTTTTCCGACTTAATCTTTCCCCACTCTTCGTTTGAGTAGGAGATGGGTTCTGTGTTTCTTCCCTTCCATTGCCAATATCCTTTCCAAAGGTTAAGTTAACTTCTTTGGGTTTTGGCTGCGCTTCTGGAGTAGCTTTTTTCTCAGAACGAGGAGTCTTTTTGGCATGAGCTAAAGCATCAATATTCCCACCTCTTGCTCTGATGTCGTCTTCGGCTGTTGCGTGCTCATTGGCGGTAGTAAGCATAGATCCGAGATCTTTGTGCTCCTTTGAACCAACCATGAGCGGTACAAGACCGGGTTTTAAGCCATTATGAAAGCATGCATTGCTTGTACATCACTTACTCCAGAGCAGCTGTTTTTCATTGTTGTCCATCTTGAAATAAAGTCGACATACGACTCGTCTTCAAACTGGACGCAACGGTTTAGCTGGTTGATGCTCTTGGGGCGTTTGTATGTTCCCCAAAAATGCTGAGTGAATACTCTAGTCATATCATCCCAGCTATCCATGGTTCTTGATGGAAGCCCGTTGATCCAATCTCTGGCTCCATCCAGCAACATTAGGGGGGGAATTTTATGGCCTCTAGATCTGTCCCTTTGTTAATCTGGACGGCCGTATAGTAGTCTGAAACCTATATATTCGGGTTTGTACTTCCGGTATACTTTTGGTAAGTTGGACCAACTTTGGCAAAGCCAGAATGTAGAGTTATTCTTCGGATCCTGTCAGTGAAACACTTAGGTCCAAAGTATAGATCATCTTTTTCCGCCTTGTCGGCGTGAGCGGAATATCTGCCGGCTGAATGGACAGAAGGGGATCTGCTCCTCTCTAGGCCATTGTTGCGCGAGTGCGCTTTTCCGTGATTACCCTATTTCGTCCGTTATCGTGTCCTTTGGAATAAGGTGGAGTTCTACTCCTTGGCCTTTCTTTTTTCCTAGGAGGAGTACGGGATCTCTCACGTCTGTGAGGAGTGTCGTATCTTCCTGCTTTTTCAGTTTGGTGTCTCGGAGGCGCCATTGCTTTTCCGTCTCTCCGGTTTTGTTCTTCCCGATCACGGGGATTATTTCCACCTTTCGGCAGATGGGATCCTGTCCTGGACGCTGCATCCTTATGATCTGGGGTTTTCTTTTCCTTTCTCGGATCTCCATTCTTCTCCTTAGAATTTCCTGAATCTCCAAGTTCGCCAGGTCCAGGTGCTCCATTCGCACATGTGGCGGTTTTGCAAAGGGCCGAGTTGTCATGCAACTTCCCTGATCTTGCTTGTCCTCGCTGTTGCTGTTGCAATGCTTTTCCTAATAAATCATACACCCCTTGAAGCTTTTCATCGTTGGAGTACAGATCATCGTTGAGGATGGCGAACGTGGCCTCCGCATTTTTTTGCTGCGGTTTTGTATATGTGTTCGCCCTTGGCATTGGTGTTGTTTACTTGTCTTTGCCAAGAAGGGTTTTGGAACCGTTCTTTTGGTGGAAGCACATCTGGCTTTGCAATTCCAGGTAACTGTGTAGGTTTTATGCCAGATCTATTCCTTCTTTCTTATTCCTCTATTTCTTCCTGCTGCATCTTAATGCTAGCCTGGGTTTTTAAGAGGTTTTCCCGAGTTCTGAATAGATGTTGTTGCTTCCGCTGTAGAGCTTGTCTCCTGGCTTCCAGCACTTCAGGGGGTTCGTCACGTCCCACTGTTGGTTTGAATTAGATCAAGTTCGTCTTGTTCCGACATTAGTGGGGCAGGGATTTCATGCATTTCCTTTTCCGCAGGTGTGACTCCGCTTCCTCCACCTACTTTTAGGTTTTGGCTAGCAATATCTGCCAACTTTTTCTTCTGGAGTTTATACTAGAGTTTCTTGGCAGTCTTCTTTTTCTTCTTGGAAGAGGGAGGTTTTTACCAGGTTCATCCTCTGTCAATTCCTTGACATCGGGGTAAATTTGACTGGCTTCACCATCCTCTCTTTCCTCATCTGGCGGAGGTGTTTTGGGGTCTTCATCATCTCCGACATCCGTGTTTTTAGCCGGTTTTTCCATAAGCACTTCATGGAAGCCCCTACATAGATTTGACCTTTCTCTTGAAAGCATCTTCATCTTCGTCCTCGGAATCGAGGTCTCCAGAGCCGGGTTCCAACTCCAATCTTGCCTCTAGGGAAGCTAAAACCGAGTCGGCTTCCAAGTTCATCGCCTCATTGACGGGTGTCGGATCTTCCACTTGAACTGTGGGATTGTTTTCATGTGCCTCTTCCACGGGGTTTCTTTCATCCGTGTTTTCAGCGACCTCGGACTGCACCATGCCAATAAAGTGAGATCTAATTGCAGGCATCTCCGGAGAGGCAGCAATTTCAGCGGGGTATTGGTGATCTAAGAAAAATCCGGTATGATAGTTTTCTTCAACTGTGTATAGGGCGGGTGGGATACATTTACTTCCACCACAAAATCCCATTGCCTCTGCAGTTAATCCGATAAAGATGTTTGCAGATCCAATCGGTAAAACGCAGGCACTTACCAGATGATTCCGTGCTGGCATGTACGATCCATTGTCGAGGAAACGCCCGACGTCGTTGTCGAATTCCAAGCTTCCGACAGTTATGGTACTGGCGATTCCGCCGAGTATTCCCGTTCGAAACATAACGCCTGACGTCGATGGCCCCACGGTGGGCGCCAACTGTCGAGACATCATAGTAGAGTTCATAGACGTGGGTGCCATGAGACTACTAGTAGAGACGTGGGGGGACGTGGTACTACGACAACCAGGAACACCAAAATTACCCAGGTTCGGTACGTCGCAACTTGGCGGCGTTCCTACTCCTTCAATCTCACTAAATCAGGGTTGAAGCCTGAAGTATACAAAGTACAATGTGAATTGAGTTTCGCTAACTCGACGAGGATCAACTTCTCAGCGAGTTGGCTTCTAGCTAATTGTGTGTGTTTCTCTTCTCTCCCGTCCGGCTTTATATAGGTAGCCGGGTTAGGGCTTATGATACGTCATAAACGTATCCCTAATTTCGGATGTTCGATGTTCTTTTCATGTTGTTTCCCACATGTTTTTCTTACACTTTATGTCATTTTTATTGATTTTCCATACTAACCTATTAACAAGATGCCACAGAGCCTGTTCCGTGTTTTCTGCTGTTTTTAGTTTCAGAAAAGTTGTTCCGGAAATATTCTCAGAATTGGAAAATTCGAAAGCCAGAAGTCTTAGAAGTCCCGGAAGCTTCCAGAAGTCCCGAAGGGCCCCGGAGGGGGCCACAGGGTGGCCACACCATGGGGTGGCGCGGGTCCCCCTGGCCGCGCCAACTAGGGGTGTGGGCCTCCTGGCCACACCCCAGCATCGCCCTTTCGCCTATTTATACTCCCCCGAGGGAAAACCCTAAAAGGATCGACCTTTTCCACAAAATACATCCGTAGCTCCGCCGCCGCCACCGACAAGTTTCGGGGGACATATCTCTGTTCTCGCACCCTGCAGGGACGGGGAAGTGCCCCCGGAACCTATCTCCATCGACTCCACCGCCATCTGCATCGTTGTTGTTGTCTCCTATGATGAGGAGGGAGTAGTTCTCTGATTTCTACGCACGCTTCTATTCTTGTAGACAGTGTTGGGCCTCCAAGTGCAGAGGTTTGTAGAACAACAGCAAGTTTCCCTTAAGTGGATCACACAAGGTTTATCGAACTCAGGGATGTAGAGGTCAAAGATATCCCTCTCAAGCAACCCCGCAATCAGGATACAAGAAGTCTCTTGTGTCCACAACACACCCAATAAAATTTTCAGGTATATCGGTGCACTAGTTCAGCGAAGAGATAGTGAAATGCGAGCAATATGATGGTTATAAGTAATAATAGCAATCTGAAATAAATATGGATGCAAGCAAACATGTAGCAGAACAGGCGGAAAACGGTGTTTCAATGCTCGGAAATAAGGCCTAGGGATCCTACTTTCACTAGTGGACACGGTCAACAATGATCACATAATTGAATAACTAAATATCTTCTCTCCACTATGCTACTCTTAACCACTCTCCGGTCGAATAACAACACCAATCCATTCGTAGGGCTTTAACAACACTCCTCAGAGTAAGCACTTTCCCAACGAAGTAACCCCCATGCTATCACCATGGGACCCAGATGGTTCCACGCAAACACCACAATTTCATAGGGTTATCCAACACAAAATATAAATATAATGCTAAACGACACGATGCACACACTGTCACCTTTACACCGTGATCAAAGTGTTTACGGAGATCTCATAACAAATAACGAACACTAATCATTGCATAGGGCTGCAAAAAGCATTCCTTAAAGTAAGCATTCCCGAATCTAGTTAACCCCACGCTATCACTATGAGCGCCCTAGATGGTACTAGACAAACACCACAATTCATAGAGGAGACACACACGATGTGCACACTGTCACCTTCACACCACAAGACAAGGTGACTCCAAATTTCATATTAATAAAGCACTTGAGTAGCAAAAGATGAATAGTAACATCTACGAATTCAACCAGATTACAAAGCTCGCGATCACATATAGATCACACCATGGGAGAGAGAGATGAACCACATAGCTACCGGTAGAGCCCTCATCCTCGAGGGAGAACTACTCCCTCCTCAGCATAGGAGATAGCACCGGCGATGGAGATGGCGGTGGAGTCGATGGATATGGCTTCTGGGGGCACTTCCCCGTCCCGGCAGGGTGCCAGAACAGAGATCTGTCGCCCCGAAACATGTCGGCAGCGGCCGCGGAGCTACAGATGTATTTTGTGAAAAAGGTTGATCTTTTTAGTGTTTTCCCTCAGGGGAGTATAAATTGGCGAAAGGGCGATGCCGGCGGGTGGCCAGGGGGCCCACACCCCTAGGCGGCGCGGACAGGGGGACCCGCGCCACCCCATGGTGTGGCCACCCTGTGGCCCCCCTCCGGGGCTCTTCGGGACTTCTGGAAGCTTCCGGGACTTCTAAGACTTCTGGCTTTCGAATTTTCCAATTCCGAGAATATTTCTAGAACAACTTTTCTGAAACTAAAAACAGTAGAAAACAGGAACTGGCTCTGTGGCATCTTGTTAATAGGTTAGTCCTGGAAAACGTGTAAAAATGACATAAAGTGTATATAAAACATGTGGTAAACAATAAGAAAACAACATGGAACATCAGAAATTAGGGATACGTTTATGACGTATCAAGGATCCCCAAGCTTAGTTCCTACCCGTCCTCGAGTAGGTAAACGATAAAGCAAAATAATTTCTGAGGTGACATTCTACTATCATAAACTTGATCATTATAATGTGAAAGCATATGTACGCTGAGATCATAGAACTTCAAACATAAACATGATAAATAGAACTTTAATAATAAAGCATAGCAATCACTTTGCATCATGAAGAGTATCTTAAATAAAGGATCATGGATACTAATGCAAAGAAAGATAAATGTTTGTTTCAGGTATAGATTAAGCATGGCAAAGTGGTATTTCGCTAGTCCTTAAGAGTGGGACAAAACATAAATGCCAGGACACTTTCAAAGTTCATGAGGAAGACTAGAACAAATAATTTAAGAACAAATAATATCACATGATGTAGTAATTATTGATGTTTTGACAAATGCACATAGAACTCAGAATGGCAAAAATGCTCTCTCAACTAGGCATAAAGTTAGAAGATGGAGACTCAACATAAAGTAAAAGAAAGGCCCTTCACAGAGGGAATCAGGGATCACTCATGTGCTAGAGATTTTTATTTTATGAAACAGAGGTATTAAAAGTTTTTTAAGAGAGGTGTACGCTTATGTCAATGAATGGTAAACAGACAATACAGTACGTCACAGGCCAACTGGATTCACAACCGTGTCTCCCATGGAGAAGGACACAACTGGTGTAGAAGGTCATCCCTCTTTCTCTTTTGTTTACACAATTATGCTCTGACTGATAAATCAGGGGCAAAAATATTGAAGAGAATTTGTTTGTATTAATATAGGGTTGGGCACCCTGCTGCCAGATCTTCTATTATTTGGATAAGCAGATGATGCCACTAGTCTAGGGTGCAAAATCCAATCAACAAGTGAGATAAAGATTCTCTATTGACGTCCTCATGAGCAAAAAACAAGAACACAAAACATGAGTAATTTTGAAGGTTTTGAAGGTAACACATGAGCAATTTACTTGGAGTGGCAGTGAAATACCACATGTAGGTAGGTATGGTGTACACAATGGGAAAACTTTGGTTTAAGGAGTTTGGATGCACGAGTAGAATTCCATACTCAATACAGGTGGAGGCTAGCAAAAGACTGGGAGCGACAAATCAAGAGAGCAGAAGAGCCATAATCATGCACATCGACATAAGCATCGTTAATTAAAGCATAAGCGGTATCACAAGTTCAAAAACTAAGTGGTCATGGAGGCTATTCGGGACTGGTGCATAGTCATAAACATGGTGTGAGCATGCGCCAAATCAATCAAATAAAACATTCGAAAGAGAACAACTCATGAATCTTTCAAGACATATTAAACACTCTCAGCTATTTGAGGCTATTCATGCTACTCAATGACCACAAGGCTTTAAAACTAAAATAACATTTAGCATGCCATGAAAAAGTTCTAGCCACAGTCTATACAAGGTTCTACTTGCACTGTTATAAATTCTACATCAAGCAACAATTTCTTTTCCCAACAAGCACCATACAAGATATGTTTTAACAAAACTACTCTTTATGATACAACAAGAAAACATGATAGTAATCATATAACACTACTAAAACTAACAGCTCTGAATAAGATATGCATGAAAACAAAGGCTAAACGCAGTACTAGCAAAGAGTGAACACTCACAGAACAATAAGAATGAAAACTAGAGTGTTCTAAGCAATGAAAATGGAGTGTGTCTCTCTCCCACACAAGTATGATAGGTTCTAGTGATATTTATTACAGAAAATAAAACCAAACAAACTGAAAAAAAAATCTTCAAGTAAAGCACATAAAATGTGACTGAATAAAAATATAGTTTTACTAGAAGTGACCTGATAATTTGTCGATGAAGAAGGGGATGCCTTGGGCATCCCCAAGCTTAGACGCTTGATTCTTCTTGGAATTTGCTGGGATGTAACACCGGGGCATCCCCAAGCTTAGGCTTTTCACTGTTCTTGATCACATCATCTCATCCTCTTCTCTTGACCCTTGAAAACTTCCTTCACACCAAACTTCTCACAATCTTCATTAGCAACTTAGTGCAATCGAAATAATAAATTCACATGGTTCAGTTTCAACACAAGCCTAAAACTCATAAACACATTACCTATTGTCACAACTTATTTTAAAACTCTTTTTCTCAAAAGAACACCAAAAGAAAGAGATTAAGATGCAAATGCAATTATTGGGAGAAATCAGTCAAAACAGGACATCAGGTAAAGATGATTTTTTTTCGAAAATCTTCTATTGCTCAAATCAAAAAGTGGTCAACTAATAAAAGTTGCGTAATTAGCTGAGGAATAAGAACAAAAAGTTTTAGATCATTCTGATCTTCCAGGATTTTATACGATGTTTTACGGTGGACAACAAAAATCTGTTTTCTGCGCTGAAATCCGAAAACCAACTCCAACTTTCGTCAGAAAGTTTACTTGACACTACTAAAACATGAAAATAAAGATAAAAAGGAGTTTATACAGAAGTATAAAACCCCTTTACTCAAATAAAACAAAGAAAAACAATGTGACTCCCAAGAAGTGCTTTTCTTTAAAGCCTTATAGCTAGGCATGATAATTTGAGAAGATGCTCACATGGGAAATATGAGTTAAAGCAAAAGAGAGCATCAAGAAGCAAATTTAAAACAAATTTTATTCTAACCCACTTCCTATGAAAAATAATCTTGTAGAAACACAAGTGAAAACACAAAGCAACAAGCATAGGAAAGCAAAACAAGTGCAACTTCATAATTTTTAACATAAAGAAGGGAAACTTAATATTGTTGAGATGCATAAAATTATGTTTCCCTCTCTCATAATAACTTTCAGTAGCATCATGAATGAAATTAACAATATAACTATCACATAAATAATTTTTACCAGGAGGCACATGCATAAAAGAATTATTACTCTCCACATAAGCATAGTCATTCTTATTAATAGTAGTGGGAGCAAATTCAACAAAATAGCTATAATTATTATTCTCATCACCATAATCATTAAATATCGGAGGAATTTTGCAATCATTATAAAAAATTTCATCTATTGTAGGTGGACTGAAAATATCTTATTCATCATTGGAAACAGGTGGAACTAGAATACCACAATCATTATAATCATCATATATTGGAGGAAAAGTATCATCAAAGTAAATTTGTTCCTCCATGCTTGGGGGACTAAAAATATCATATTCATCAAGACTAGCTTCCCCAAGCTTAGAATTTTCCATAGCATTAGACATAATAGTGTTCAAAGCATTCATACTAATAACATTGCTATTAGCATGCAAATAAAGTTCCATAGGTTTTTTAATTTTCTCTTCAAACACTTCATGTACTAATTCAAGATAAATATTATAAAGTTCTCTCATATTTTTGTTGTTTTCCATTAAGACTAACTAGTGAAAATAAAAACAAGAAACACAAAGATATAATTGCAGGATCAAAAGGAAATAACTTCGAGCACTCAGACCCGAGGATGTGAGTACCTATTACCTGACCTCCCCGGCAACGGCGCCAGAAAAGATCTTGATGTCTACGCACGCTTCTATTCTTGTAGACAGTGTTGGGCCTCCAAGTGCAGAGGTTTGTAGAACAGTAGCAAGTTTCCCTAAAGTGGATCACCCAAGGTTTATCGAACTCAGGGAGGAAGAGGTCAAAGGTATCCCTCTCAAGCAACCCTGCAATCAAGATACAAGAAGTCTCTTGTGTCCCCAACACACCCAATATACTTGTCAGGTATATAGGTGCACTAGTTCGGTGAAGAGATAGTGAAATGCGAGTAATATGGATGGTTATAAGTATTAATAGCAATCTGAAATAAATATGGCAGCAAGCAAACATGTAGCAGAACATGCGGAAAATGGTGTTTCAATGCTTGGAAAGAATGCCTAGGGATCCTACTTTCACTAGTAGAAAATCTCAACAATGATCACATAATTGAATAACTAAATATCTTATCTTCACTATGCTACTCTTAACCACTCTCCGGTCGAATAACAACACCAATCCATGCGTAGGGCTTTAACAACACTCCTCAGAGTGCGCACTTTCCCAACTAAGTAACCCCCATGCTATCACCATGGGACCCAGATGGTTCCGCGCAAACACCACAATTTCATAGGGTTATCCAACACAAAATATAAATGTAATGCTAAACCACCCGGTGCACACACTCTCACCTTTACACCATGATCAAAGTCTTTACAGAGATCTCATAACAAAGAACGAACACTCATCATTGCGTAGGGCTGCAAAAAGGATTCCTTAAAGTAAGCATTCACGAATCTAGTTAACCCTACGTTGTCACTATGAGCGCCCTAGATGGTACTAGAAAAACACCACAATTCATAGAGGAGACACACACGATGTGCACATTGTCACCTTCACACCACGAGACAATGTGACTCCAAAGTTTATATTAATAAAGCACTTGAGTAGCAAAAGATGAAGAGTAACATCTACGAATTCAACCAGATTACAAAGCTCAGGATCACATATAGATCACACCATGGGAGAGAGAGATGAACCACATAGCTACCGATAGAGCCCTCAGCCTCGCGGGAGAACTACTCCCTCCTCATCATAGGAGACAGCAACGACGATGGAGATGGCGGTGGAGTCGATAGAGATGGCTTCCGGGGGCACTTCCCTGTCCCGGTAGGGTTCCAGAACAGAGATTTGTCCCCCGAAACTTTTCGGCGGCGGCGCTATATATGTATTTTGTGGAAAAGGTCGATCTTTTTAGGGTTTTCCCTCGAGGGAGTATAAATAGGAGAAAGGACGATGCCAGGGGGTGGCCAGGGGGCCTACAACCCTAGGTGGCACGGCTAGGGGGACCTGCGCCACCCCATGGTGTGGCCACCCTGCTGCCCCCCTCCGGGGCTCTTGGGGACTTCTGGAAGCTTCCGGGACTTCTAAGACTTCTGGCTTTCGAATTTTCAAATTCCGATAATATTTCCAGAACAAATTTTCTGAAACTAAAAACAGCAGAAAACATGGAACTGGCTCTGTGGCATCTTGTTAATAGGTTAGTCCCGGAAAACGTGTAAAAATGACATAAAGTGTATAGAAAACATGTGGGAAACAATAAGAAAACAACACGAAACATCAGAAATTAGGGATATGTTTATGACGTATCATTCTCCCCCGGGGCTGAGGGCTCTACCGGTAGCTATGTGGTTCATCTCTCTCTCCGATGGTGTGATCTATATGTGATCGTGAGCTTTGTAATCTATTTGAATTCGTAGATGTTACACTTCATCTTTTGCTACTCAAGTGCTTTATTAATGTGAAATTTGGAGTCACCTTGTATCGCGGTGTATATGTGACAATGTGCACATCGTGTGTGTATCCTCTATGAATTGTGGTGTTTATTTAGTAATAATTTAGTTCGCTCATATTGACAGCGTGGGGTGCCCTAGAGAGGGAATATAGAATTTAAGGAATGCTTTTTGCAGCCCTATGCAATGTTTAGTGTTCATTATCTGTTATGAGATCTCCGTAAACGCTTTTATCACGCTGTAAAGTTGAAAGTGTGTGCACCGTGTGGTTTAGCATTATATTTATATTTTGTGTTGGATAACCCTATGCAATTGTGGTGTTTGCGTGGAACCATGTGGGTCCCATGGTGATAGCATGGGGTTAATTGGTTGGAAAGTTCTTACTCTGAGGAGTGCTGTTAAAGTCCTACGCATGGATTGGTGTTGTTATTCGACCGGAGAGTGGTTAAGAGTAGCATAGTGAAGATAGGATATTTATGCATTCAATTATGTGATCATTGTTGAGAGTGTCCTCTAGTGAAAGTAGGATCCCTAGGCCTTATTTCCAATCATTGAAACACCGTTTTCCGCCTGTTCTGTTACATGTTTGCTTGCTCCATTTTTATTTCAGATTTCAATTATCACTTAATGTCATCCATATTACTTGCATTTTACTCTCTCTTCGCCGAACTAGTGCACCTATACAACTTACAATTGTATTAGGTGTGTTTGGGACACAAGAGACTTGTTGTATCTTGATTGCAGGATTGCTTGAGAGGGATATCTTTGACCTCTACCTCCCTGAGTTCGATAAACCTTGGGTGATCCACTTAAGGGAAACTTGCTGCTGTTCTACAAACCTCTGCACTTGGAGGCCCAACAATGTCTACAAGAATAGAAGCGTGCGTAGACATCAAGCTCTTTTCTGGCACCGTTGCCGAGGAGGTAAGGTAAAAGGTACTCACATCCCCAGGTGTGAGTGCTCGAAGTTATTTCCTTTAGATTCGGCAATTATATCTTTTTGTTTCTTTTTTTTCACTAGTTAGGCTTATTTTTTTTACTTGTTTCTTGTTTTTATTTTTACTAGTTATTCTTAATGGAAAACAACAAAAATATGAGAGAGATTTATAATATTTATCTTGAGTTAGGACATGAATTGTTTGAAGAGAAAATTAAAAAACCTATGGAACTTTATTTGCATGCTAATAGCAATGTTATTAGTATGAATGCTTTGAACACTATTATTTCTAATGCTATGGAAAAGTTTAATCTTGGGGAAGCTAGTTTATATGAAAATGGTCTTTTTAGTTCCCCCAGCTCGGAAGAGAAAATTTGCTTTGATGATGAGCCTATGCCTGTTACATATAGTAGTGATCATGATTGGGAAGAGCACACTACTTTTGAAATTGAAAATGATGATATAGAAAGCTCTAAAATTGTGGATGATGTGTTTGAAAATCCTTTTGCTACTGATGATTATATTCTTGATACATCTCCTCCTAGTAAAAATGATGATATGTTTACAGATGAACACATTTTGGAGGATAACAATTCTATTGCTTATGATGATATTATTCTTCCTATATATGTTGGTTACAATGATGAATACGATATTTTCAGTCTACCTACTATTGAGGAGAAAATTAGTTATAATTATAATATGCCTCATATATTTGATGAGTATGGTGATGAGAATAATAATGATAGCTATTTTGTTGAATTTGCTCCCACTACTATTTATAAGAATGACTATGCTTATGTGGAGAGTAATAATTCTTTTATGCATGTAGCTCATGATAAGAATGTTTCTTGTGATAGTTATATTGTTAATTTTATCCACGATGCTAATGAAGTAATTATGAGACAGGGAAACATGGTTTTATGCATCTCAACTATATTAAGTTTCCTCTCTTTATGTTGAAAATTTTGAAGTTGCACTTATTTTGTCTTCCTATGCTAGTCATTTTGTGTTTTCATGACTTGTTTTTCTACAAGATTATTTTTCATAGGAAGTTGGTTAGACTTAAATTTGTTTTACATTTTCTTTTTGATGCTCTCTTTTTCTTCAATTCATATTTCTCATGTGAACATCTTGTGAAATTATCATGCCTAGCTAAAAGGCTTTAAAGAAAAGCACTTCTTGGGAGATAACCCATGTTTTTATTTTTGCATTGTTTTTCTCTGTTTTCTTTGAGTAAAGGGTTGTATACTTCTGTAGAAAATCCTTTGTATCTTTCTTTTCATGTTTTAGTAGTGCCAAGTAAAGTTTCTGACGAAAGTTGGAGTTGGTTTTCGGATTTCTGCGCAGAAAACAGATTTCTGCTGTCCACCGTAAAACATCGTATAAAATCCTGGAAGATCGAAATGATCTGAAACTTTTTGTGCTTATTCCCCAGCTAATTACGCAACTTTTCTTAGTTTACCACTTTTTTATTTGAAAAACAAAAGATTTTCGAAAAAATCTTCTTTACCTGCTGTCCTGTTTTGACAGATTTCTGCCAATAATATCATTTGCCTCTTAATCTCTTTCTTTTGGTGTTATTTTGAGAAAAAAGAGTTTTAAAAGAAGTTGTGACATTAGCTAATGTTTTTATGAGTGTTAGTCTTGCTTTAAGGAATGCTTTTTGCAGCCCTACGCAATGTTTAGTGTTCATTATCTGTTGTGAGATCTCCGTAAACGCTTTGATCATGATGTAAAGGTGACAGTGTGTGCACCATGTGGTTTAGCATTATATTTATATTTTGTGTTGGATAACCCTATGAAATTGTGGTTTTTGTGTGGAACCATGTGGGTCCCATGGTGATAGTACGGGGGTTACTTAGTTGGGAAAGTTCTTACTCTGAGGAGTGTTGTTAAAGCCCTACGCATGGATTGGTGTTGTTATTCGACCGCAGAGTGGTTAAGAGTAGCATAGTGAAGATAAGATATTTATGCATTAAATTATGTGATCATTGTTGAGAGTGTCCTCTAGTGAAAGTACGATCCCTAGGCCTTATTTCCAAGCATTGAAACACCATTTTCCGCCTGTTCTGCTACATGTTTGCTTGCTGCCATTTTTATTTCACATTGCTATTATCACTTATTATCATCCATGTTACTTGCATTTCACTCTCTATTCGCCGAACTAGTGCACCTATACAACTAACAATTGTATTAGGTGTGTTGGGGACACAAGACACTTCTTGTATCTTGATTGCAGGGTTGATTGAGAGGGATATCTTTGACCTCTACCTCCTTGAGTTCGATAAACCTTAGGTGATCCACTTAAGGGAAACTTGCTGCTGTTCTACAAACCTCTGCACTTGGAGGCCCAACACTGTCTACAAGAATAGAAGTGTGCGTAGACACCAGCTTACAGAAAGGAAACCTAGAAGACTACAAAAAGTATCTAACTTGGAAAGTAAGGAATTTGTCTTCTGCTCCAAGCCGTACCACTTTGGGCCGTGGTCCGGGTTCTTCTAGAATCCAGCTTCTGCGCGTCAGCTTACTGGGCCGCCTAATGGACTGTGATCCATTACCAACAGGCCACCCTGGTAATTCGGCTCTTTAGGACAATGCCAGATACACCCCTAATCGGTATATATCCGACAAGGCCCTCCGCAGAGGGAAGCAGGGATTAACTCATGTGCTAGAGCTTTTTATTTTATCAAACAAAGGTATTGAAAACATTTTTTAGAGAGGTGTATGCGTATGTCAACGAATGGTAAACAGAAAATATAGTATGTCACAAGCCAACTAGACGTCACAAGAGAAGCTCCCATTTGAAGGACGCAACTGGGGTCAGAAGGTCATCCCTCTTCTCTTTTGTTTACACAATTATCCTTTGACTGATAAATTAGGGGCAAAAATAGTGAAGAGAATTTTATAGTGACCAATTTTGGGGTTGGGCACCCCACTGCCAGCTCTTCAATCATTTTGGATAAGCGTATGTGCCACTAGTCCATGTGTGTAAATTCCAATCAACAAGTGAGTTAAAGGTTCTCTATCCACGTCCTCATGAGCTAAAACAGAGGCACAAAATGAGAATAATTTTGAAAGTTTAAAGGTAGCACATGAAAATTTTACTTGGAGTGGCGGTTAAATACCACATATAGGTAGGTATGATGGAAACATTTGGCAAACTTTGGTTTTTGGGATTTGGATGCACGAGTAGAGCTCATACTCAGTATAGGTGGAGGCTAGCAAAAGACTGGGAGCGACAAATCAAGAGAGCAATAATGGCCATAATCATGCATAGCGATTAAAACATTATTAATCAAAGCATAAATGATATTACAATTCAAAAACTAAATGATCATAGAGGCTATAGGTGACTGGTTTTTAGTCATAACATGGTTTAAGCATGCGCCAAGTCAACCAAATAAAGCATTCGAAGGAGAATACCACAATATTCTGCTTCAATGTGATAAAAACAACTCATGATTCTTTCAATGGCACATTAAGCACTCTCGGATATTTGAGACAAGTCATAATAAAAATAATAACTACTAAGCATAGAATTAAAATAATATATAACATGACTTGAAAAAGTCTAGCCACGGTCTATACGAGCTTCCTTTTCCACCATTATAAGCACGAAAATTCTACTACTGCTTTCCAACACCAATCATTTTATATAAACAAAAACTATCCAATATATATAGAAATGAAACAAGATAGTACTAATACTACTCTACTAGAACTAACAGGTCTAAATAAGAGATGCATGAAAAAGGGATCTAAAAGGATTTGCAGCAGCTAGAAGAAAAACTAAGAATACGAGCATGCAAGAAAACGCGTATTCATATGAAAAATCGAAGCGTGTCTCTCTCCCACACAAGAATGCTGGGTTCCAACTAAGTTTATTGCAGAAAGGAAAACAAAAGAAAACAAAATAAAATAAACAGAGGCTCCAAGTAAAGTGCATATGATGTGACCGAATAAAAATATAGTTTCACTAGAAGTGACCGGATAAGGTGTTGATGAAGAATAGGATGCCTTGGGCATCCTCAAGCTTACACGCTTGATTCTTCTTGGAATTTTCTAGGATGAACCACTGGGGCATCCCCAAGATTTGGCTTTTCACTATTCTTGATCACATTATATCACCCTCTTCTCTTCACCCTTTAAAAACTTCCTTCACACCAAACTCAAAGTAATTCGCATTAGAGGGTTAGTGCACAATAAAAATTCACATGTTCTTATTGGACACAAGCATTATAAATAATTTTTAAACATTAGCTACAGCCACTGATGTTTTGTGGAGCAAAGAAATCCACTTGACATAGTAAAAGAGAGAATGCAAGTAAAAAAGGCGGAATCAGTCAAAACCAGAATAGTCTGTCAAGATGATTTTTTTCGGGTTATGTTGCTCAAATTGAAAAACGTAAAATTAGAGAAAGTTTTGGAAATAGCCGAGGATTAAGCACAAAAGTTTTCAGGTCATTTTGATCTTTTCTGGAATTTATACGATTTTAAACAGTGGACAACAGAAATCTGTTTTCTGCGTAGAAATCCAAATCTAACTTTAACTTTTAACTAGAGACTTTACTTGGAAAAAAAATACGAGATAATAAAGATACAAAGGAGTTGCTACGGAAGTAAACAATACCTTGACTCAAAGAAAACAAAATAAAACATTGCAAAAATAAAAACATGGGTTATCTCCCAAGAAGTGCTTTTCTTTAACGCCTTTTAGCTAGCATGATAATTTGAGAAGATGCTCACA
Organism: Alopecurus myosuroides; assembly: GCA_028641055.1. Taxonomy (NCBI): domain Eukaryota; kingdom Viridiplantae; phylum Streptophyta; class Magnoliopsida; order Poales; family Poaceae; genus Alopecurus; species Alopecurus myosuroides. The sequence continues at coordinate 666,798,438 of CM054057.1, read as the reverse complement.
TAAGGATAAGAGTTGAAAAATAAAAGAGAGCATTAATAAGAATATATAAAACATGTTTAACCTAACACTCTTCCTATGCATAGGAGTATTGTAAGAAAACAAATCAATGAAGCACAAAGCTAGCATAGGAAGGAAAAGCAAGTGCAACTCCGAAACTTTTAACACAAAGATAGGAGACTTAATATTGTTGAAATATATGAAACAGTGTCTTCCTCTTGCATAATGACCAGTGGGTCTTAAAGAAACTAGCATATAGAAGAAACACAAGAGAAATCTCAAAACTTTCATCATAAAGAGAATAAATTTAATAACATGAAGATTTTCATAACCATATTTTCCTCTCTCAAAATAATTCTCAGTAGCCTCATGAATAGACTCAACAATATAGCTATCGCTTAAAGCATTTCTATCATGATCAAGCATAAATTATTATCATTACTCTACATTTAAGTTAAAATCCTTCTTATTAGCAATAGTGGGAGCAAAACTATCACATCCATCATTGCAATCATAAATTGGAGGAATAGTATAATCATAATGAACTTTATCCTCAAGAGTAGATGGACTGAAAATAGCATGTTCATCATTGTAATCATCATATATAGGCATATCATAATCACAATAAATTTATCCTTAATAATAGGTGGAACTAGAATACCACAATCATTATAATTATCATATATTGGAAGCAAAGTATCATCAAATAAAATTTCCTCCTCAAAACTTGGGGGGACTAAAAATATCATATTCATCAAAACCAGCTTCCCCAAGCTTAGATTTTTCGATAGCATTAGCAATAATGGAGTTCAAAGAATTCATACTAATAACATTGCTACTAGCATGTAACGGCCGGGGTTTTCCCCAAATAGAAATTGTTTGTTTTTTCGCATCATGTCATCATGCATTGCCGTGCATCTCATTTGAATACATATAACTTCTTAATAAAAATTTAATCGCAAAAGTTCAATAATTAATTCCGGTGTGAGCTCCCTATTATCCCCAAACCTTTTATTTTGTTTTTTGAAAATAATAAAATGAAAGAAACAAAAAATGCTTTTGGGTGGCAAACCAATCCACCAGGCTAGGCCCAGCCCAGCAAGCCAAACTAGCTCATATTCTTCTTCATCTTACGAACAGGCATGAGGAGAGAGACCTCCTGATATCGCTTTCCCATCTTTACCACCGAACCACCACCACCAGACCTCCATGGTCCCCTCCAACCTCCTCCTTATCTACCCGAGGAGAGCCCTCCCAGGAACCCTAGACTCCACCCTCCTTTCTTCCCTCCTACCCTGCCGACATCTCTATTCCTTCTTGATACGTCCATTTTGCATCACTATTTTATATCATAATTTTCCGTTATTAATCAATATACTTCATGTTATGATGCATCTCTTATGTTGTTTTATCTTATTTTGCATGTTTTATAATTTTTGGAGAATAAACACCGGGACCAGAAATCTGATGGAAAAAGCACCGTCGAGATACCATATTTCAGAAGATCAGAAGAAGAAGGGGGACATCCGGGGGTTCCTAAAAGTTCAGAGGAGGAACTCAGCCAGAAGGGGAGCCAGAGGGGGGCCACCAGGGGCCCACACCTAGGGCTGGCGCGCCCTCCCCCTGGCTGCACCACCTAGGGGTGTGGCCACCCTAGCCCACCTCTTGGGGGTCATCTTGGGCGTGCTTGGACCCCAGGGAACCCTAAGCCTCATTCCATCTTCGAAGAATTATTCCGCCGCCGCCTCGGAGCGGAAAACACCAGAGAGAGAAAAGCTCTCTGGTAGGGAGAAATCTGTCGAGGAAATTACTCTCCGGAGAGGGAAATCACCGCCATCGTCACCGTAATCACTCCGGGCATCATCAAGATCGTCATCATCATCATCATAAACACCAGCACCATCACCCTCATCATCCACCTTCATCCCGCTGTAACAATTAGGGGCCTCTATCGTTGTTTTTCATTAGATCTCTCCCACTGTGTGGATTACTTGTTAATAGTTGATGCTTGTGAGATTTATCGGTGTTTACACTTTATGACCAGATTGTTATCATCCATTATATCACCTCTGATCATGATCCATATGATGTCTTGTGCGTAGTTCGTGTTGTTCTTGATGACATGGGAGAAGTCAAGTTGTTAGTAGTGAAGTAATGTTGAATAACATTTAATGTTTGATATTTAAGTTGTGGTGTAATTCTCCTAGTGGTGTCATGTGAACATCGACTACATGATACTTCACCATTTATGGGCCTAGGAATGCATCGTGTATTTGGCTACTAATTGTGGGGTTGCCGGAGTGACAGAAACATAAACCCCCTTTAGGAAACCATTACACGAGGGAGCGTAGGATCCCGAAGTTTAAAGCTGTAGTTAGATTTATTTCTTAATTACTTTCTTGTAGTTGCGGATGCTTCCAAGGGGTATAATAACAAGTATGTATTAGTCTTGGATGGGACGGTACATTAGCATAGGTTCACCCACACAACACTTATCAAAACACCAAAATTATTCAGCTGCATGGAACAAAAGCACTTGACAGAACCTCCCGTGTGTCCTCGAGAACGTTTGTTAATCATAAGTAAACTCACCGGCTTGTCCTTTGTGAAAGAAAGGATTGGGCAACTTGCTGCAATTGTTATTACTGCATTTTATTTACTCTCAATTTATTTATCTGCAATATAAAAAACCCCTACAAATCTATTTTCCAGTATTTACAGTTATTCCTTCATCGAAACTGCTTGTCAACACCTTCTGCTCCCCGTTGGGTTCGACACTCTTATTTATCGAAAGTACTAAGATACACCCCCTATACTTATGGGTCATCAAGACTATTTTCTGGCGCCGTTCCAGAGGAGTGAAGCGCTATTGGGAAGTGGAATTGATAAAGGAAGCTTCTGCTGTAAGTGTTGTTTTTATTACTATCTACTGCTTTATTACGTTATGTTTGGAACTCCTTTTGAGTCCTTATTTACGGGCACTGCTACCACTGCTAGGGTAGTAAGTGACCCACCGCCTGATGATTTGGATCCTTATAAAATACCTATAAAGATTGTTAAACATGTTATGGATAACTGCTATTCAGGTGATGGAAATGTCCATCCTGGTGATCATTTGCTCTTTTTACATGAATTATGCGAGTTGTTCAAGTGTGCAGGTATTACTATGAGCCAAGTGAAGAGGAAATTATTCTCTATGTCATTGACAGGCCGAGCAGCTGAATGGTTCAAACTGCTGAAAAATAGCCAGACTATTGAATGGGAGGGAATTGTACCTCTCTTTTATTCTAAATTCTATCCTCCAAGTGAAATCCATAGAGATCAGAATTATATATAATTTTTGGCCTCATGACGGAGAGAGTATTGCCCAAGCATAGGGGAGATTGAAGTTACTAATTCTCAAATGCCCCATTCATGAGCTCCCCAGTAATATTGTTATTAATAATTTCTATGAAGGCTTCCTCTTCATGATAAGGATTTATTGGATGCTTCTTGTTCTGGATCATTTCCACGTATGAAGGATGAAGCTAAATGGGATCTTCTTGACCGTATTCAAGAAAACACTAAAGCATGGGAGAATGACAAAGGTAGAAAGTCAGGTATAAATTATGACTATGAATGCATTAAAACCTTTATGTCATCTGAGGATCTTCATGATGTTAATGTTGTTTATGGTCTTGATTCTCAAGTTGCTGCAAACTTATATAAGGCCTTTTCTGCTTACATGTATATTCCTAAAAAGGAATGGGATAAGTACCATGCACCTTATAAAGATACTATTAATTGTCTTCCTGCTAGAGATGTAGAGGTTCATATTGTTGATTCTATTGTGCCTGAACCTTATATTGAGAAAGTGCCTTTCCCTGCTAAGGTAAAAGAACACTCTATGTTAGCTAGTGTGATTAATAAAAGTGCAAAGAAACTTGTAGAACCTGAGGAACAAATAATTGTTGAACCTACAGTAGAAATAGTAATGGACCTTGTTTCTGAAAATGTAGAAGAGGGGCATATTATATTTTGTAAATATTCTTCTAATATTGTCTCTCATCCGAGTAAATCTAGGAAACCTAGTGTTCCTGTGGTATCTGTTAGGATAGGTGATCATTGCTATTCTGGTTTGTGTGATATTGGTGCTAGTTCGAGTGCTATTCCTTATGAGTTGTATAAAGAAATCATGCATGAAATTAGTTCTTGTGAACTTGAAGACATTGATGTGATTATTCAACTTGCTAATAGGGAAACTATTTCTCCAATTGGTATTGTTAGAGATGTGGAGGTCTTATGTGGTAAAACTAAATATCCTACTGATTTTCTAGTACTAGGCACTTATGCTAGTGATACTTGTCCTATCATATTTGGTATACCTTTCTTAAATACTTGTGGTGCTGTTATAGATTGTAAAAAGGAGAAAATCCTTACGAAGTTTGATGGAGAATCTTATGAATTTAATTTCTCTAAAACACCCTATAAAGCTGAATTACCTAATGAAAATTATAGAGTTGAACAGTTGGCTGCTATTGCTCTTGCTCCTAACAATCGTTTGCAGCAATACATGGAAGACCACAAAAGTGATGTCTTTATGGAAGAAAGGAATGAAATTGATGAGATTTTCCTACATCGGCCAGCAATGCTGAAACATTATTTACATGTGGAAGACTTGGGTACAACATTACCACCCAAGGAAGATCCTATTTTTTATTTAAAGCCTTTGCCTGATAATCTTAAATATGCTCATATTGATGATAAGAAATTATATCATGTTATTATTAGTTCTCAACTTTCTGATAAAGAAGAGGAGAGATTATTGGGGATATTGAAGAAACAGAGAGGTGCTATTGGTTATACTCTTGATGATCCGAAGGGGCTTTCTCCTGCTATATGTCAGCATGCTATTAATATTGAACCTGATGCAAAGCCAGTTGTTGAACATCAACATCGTTTAAATCCTAAAATGAAGGATGTGGTAAGCAAATGAGGTATTGAAACTCCTTGATGCTGACATTATTTATCCTATTGTTGATAGTAGATGGGTTATTCCTGTGCATTGTGTCCCTAGGAAAGGAGGGATGACTGTTGTGCCAAATAAAAATAACGAACTTATTCCTCAAAGAGTACTAGTTGGTTATAGAATGTGCATTGATTTTAGAAAGGTTAAAAGAGTCACTAAGAAAGATCATTATCCTTTAACTTTTATTGATCAAATGTTAGAAATGTTGTCTAAGAAAACTCATTTCTTCTTTCTTGATGGTTATTCTGGGTTCTCTCAAATTACTGTTAAAAAGCTTGATCAAGAGAAAACAACTTTCACTTGTCCTTATGGAACCTATGCTGATAGACGTATGCCTTTTGGTTTATGTAATGCTTCTGCTACTTTTCAAATATGCATGTCTGCTATTTTTCATGGTTTTTGTTAAGAAATTATGGAAGTTTTCATGGAAGATTTCTCCGTTTATGGAACTTCTTTTGATAATTGTTTGTAGAATCTAGATAAAGTTTTGCAGACATGTGAGGAGACTAATCTTGTTCTTAACTGGGAGAAATGCCATTTTATGGTTAACAAAGGGATTGTTCTTGGACATAAAATTTATGAAAGAGGCATTGAAGTCGATAGAGCTAAAGTTGAAGCTATTGAGAAAATACCCTGTCCCAGGGATGTCAAAGGTATTCGTAGTATTCTTGGTCATGCTGGTTTCTATAGAAGTTTTATTTAATATTTCTCTAAAATATCAAAGTCTCTTACTAATATTCTTCAAAAGGATGTACCTTTTGTTTTTTATGAAGATTGTAGAGAAGCTTTTGAAATTTTAAAGAAGGCTTTAATATCTGCCCCTATTGTTGAACCACCTGATTGGAATTTAGCGTTTGAAATTATGTGTGATGCTAGTGACTATGATGTAGGTGATGTTCTTGGACATCGGATACACAAGAAGCTAAATGTTATTCATTATTCTAGTAAAACTCTTGATGCTTCTCAAAAGAATTATGCTACCACTGAAAAAGAATTCCTAGCTGTAGTTTTTGCTTGTGATAAATTTACGCATTATATTTTTTATTCTAAAGGTACTATTCATACTGGTCATGCTGCTATTAAGTACCTAATGGAAAAGAAAGATTCTAAGCCTAGGCTTATTAGATGGGTGCTTCTTTTACAAGAATTTGATTTACATATTGTGGATAGGAAGGTTGCTGAAAATCCTGTAGCTGATAATTTGTCTAGATAGAAAATATCCTTGATGACCCTCTTCTTGTTAATGATAGTTTTCTTAATGAACAGTTAGCTGCAATAAAAGTGAGCTCTCAAGAGAGTACTTGGTATGCTGATTATGCTAACTTTAGTGTTTCGAAGTATTTGCCTCCTACCTTTACAACTCAGCAAAGAAGAAAATTCTTCTACGATTTGACTCACTATTTTTGGGATGACCCACATTTATATAAAGAAGGTGTTGATGGTATTATGAGAAGATGTGTTCCTGAAAATGAACAACGAGAGATATTGAGAAAATGTCATAGTAGTGCTTATGGAGGACATCACGTTGGAGATAGAACTGCACATAAGGTTCTACAATCGGGTTTTTATTGGCCTACTCTCTTTAAGGATGCTAGAAAATTTATTTTATCTTGTGACCAATGTCAAAGGGTTGGAAATATTTCTAGACGCAATGAAATGCCTATGAATTTTTCTCTTGTTCTTGAACCGTTTGATTGTTGGGGTTTTGACTATATGGGTCCTTTCCCTCCTTTACAAGGCTATACTCATATTCTTGTTGATGTTGATTATGTTACTAAATGGCTAGAGGCTATACCTACTAAAAGTGTTGATGGTGAAACCTCATTAAAAATTCTGAAAGACATTATTTTCCCTAGGTTTGGTGTACCTAGATATCTTATGACTGATGGAGGTTCTTATTTTATTCATGGTGGTTTTAGAAAAACCCTTGCTAAATATGATGTTAATCATAGAATTTCCTCACCCTATAATCCTCAAACTAGTGGGCAAGTAGAATTATCAAATAGAGAAATCAAATCCATGTTGCAAAAGACTGTTAACAAATCTAGAAAAAATTGGGCTAAGAAATTAAATGATGCTCTGTGGGCTTATAGAACTGCTTACAAAAATCCCATGGGCATGTCTCCTTATAAAATGGTTTATGGAAAAGCTTGTCACTTGCCTTTAGAATTAGAACACAAAGCTTATTGGGCAGTGAAAGACCTAAATAGAGATTTTAAACTAGCTAGGGAGAAAAGGTTGCTTGACTTAAGTTCTTTAGATGAATGGAGGAGTGAAGCATATTAAAATGCTAAGCTCTTTAAAGAGAAAGTTAAAAGATGGCATGATAAGACAATTATTAAAAGAGAATTTCATGTTGGTGAAAAAGTGCTATTGTATAGGTCTCGTCTTAGATTTTGTGCAGGAAAATTACTGTCGAGATGGGAAGGACCTTTTGTTATCGAAGAGGTATATCATTCAGGGGCAATTAAAATTGGTTCCCTTGAAGACAACTCCTCACAAGTGGTGAATGGCCAAAGACTCAAGCATTATATCTCCGGAGACCCTTATAATGAAAATATTGATTGTATTCAAGCCATGATCCCGGAGGAGTTTATTAAGAAGCATATTTCAGAAACTGAAGAGTCAGTTTTTGAATAGGTATCAGTTTTGGTAAGAAAATGTTCGTGAAACATCTTCCAACATATATTTTTACTATTTTTAGAAAATATGAAAAATGATGAACCGGAAACGAGAGGGAGACGGAGCACGAAGGCTCCACACCATAGGTTGGCGCGGCCCACCCCTGGCCGCGCCAGCCCATGGTGTGGGTGCCCCGGAGCTTCTCTCCGACTCGTTTTCGACCTGTACTTTCCTTTCGTTATGAAACTTTTTGCTATATAATCCCCCGGATCCCCCGAGGTTCGTATACCGTTTTCTCGTCGTGTTTCTGTTTCGAGCATTTTCTGCCAGGATATGTTTTTGGTTTTAGAAGCATCATGGTCTCCGCCAACAACAACAAGGGAAAGGGACCGAAGGAAGATGATGTCCAAGACCTGGAGCAGGAGGAGGAGATCGAGAGTGGAGCTGAAGGAGATGTAGAAGAGAACTCACAAGTGCGTCCACGCGCCACTGTCGCAAGCATCAGAGTGGCGGCTAACCCCTTGTAGCTTAAGAGAGGCGCGCAGATGAGCACCGGAGGAGGGGTTCCACGTCACTCCTTAGCATCAAGAACGCCTGATGTGGGCGTTAAGAAAAACCTCCACCCATTAATTCATGATTATCAGTGCAAAAAGGTGCCCCAGAGGGATTTCCCCCTGTGTGGGACACCAATCGTTCTCACCGTGCAGATGAAGGAAGCTCTCAACCTAAGGAAGAGTGGGGGAAATCTTGGTGGCTAGGATTCAAAGTCCGACATGCATCAAACTGTACTGATCGCAATACGGAGGTGATGCGTATGCTTATGTTCGCGATTGAAGATCTGAAGAAGTCAATTGATAAGCTCATCGAGAAGGACGCACCACCACCACCAAAGAATTGATTCGTCATTGGGTTTGGCATCCCCTCGGCTTGTTCCAAGCTTGGGGGGAGTGTCGCGGTATCACATCACTATCTTTCATCTTTTACTTTTTCAGTAGAGTCATATCATGAGTAGAGAGGTTATCATATAGGATGGTTTGCAGTATGGAAGTGGCTCTCCCTAGTTTGTTATCGTTGTATCCGTTGGTGTGAGTTGCAGGTTTGAAATATTAATGATAAGTTTCATCATTTACTTTCTGCACACATTATTTTAGTTTTCAATTTCTGTCATATGGTTGAACTTGTTATTATTATTTGGTATCACTCTAGATATCATCAAGTTAATCTAGTTGGTTTTGGCAAACTTAACTTGGGTCAACAGAAATAATACTTTGATATGCTAGTATAAGAAAGAGGAATTTTCCTATTAGCTCGTAAACTTAGTATTCACAAGTTAAGATCGCTTGGGATTTCAATGAAGATTGCATGATTGGTTTCATCATATATATATTTGTTTGTTTTCCCGCAACTCTTATGCTTGCTACCCAACCATGCTAGCCAAAAACCCTATACAGAGAGGGAATGCTTCTCGTGCATCCAAAACCTTGACCCCAAAACCTTGCCATTGTGTACACCATACCTACCTACATGTGGTATTAAACTGCCACTCCAAGTAAATTGCTCATGTGCTACCTTTAAACCTTCAAAAGTATTCCTGTTTTGTGCTCATGTTTTAGCTCATGAGGACGTAAATAGAGAATCTTTATCTCACTCGTTGATTGGACTTCAAACACCTGGACTAGTGGCTTCATCCGCTTATCCAAATGCTAGAAGAGCTCGCAGCGGGGTTCCCAACCCCAAAACTAATACACAAATTCTCTTCACTATTTTTCACCCTGATTTATCAGTAAAAGCATAATAGTGTAAACAAAAGAGAATGAGGGATGACCTTCTACACCAGTTGCATCCCTCATATGGGAGCCGATCTTATGAAGTCTAGTTGGCTTGTGACGTACTGTATTGTCTGTTTAACATTCGTTGACATATATAAGCATACACCTCTCTTAAGATGTTTTCAATACCTATGTGTAATAACATAAAAGATCTAGCACATGAGTGATTCATGCTTGCCTCTGCGAAGGGCCTTCCTTTTACTTTCACTTCTCTGTTTTTCTTTTGTTCTCTGAACTTACCTGAACCGAGAGCGAGAGCCCACACGGGAGCGGCGTCACCGCTTCTCCATGGTCTCCGTCGAGCCATGGGGATGGCGGGAATGGAATCATATCGACACCGACGTGCTCTATGGTTAAGATGGGGAGCCGTAGCTGACCCGGACGTTGCCGACATAGGCGTCTTCCTCCTCTGGCTCGTGTGGCGTATATCTGCTCCCTCGATGTTTCGGCCCGCCTCCAACCACCTCTGTCGCCACCAGCCTACCTCAAGGTGAGCCTCCGCCTCTGGGATTCTCCCCTACCCCTCACCGTGCTCTGGGAGCGTCGCCTTCGCGCGTCGCTCATCGCCCGTCTCAGGTCGCCACCAAATGCATCCGTTCCGTCGTCCGCTGGTGCGCAGTTTCAGTTTCGTCAGAAAAACTCCGGGACTTCACTCTTTATTTTGGGTCAGATCTGTATCCATACACAAGCATGCACATAACCTAGTGGCTACGTCCCTTATCCATCTCCTCGGAGACGTGGGTTTGAATCCCTTCCGAGGCAAAAGCCTGCCCTTTTTCTGTGAATTTCACCGCAGGTATGGGTCCACCAGTCATTGACCTCCTTTGCTCCCTCAGCGCCGCGCTGGCGTGGGGCCCGTCCGTCAGCATCTCCGGCGGGGGCACCGGTGGTAAGAATCATCCCAGATTCAGATCAGATCTAGATCTCCCCTTTTTTCTATGAATTTGACCGTGGGTATGGGTCCACCGGTCATTGACCGCCTTTGCTCCGTCAGCGCCGCGCTAGCGTGGGGCCCGTACGTCAGCCTCTCCGGCCGGGGCTCCGGTGGTAAGAATCTTTCCAAATCCATATCGGATCTGGAGCTTTCCATTTGCACCCTGGACTTTCTGTTTTTGCACCGAAGCCCTCCCACTCTCTATTTCCAACACGCACAGGTCCCTGTCTTTTCCAGAAAACACCCCTAACTTTAAATGCTCATATCTTTTGTTTCACTAATCCAAATAACACAAACTTTATGTCTATTTTGATCAGAAAAGTGCAAGGAATATTAATCTGTCATCCATGCTCATGTTTGCATATCTAATATTGCATTTTAGTAGTGTTATGCAGGTCACCTAAATAATTAAACATGGAATATGTTTGGGTGCTTAATTTAAATTGTGCCCTATTCCATTTAATATTGTGTAGATCACCTATATCTTGTTCTCCATGTTAATCAACATTTAATTTGATGGTTAGATAAAAAACTTGAACCTTCGAATTAAATTGCTCGGACTTCAGTTCCGCTTAAATTGGTTAAGTTGCATCTCGCATGTCATGCATCCATATCTTGATGCATGCTGGATCTTTTGCCGTAGTAGTAATTGTTGCATGTGGTGTTTCTTCTAGTGTTTTTCTTCTTTGCGGATAGGATGTTGAGATGATGTGAGCAACGACAAGTTTTTCTACCTCTACAAGCTGGATTCCAGGCAAGATTTACTTACTTGCTACCTATGGCTGTCGTTCCTCACTTGTTACGGATGCTTTCCATTGTCTTTGTTCTAGCTTTATGATTCGATGCTTGTGTCTTGATCCTATCATATGTTTACCTTGCAGCCATGATATAGCCTCACCCCGCACCTCCTATGACATGTTTGTTTCTTGTTTTACTTGCGAGTCGTAGCGCATGCTTAGGTTCTTTGGCGAGTTTGGTTCTTTGTCACCTGACTAGTCTGATAGGTTGGTTCAACTTAATTAAAAATGATCTTAATGCTTGGGGTAATAATAATTTGATTCGAGTTAAGGCACCGGCAGGAGGCCCGTCGAGGCTTTTGGTCCCTCTAGTGTCGCCTTAGGAAAAGGTTCTTGTCCACTGATCCAAGAATGAGCGCGCTAACCACATCGTGGGAGGAATGGGACTCCCCGCAACCTATTAGCCCCGCTGCACTCTTGTCCAGGATGCCACAACTTAGTTCGGGCTTTCCATTTGGGCATGCACATCACCAGTTCTGCATGTGTGATGGCAACACTGTTGAGGATGATGATTGTATGTTACATATGTGCGTACAATTATATAGGTTTCCGTGGTATGACGTGAATCGGACAGTTCCGGTCAGGTTTGATCCGCTTCGCGCGGTGACGCAAACGGCTGGCCGCTTCGAAGCATCGGCCGGACTCTCGATGTGGATCAACCTAGCTAGGTGGCTCCCTGGACTTGTTTGTGGTGAGGTGAAGTGTTGTACCGACAGTGTCGCGACAGTCTCGGTGCGTACGGCTACAGTAGTGCATCCCTGTAGGGTTAAATCTTTTCGAGAAGGCGTATCGTCCGCACTTATGTGACGATCTTGGAGAAAGTGCTGGCTAACAAGAGTCATACAACTTACACCTAATGATATCTGTTAACCTGTGCGATAACGAGATTACTATTTCAGCATGTGTGAGTTTTTCTCGGGTTACCTCCTAGCATTGGTTGAGGGGGGTTAACCCTGGATGAGTATTGCTCTTGATGAGTAGCTGTAGTTGTTTCAACGCGCTCTCTCATCCCTTTCTAATATACGAGAGTTGTAGTGTGTCTCCATAAACTGTCTAGTGTCGCCCGCTGCCGCTTCATTACAACAACCTCTTCCTTTTACCCAAAGTATTTGTATCTTGTGATGACTGGTTGCATTGGTATCTTGTGAGTATTGCTTGCCGCTTGTTGGTACATTCAAAGTACCGACTCTATGATTCAGGGTTGTATTCACAATGCAGTCGACAAGTTTGAAGTTGGACGACGTTAGCTTGGGAATACCTCTAGCTTGGCCTGGGAAGGGATTGGACACCATAGGTTATCTTCAGGACTCTTTTTCGAATTTTTATGTTATCCTTAGTCGGATACTATTTTGTTTTCCGCTGTTATTTGGATCATTGTATTGTATTAGCCGTATTCTTGACTCGTTGGAGTCGGGTTGTATGTATCTTCTTTTGTTGTTGCGGTTTATTCGTGAACTGTTGTAATGGTATCAGAAATGACAACCTAAGATCAGATATTATGTAGATTTTGGTGGGAACGCTGAAATCCCCATAGTACCCGATCCAGGGGCGTCACATAGCATGCAAATAAATTCCATAGGTTTTTTAATTTTATCTTCAAACATTCATGTCCTAACTCAAGATAAATATTATAAAGATCTCTCAAATTTTGGTTGTTTTCCATTAAGCCCAACTAGTAAAAATAAAAATAAGGAACAAGTAAAAATAAGCCTAACTAGTGAAAATAAAAACAAGAAATAAAAAGATATAATTGCAAATCTAATGGAAATAACTTCGAGCACTCTGATATGTCCATTTTGCATCACCGTTTTATATTGTTATTTTCTGTTATTCATTGATTTATTTCATGTTATGATGCATCCCTTATGTCAGTTTATCTTATTTTGCATGTTTCATAATTATTGGAGAATAAACACCAGGACCAGAAATCTGATGGAAAAAGCACCGTCAGGATACCCTATTTCAGAAGATCAAAAGTAGAGGGGGAACACCAGAGGTATCTTAGAAGTCCAGAAGAGGGAGCCAGCCATGAGGAGAGCCGGAGGGGGGCCACCAACGGCCTACACCATGGGATGCCCCCCTTGGTCGCGCCGCCACGTGGTGTGGCCACTCTAGCCCACCTCTGGTGGATATTTTTCGCGTACTTGACCCCGAGCAAACCCTAAGCCCCATGCCATCATCGAAGAATTATTCCGCCGCCGCCTCAGGGCGGAAAACACCCGAGAGAGAAAAGCTCTATGGCAGGGAGAAATCTGCCGGGGAAATTCTTCTCCGGAGAGGGGAAATCATCGCCATCGTCACCGTCATCACTCCGGGCATCATCAAGATCGTCATCTTCATCATCATCACCACTAGAACCATTACCCTCATAATCCACCGTCATCCCGCTGTACCAATTAGGGGCCTCTATCGTTGTTTTACATTAGATCTCTCTCCTGGTGTGGATTACTTGTTAGTAGTTGATGCTTGTGAGATTTATTGGTGTTAGCTCTTTATGACCAGATTGTTATCATCCATTATATCACCTCTTATTATGATCCATATGATGTCTTGTGAGTAGTTCGTTTAGTTCTTAAGGACATGGGAGAAGTCATGATGTTAGTAGCGAAGTTATGTTGAAGTAATATCTAGTGGTTCAGTATTTAAGTTGTGGTGCTATTCTTCTAGTGGTGTCATGTGAACATCGACTACATGATACTTCACCTTTATGGTCCTAGGAGGATGCATTGTGTATTTTGATACTAATTGTGGGGTTGCCGGAGTGACAGAAACCGAAACCCCTGTTAGGAAACCAATGCACGAGGGAGCGTAGAATCCCGGAGTTTTAAGGATGTGGTTAGTTTTATCTTAATTACTTTCTTGTATATGAAGATGCTTACGAGGGGTATAATCAAAAGAATGTACTAGTCCTAGTTGGGCGGTGCATTATCATAGGTTCACCCACACAACACTTCACGAACCAATGGATATTAATCAACCGTAACGAAGCGAAAGCACTTGACGAAATTCCCATGTGTCCTCGAGAACGTTTGGTAGTAATAAGTAATACAACCAGCTTGTCCTTTGCTCTTAAAAGGATTGGGCCACTCGTTGCAATATTATTTACCGTATTTTATTTACTCGCACTTTATTTATCCACTATATCGAAAACCTCCAAAAATACGTTTGCTAGTGTTTACAGTGAATCCTTTATCCAACCTGCTTATCAACACCTTTTGCTCCTCGTTGGGTTCGACACTCTTATTTATCGAAAGTAATACGGTACACCCCCTATCTTGTGGGTCATCAAGACTATTTTCTGGCGCCGTTGCCGGGGAGTGAAGTGCTATTGGTAAGTGGAATTGGTAAGAGAAACTTTTACTGTGAGTGGTGTTTTTATTTCTGTCTGCTGTTTTATTTCATTATGGAGAATACTTTTGGGTCTCTATTTAGGGGTCCTTCTACTGTTGCTACTAGGTTAGTTGGTAAACCGTCTTCAGCTGAATTAGATCCTTATAAAATACCTATGAAAATTGTTGGACGTGTTATGGATAACTTCTATTACGGTGATGGAACTGTCCATCCCGGTGATCATTTGCTCTTTATACATGAATTATGTGAGTTATTCAGGTGTGCAGGTATTACAATGGATCAATTCAAAAGGAAATTATTTTGTTTATCGCTGAAAGGAAGAGCCGTTGAATGGTTCAAATTACTGAAGAATGGTGAATCTATTGGATGGGAGTAAATTGTTCCTCTCTTTTATTCTAAATTCTATCCTCCTAATGAGATTCATAAAGATCGGAATCAAATCAATAATTTCTAGCCTCATGATGGAGAGAGTATTGCCCAAGCGTGGGGGGAGAATCAAGTTATTAATGCTTAAATGTCCCGTTCATGAACTCATGAGAATTATTGTTATCAATAATTTTTATGCAAGGCTTTCTCTTCATGATAAGGATTTATTGGATGCTTCTTGTTCTGGATCATTCACACGTATGAAGGAAGAAGCTAAATGGGATCGTCTTGACCGTATTCAAGAAAACACTAAAGGATGGGAGAATGACAAAGGTAGAAATTCAAGGATAAATTATGATTATGAATTCATTAAATCTTTATGGGAACCAATGATTTCTATGATGTTAGTGCGGTTTGTGGTCTTGATTCTCAAATCTTTGCAAACTATCTTAAAGCTTTTGCCTCCTATCTTGATATTCCTAAAAAGAATTATCACAAGTATCATGCACCTTATAATGATATTGTTCCTGCTCGCAATATAGAAGTGCATGCTGTTAATCCTGCTGTTCCTGAGCCATATGTTGAAAGAATGCCTTTCCCTGCTAAGGTGATAGAACACTCTATGGTGTCTAGTGTCGTTAATAAGAGGAATAAGAAATCTATTGAACCTGATGAACAAATAATTGTTGAACATGTTGTAGCAATAGTGAAAGATCTTGTTTGTGTAAATGTGGAGGATGAACACATTGTCTTTTGTGAGGATGCTTATAATATTGTTTCCCATCCTCATAGACCTAAGAAAACCAGTGTTCCTGTGCTTTCTATTAAGATGGTGATCATTGCTATTATGGTTTGTGTGATATTGGTGCTAGTTCTAGTGCTATACCTTATGATCTTTAGAGATAAATTATGCATGAAATTGGTTCTTGTGAGCTTGAAGATATTCATGTGGTTATTCAGCTTGCTAATAGAGAAACTGTTTTTCCCATTGGTATTGTTAGAGATGTGGAAGTTTTATGTGGTAAACCTAAATATCCCACCAATTTTCTAGTACTTGGTAAGGCTGCTAGTAAGACTTGTCCTATTATTTTTGGTAGACCTTTCGTGAACACTTGTGGTGCTATTACAGATTGTAAAAGAGAGAAGATTTTGACTAAATTTGATGGAAAATCTTATGAGTTCAATTTCTCCAAATTTGCTAGAGCACCTTATGAATCTAAATTCCGTGATGAGAATTTTAAAGTTGAACAACTTGCTTCGATTGCTCTTGCTCCTAACAATGCTTTGCAGCAATATATGGAGGATCAGGAGAGTGATGTCTTTATGGAAGAGAGAAATGAGATTGACGATATTCTTATTTGCATCATGAGAAGTAACTCAAACAAAATATCATGAATAACAATGCAAAGAAAGATATACGTTTGTTTCAAGTATAGAGAGAACATGTCAAAGTGATATTCCGCTAGTCCTTAAGAGTGGGGAAAAACATAAATGCCAGGACACCTTCAAAGTTCAGGAGGAATACTAGAACAAATAATTAGAGAACAAGCAATGACACATCATGAATCAATTAATAATGTTTCTGGGACAAATTCACATAAAACTCAAAATGGAAAAAATGCTCTCTCAATTGTGCATAAAGTTAGAAGATGGAGACTCAACATAAAAGTAAAAGAAAGGCCCTTCGCAGAGGGAAGCATGGATCACTCATGTGCTAGAGCTTTTATTTTATTAAACAGAGGTATTGAAAATATTTTGAAGAGAGGCCTATGCTTATGTCAACGAATGGTAAACAAAAAATATAGTACGTCACAATCCAACTGTACTTCACAAGAGTGGATCCCATAGAAGTACGCATCTGTGTAGAAGGTCATCCCTCTTTCTCTTTTGTTTACACAATTATGCTTTGACTGATAAAATCAGGGGCAAAAATAGTGAAGAGAATTTGTGTTATTAATTTGGGGCTGGGCACCCCTCTGCCAGCTCTTCTATCATTGGATAAGAGGATGAATCCACTAGTCCAGGGTGTGAAAGTCCAATCAACAAGTGAGATAAAGATTCTCTATTTATGTCCTCGTGAGCTAAAACAGTTTAGCGCCCTTCCTTCTAATAAAGATAGAACACCTGTGTATCCTGCTATTCCCGGGATCTCTGATAGCATACACATTCCAAAATGAAATATTCATTGCAATAGAATCACTCTACATTGTTGATCAAGTGGATATGAAATAAAATAGCCTTACAATTGGCATAGTCAACATGGACTAGCCCAAATAACAAAGTTTCAAAGTAAACACAGCTGAAACAAATCTTCAATGATCCTTCTTCACTTCATGCGCCACAGGCAGAACATGTTGGTGACAGACTTGAGATCCTAAACGAAATCCTCACTCCTCTTCAGATTTATCTGCACGTTGGAATATGCAGCCCCCACGTGGGAGAAAGTCAGTACAAACAATGTACTGGCAAGTGAAACTTGTATGGTGGCAGTTTTGAGGAAGACACTAGCTACATGATATTTGGCTGGTGGAGTCTTGGCTATTTGCATAAAGCCAATTTTGTCCTATATTTATAAATCATTTCAGACAAATGAAAACATGTGTACAATCATTCATGGCTAAACCACCATAAAGTTGGACAAATCATCATGGATAAACCACCGTGAAGTTTGTTAAATCATCATGGCTAAACCACCATGAAGTTTGAAAGTCATCATGGCTAAACCACCATGAAGTTTGAGAAATCATCATGGCTAAGCCACCATGAAGTTTGATTGTGGCATCATACCACCATGTGCCCTATAAAGGGGTTTCTACCATATTTTATTTCATTCAGAAAAGATGAGGAGATCCTTCGGCACCAACTCTGGCTAGCTGCTCAACTGGCCCATAACCGGGGACACGGCTAAGATCTTAGTTTTTAAACTCTGCAGAGGTTGTGCACTTTCACCTTGAGACTCATTTTCCCCGAGAGAAGAATGAGACAAGATATTTGGGAAGAGGGATTCAACCATACCAGTATTGACTCATTGCTCCTAAAATTCTACCACCCACTGTCAATACAACAGGAGGAACCCCCACAACTTACTTAATCTTGGCAGAGCCCATATTACCTCAAGGTTGCGCTGGAAGCTAACTATACGGTGAAGACCTACAAATCTCTTTAATCCTGGGTGGCGGTCCACAAGTGTACTCTCAGGTGACAACCCCCACATTCATGGCTAAACCACCATGAACATTGTCCTGAGTAGCCACTCAACATAATCCAAGCAAGGTTCAATCTACCCAGGTGTTTCATTGGGTTGTTAATTTTCAGTTTTCAAAACATCACAACCCAACAAGTAACAACAATAGTTGTGATAGCATTCTAGCATAGCTAAACTAGTACCTAGCAGGGGTTTCAGGTTGGCTACACACTACTAGGTGTTCTGAGCATAGCGTATACTTGGAAATTAATAAAATTACCTATGATGCATACTACTGAAAACACTAATGCAATGTGAAACAAAAGTGTGACATGATATCACTTGCCTTGTGGTAGTTGGTATAGAAACACTCTCTTCACAATTTGAACGTTTCTCTCCGTACAATCTAAACAATATAAATAAATAACAATAAACAAGCAATTCACCAACATACAAACATTACAACAAAATATACAATACGTAAGCATAACAAGTTATTCAACTTGATTGGTATTAACATGGACAAGGTTTTGACACATAATTCAATATGCCAAAAGAACTAAGTGTTTGGTCATGGGGTTTGCCATTGGTGGTTAAGGGTTGTTAAGGATTATCACTTCACTCAATATACAAAAGAAGTGGATGTGATATGTTTTAGGGTTTAACACTTAATTCAATGCACATAAAGGAATTAAGATGTTTGGGTCAGCAGGTTTTCCATAATGACAAAGCAAACTTGTTGCAAGGGTCCTAGGGTTGGTCTTGGTTTGATCAATGATCATTCCACAATTTTCCTAAAGGAGGGGCTTCATCAAACCATAGTTAAGGTATAATGATTGACTACCATGGGTGGTTTATATGGCAAATATTACATGGAATGGGTTCTCTGGTCACAATTAGTTTGGGTACTGGTTTCTCTGGTCTAAGGTTACTAAATGGAACAATTATCCAGAAGAAAACTAATTATAATTATTTATAGAATTAAAACTAAGTGCAAAATACTAAAATGGTTATTTAAATTTACTCTCCATTTTAATTGGTTCAATTATTATTTTGGGTCAGAGGGTATGAAAGTACACATCCTAAGGATTCCAAAAATATTTTATTTGCAATTTTAGGTTTGTAGAATTTGAATTATGCCAGAATTCACCAAAGAAGCATATTTGAATTTGAACAAATTATAAATGGTCAAATTTGAATTTGGGCAGTGCCAACAGTTTCTACATATTCAGGAGATTTCAAAAATTCCAAGTTTGCTAAATTTGGCTAAGTGGATCAAAAGATATGATGATTACAAGTTACAAGGTCTTTTCTGCAAATCTGCATTTGATTTTCTATTCGGAATAAAACAGGAAAATATCTAGGTCACGCGGCAGTTTCTGATTGGCTCGGAAAGCTGAATGTACTGCTGACCGAGCGCGCTGACTGGGCTGACACTTGGCTGCATCCTATTGGCCCGTACTGTTTCGGGTTAGGGTTCTAATCTGAACCGTGCAAAACCAATCGGACGGCCGTGGGGAGAGGGAGCTTACAAAGACAGCGGTGGTTGCTGGAATGGCGACGGTGGTGGCGCTGCGCCTCGGTGGTGGATGTCGTCGATGATTCCGGGCTCCTCCGGGCTCGGGGAAGTCTGGACGACGCGCAGCGTGAGATGGCGAGGTCGATGGGCACCGTGGCGGTGCTCGTCGCTTCCTCGATGGGCCGTGCTGCGCGGACGGAAGGTTTGGGACGCCGGCGACCTTTAGTTGTGCTTGGCACGGGCGTTCTTGGCGTGGAAAAAAAAATTTCAAGACCAATGGAGGATGCACGTGTGAAAGGGGAGTAAGAGGAGGGGGAGAAAGGAGGGACCTCCTGTTACGTCCACAATCGGCGAAGAACGGTGGCGGTAGGGTGGATATCCGGCGAGAAATAACGGCATGCCCGTGGTACGATTTTGGAAGATAAGAGAGGGGGGAGTAGGCGCCCGTGCGAAGGGGGGTTAGGAGGGGTGCGGGCGACCGTGGGGGCGTGGAGATCGTGGGGAGAGCGGTTGCCCGGCGCGTTTGCAACGGAGGGGGAGGTTAGGGATACGCTGACGTCAGCGCTTGCGTAACCGCGGCCCACTTGCCAGAGAGAGGGGGCGCAGCTGGGCTGCTTCCTGCGCGCGCGTGAGCGGTAAGGACTCAGCCCATCGGGCTGCTGCGGGAGGGAGAGAGTGGAGGGGAGGGAAAACGGGCTGAATCATTTTTTTTCTCTCTTTATTTTTGTTCTCTTTATATTTTCTTTTCCTATTTTTATTAACAAATCATAACTTTTATTTTATAAATCCAATTTGTATCAAACCAATTTCTAAATACTTGTAGTAACAAATTACTTCAAATAGAAGCATGTTTGTGTTGTTTTCAGCACTTTTAAATTTGAAAATATGTATGAAAATTTTAATATCAATTATAGGCATTTAAATATGAAATATCTTTCAATTAGAGAATAGGTTTTCATATAAATTCAGAAACATTTCATAAGTCAAGTTTTGACCTTATAAAGTCTAATAACTTATTTGTGACCAAACAAAACCATTGAAGGTCCTTTTTGAAACTAATAAGTTGCCAAATCATTTATGATTTCTACTAACGATATTTGTGCTTCTTAAATAATTTTTCCAACCCAAATAATTAAGGAATGGGATACCCTTATTAGATATGGGTTGAAAAACATGTTTGCCAAGAAGAAATATATGTTCTCTTTATAATGAAAACTTAATTTGAAATAGCTTTAGGGTTTAAGGAAAATAAATAGTTTACATTCTTAATTCCAATTTCATTGGAATATGTATTGTTTTATTTTGTTTCTTGCATCTCATTTGGTTTTTTTATGACTTGTTTAAGATGAAAACAAAAAGTTTCAAATTTTTGTGATTTTTGCACTTTCCAATAATTAGGGATGTTACAAACAGGAGCACAAAACATGAGTAATTTTAAAAGTTTTAAGGTAACACATGAGTAATTTACTTTAGAGTGGCGGTTAAATACCACATGTAGGTAGGTATGGTGGACACAATGGGAAACTTTGGTTTTTGGGAGTTGGATGCACGAGTAGAGCTCATACTCAGTACATGTGGAGGCTAGCAAAAAACTAGGAGCGACAAATCAAGAGAGCATAAGAGCCATAATCATGCATAGCGACATAAACATCATTAATCAACGCACAAGTGCTACCACACGTTCAAAAACTAAATAATCATGGAGGCTATTCATGACTGGTTCATAGTCATAAACATGGTGTGAGCATGCGCCAAGTCAACCAAATAAAACATTCAAAGGAGAACACCATACATTTATGCTTCAATATGACAAGAACAACTCATGATTCTTTCAATGGAACATTAAACACTCTCAGCTATTTGAGGCTAATAATGATACTCAATAACCACAAGTCTTTAGAACAAAAATAACATCTAGCATGATATGTAAAAGTTCTAACCACAGTATATACAAGCTTCTACTAGCACCGTTAAAAATTCTACCTCAAGCAACATTTTCTTTTCCCAACAAGCACCATACAAAACATGCTTTAACAAAAACTCTCTAAATGCTACAGAAAGAAATTATGAGAGGACTCACATAACACTACCAAAACTAACAGCTCTGGCTAAGAGATGCAATGAAAATAAGAGCTAAACGGGAATTTTTGCAGCAACTAGAATAAAAACTAAGAATACTAGCATAGCAAGTATTCAAACGAAAAAAGCGGAGCGTGTCTCTCTCCCAAACAAAGAATGCTAGGGTCAAACTATATTATTGCAGCAAGGAAAACAAAATAAAATAAAAGAAAAAATTGGAAACAAAAAGACGCTCCAAGTAAACTTCATATGATATGACCGAATAAAAATATAGTTTCACGGGAAGTGACCTGATAGATAGTTGATAAAGAAGGGGATACCTTGGGCATCCCCAAGCTTAGATGCTTGAGTCTTCTTAAAATATTCTTGGATGAACCAAGGGGTCATCCCCAAGCTTTTACCTTGCACTCTTCTTGATCACATGTATCACCTCTTCTCTTGACCCTTGAAAACATCCTTCACACCACACTCAAACAGTAATTCGCATTAGAGGGTTAGTGCAACAATTAAAAATCCATTAGTTATGCATGGAACAAATACTATCGATACTTTTAAACATTATCTACAGCCACTGATGTTTCGTGAAGCAAAGAAATCCACTTGACATCGCAAAAGAGCAAATGCAAGAAAAAAGGCAGCATCTGTCAAAACCAGAACTGTTTGCAAAGATGAATTGTTTTGATGCACTTACGTTGCTCATATCTAAAAACATAAATAACAAAAAAGTTGCGGGATTATCTGAGGAACAAGCACAAATAATTTCAGATAATTTTGATCTTCCAGAATTTTATAAGATTTTTTACGGTGGACAGCAGAAATCTGTTTCCTGTACAGAAATCCGAAAACCAACTCCAACTCTCGTCAGAAACCTTACTTGGCACTACTAAAACATGAAATGAAAGATACAAAGGAGTTTCTACCAAAGTATACAACCCCTTGACTTAAATAAAACATAAAAAACAAAGAAAAAATAAAACCATGGGTTATCTCCCAAGAAGTGCTTTTCTTTAACGCCTTTTAGCTAGGACCAGAAAAGTGGAATCGAGTATTTTCGAAAGGAGGGGCATTCAAATAAGGATTTGGCGATTCCTTAATAATGCATTGTATTTTATGTAAGTGTGTTTCAGAGGCTCCTCTCTTAGAACTTTTAGGCTTACTATCTTCATCAAATAAATTCTCAGGAACAATCCAATCAAAATTCTTTTCTTGAGCTTCATGCACTGCTACCAATTTAAAGGGGATTGGTATTTTATCCTCTTTTTTATTAATAGATTCAGTTTTTTCTAGAGCACCAACAATTTCTACACATGAGTCAAGAATATTGAAACGATCGAAGACTTTTCTAGCTTCTATAGAAACATCTCCAAATTCTTTAAGCATAGTTTCTAGGATAAATTATATTTTCTCAGCATCTTCAATGTTATTCAAGTTGAGAAACATATGTTGTAATAAGGGATGGAGTTTAACAAACCTAGATTTTAGCATGTGAACCAAATAAGTTGCAGTAGTTTCATAATTTTTCTTCAAAGTTATCATGCTTACTAACATGATCAAAGAACTCTTTAAAGGTATCGTTTCCAAGTATAGAACCACTATCTAACGGCAAATCTTTCAGGGTAAATTTAGGGAACAACAAGATGAAAAATAACAATGAAGTGACAAAAATAACAACTAGAATAAGAACTAATTTTTTTTGTGTTTTTTATAAAGAGAAGCAAACAATACCAAATAAAATAAACTAAGCAAAACAAAAACAAAGTAAAGAGATTGGAAGTGAGAGACTCCCCTTGCAGAAATTCCCTTCCTCCCCGGAAACAGCGCCAGAAAATGCTTTGATGCGCGTGAACACACGTTCGTTTGGAGACCCCAAGAGGAAGGTATGAAGAGTGTAGCAGCAAGTTTCCCTCAGAAAGAAACCAAGGTTGAATCGGCCAGTAGGAAGAAGGAGTAACTTCAAAAGGTTGAATTAGCTGAGATGGCAGGGCGCACTACCGGTTCAGCAGCAACGTGGAGCCTGCACAACACAATCAAATCACTTGTCCCCAACGAAGGAGCGCGGTTGTCAATCTCACCGGTTTTGCTGAACACAAAGAGGTTAAACGTATGGTGTGGAAAATAGTAGGAAAACAGTAGGAATAGTATGAGAGAAGTATGAAAGTAGTAGGTGTTTTATCAATATGAGGAAAATGGACCGGGGTCCATAGTTCACTAGAGGTGTCTCTCCGTGAAAGATAAATAACATATGTGGTGAACAAATTACAACTGGGCAATTGACATAAATGAAGGCTGCACCGTATTGCATATGCAATACATAAATATTACTATGTGATTCATGCGGGCATTACAACAAAATACATAGACCGTTATCCAACTGCATCTATGACTAAAAATCCACCCTCCGAATATCATCCAAACAAATGTTGGGTATTAAGTTGCAAGCAACAGATAATCGCAGTAAGCAAAGTGTGTAATGTAAACAATAACATCATCCTTTGACAAAGCATTGTTGTTTTCTCCCTAATGGAAACAACACATCATCCATTTGTCATGTTTCTGTCACTCGAGCACAGATGAAAAGGAGGCATAACCCACTATCAAGCATAAATACTCCCTCTTGGAGTTACTAGCATCTACTTGGCTAGAGCATATACTAATAACGGAGAGCATGCAAGATCATAAATAACATAAGAATGAAGATAACATGAGAGATTGATAATCAGAAGACAGAGCATTCAACATTCATCAGATCCCATCAAACACAACATGTAGCATTACATAAAGATGACCTTGATCATGATAGGCAGCTCACAAGATCTAAACATGAGGTACAAAGTGGAGAGAACAACCATCTAGCTACTGCTATGGACCCGTAGTCTAGGGATGAACTACTCACGCATCACTTCGGAGGAGGGCATGGTGGTGTAGACCCCTTTGATGATGATTTCCCCCTCCGGCAGGGTGCAGGGGAGAGCTCCAGAACCCTCCCGATCTCGGGATGACAGTGATGGCAGCCTCGGGTGTTTCTCGGGAAAAAGTGGGATCTCCCTAGGGTTTTTGTCTTGAAGGGATTAAATAGGCGAAAGGGCAGAGGCCGTGGAGGTTTGGGGGGGCCACACCACCCCCGGCGCAGCCAAGGGGGGTGCCGCCCTATGGTGTTTCCCCCCTGAGGCCCCCCTCCAGGTCTCTATGGGACTCCGTGGAACCTTCGGGAATTCTAAGACTTCCGGGCTTCGAATTTTCCAATTCCGAGAATATTTCCAGAACAACTTTTCTAAAACTAAAAACAACTAAAAACTGGGAACTGGCTCTGTGGCATCTTGTTAATAGGTTAGTCCGGAAAATCGATAAAAAATACATAAAGTGTATAGAAAACATGTGGGAAACAATAAGAAAATAGCATGGAACATCAGAAATTAAGGATACGTTTATGACGTATACGCTACTCTCTTTAAAGATTCCATAAATTTATTTTATCTTGTGATAAATGTCAAAGAGTAGGAAATATTTCTATACGTAATGAAATGCCTATGAGTTATTCTCTTGTTATTGAACCTTTTGATTGTTGGGGATTCGACTTTATGGGTCCTTTTCCTCCTTCGAATGGTTATACACATATTCTTATTGTTGTTGATTATGTTACTAAGTGGGTAGAAGCTATACCTACTAAAAGTGTTGATGGTGAGACCTCTATAAAAATTCATAAAGATGTTATTTTCCCTAGGTTTGGTGTGCCTAGATATCTTATGACTGATGGAGGTTCTCATTTTATTCATGGTGGTTTTAGAAAGACCCTTGCTAAATATGATGTTAATCATAAAATTGGCTCAGCTATCATCCTCAAACCAGTGGGCAAGTAGAAGTATCTAATAGAGAAATTAAATCTATCTTGCAAAATACTCTTAATACATCTAGGAAGAATTGGTCAGATAAGTTGAATGATGCTTTATGGGCTTATAGAACTGCTTATAAAAATCCTATGTTTATGTCTCCCTATAAAATGGTTTATGGAAAAGCTTCTCACTTGCCTTTAGAATTAGAACACAAAGCTTATTGGGCAGTGAAGGAATAAAACAAAGATTTTAAACTTGCTCGTAAGAAAATAATGCTTGATTTAAATAATTTAGATGAATGGAGATGTGAAGCTTATGAAAATGCCAAGCTCTTTAAAGAGAAAGTTAAACAATGAAATGATAAAAGAATCCTCAAAAGAGAGTTTTATGTTGGTGAGAAAGTTCTATTGTATCGGTCTCGTCTCAGATTTTTTGTAGCAAATTACTCTCCCGATGGGAAGGACCTTATATTATTGAAGAAGTGTATCGTTCGGGAGCAATCAAAATTGCTTCCCTCAAAGATAACACTACACAAGTGGTAGAATCAAACATTATATTTCTTGGGATTCCTATGATGAAGATTTGGATGTTATTCAAGTAATGACTCCGGAGAAGTTCTGTTTTGGAATAGGTAACAGTTAAGTTAAGAAAAAGTTCGCAAAATACCTTTTCGATTATAATTTATTTGTTTTTGGAAATATTAAAAAAAGGAGCCAAAGAGGAGTTGGAGAAGGTGCCCAGAGGCACCGCACCTTGAGGGGGCGCGAGCCCACCCTTGGCCGCGCCACCCTATGGTGTGGGAGCCCCGGAGCCCCTCCCCGACTCGTTTTCGGACTAGACTTTCCTTTCGTTACGCATATTTTTGCTATATAACCCCCTATACCCCCCGAGGTCCGTATATAGTTTTCTCGTCGTGTTTCTGTTTCGAGCTGTTTCTGCCAGGATCTGTTTTCAGTTTTAGAAGCATCATGGTCTCTGCCAACAACAACAACAACAACAAGGGGAAGGGACCGAAGGAAGATGATCTCCAAGACCGGAAGCCAGAGGAGGAGATCGAGAGTGGAGCTGAAGGATATGGGGAAGAAAACCCATGAGTGCATCCACACGCCACCATCGCATGCATTGGAGTAGTTGCAAAACCTCGCAAGAAAACGGCAAGGATGAGCATCGGAGGGAAAGCCCCGCGTCACTGCTTAGCTTCAAGGACACCCCTTTCAGGCATGAAGAAACCTTTCCGTACTTTAATTCATGAGTATCAATCTAGGAGGGTGCCCGAGGCAGATGTGCCTTCTTGCTGGGATATGGATCGTTCTAACCGTGCAGATAAAGAAAGCTCTAAACCTAAGGAAGTATGGGGGAATAATCTTGATGGCCTTAATTCACCGTCTAACAAGCACGCAGACCATATTGAGCGCAATACGGAGGTGATGCATATGCTTATGTTCGCAATTGAAGATCTGAAGGAATCAACTGATAAGCTCATCGATCACCACCACCACCGAAGAATTGATTTGTCGTTGGTAATGGCATCCCCTTGGTTTGTTCCAAGCTTGGGGGAGTGACGCGTTATCACCTTTATCTTTCACCTTTTTTACCTTTTATTAGAGTCATAGCATGAGTAGAGGAAATATCATATAACATGGTCTGCAGTATGGAAGTGTTGCTCCTTAGTTGGTTATCATTGTATCCCTTGGTTTGAGTTGCAGGAATGAAATATTAATGAGAAGTTTCATCATCTATTTGTTCAACTTGATTTTAGTTTGCAATTTTTGTTATGTGATTGATCTTGTTATTATTATTGGTATCAATGTTGGAGCTTCAAGATAATCTAGTTGTTTTTGGCAAACTTAGCATTGGTTAGTAGCAACAATTCGTTGAGACTTAAGTACAAAAGAGGGAGTTGCATGTAGATATATTATTCTATGATCTTTCTTTCTTTTTACCCATAAGCTTAGTATTGTCAAATTAGTTTGTTTGCACCTTCAAGGAAGATTGGATCTTTATCATATATGTTTTTGTTGTTTTACTTTGATTCTTATGCGTGCTAGCCAAAAACATGTACTGAGAGGGAATGCTTCTTGTGCATCCAAACCTTGAGCCCAAAACCTTGCCAATTGTGTCCACCATACCTACCTAAATGTGGTATTTCACCGCCACTCCAAGTAAATTTCTTGTGTGCTACCTTTAAACCTTCAAATTACACCTGTATTGTGCACCTCTTTTAGCTCATGAGGACACAAATACAGAATCTTTATCTCACTTGTTGATTCGATTTCACACCCTGGACTAGTGGCTTCATCCGCTTATCCAAATGCTAGAAGAGCTGGCAGCGGGGTTCCCAGCCCCAAATAATAATACAAATTCTCTTCACTATTTTTGCCCCTGATTTATCAGTCAAAGCATAATTTTGTAAACAAAAGAGAAAGAGGGGTGACCTTCTATACCAGTTGCGTCCTTCTTTGGGAGCCGCTCTTGTGAAGTCTAGTTAGCTTGTGACATACAGTATTTTCCATTTTCCATTCGTTGACATAAACATACACATGTCAAAATTTAAACACTCCTCCACGGTTTGTGATTGTTGGCAGGCACCCGAGGATTCGGTTAGCCATGGTTTGTGTAAGAAAGGTTGGGAGGAGTGTCAACCATTTTATACCTCTGTTTTACAAAATAAAAGCTTTAGCACATGAGTGATCAATGTTTCCCTCTGCGAAGGGCCTATCTTTTACATTTATGTTGAGTCAGTAAACCTATTTCTTTCTGTCTAAGCAAGTATTTGAGTTGTTGTGATTCATCCAGCTACATGTTGATTTACTCAATCATGTCTTTTATTCTTCCTTGTTTCTGCAAATGCTTTTATCTGTTTGAATAGCACTTTGAAAGTTACCAGTGTTTGCAAAGAGACCGTTATAATTGAGCATGATAAACTCTGCAATATAGCTCTAGTATAAAAGACTCTGATCGAAAGATAAGTACACTGTTCATTGTTCTCTGACCAAGAACAAAGTTTGCCTTCACCAATTGTTCTTTACTTTTCGCACCTTTATTGTTCCTCTACTTTTTTCAAGTGTAATTATATGAGAGGATGTTGCTATCTAAAACGACTTGTTCTTTTTAGATGTGTTGCATTTTGTCTGTATTTTATTTATCGACACCTCACTCAATAAACTTGTGGTCATATTTACTGAGTTCTGTTTCGCTTGGGGACAAGCGAGATCTAAGCTTGGGCGTGATGATACGTCCATTTTGCATCACAATTTTATATTGTTATTTTCTGTTATTCATCGATATATTTCATGTTATGATCCATCTCTTATGTTATTTTATCTTATTTTGCATGTTTCATAATTTTTGGAGAATAAACACCGGGACCAAAAATCTGATGGAAAAAGCACTGTCATGATACCCTATTTCTGAAGATCAAAAGAAGAGGGGGGACTGTCGTGGTTTTGTCACGGCAAGTGTCCTCATGCGAGAACTAGATTATGAGGGCATTTCTTCTAAGCGAAACTTTGAAAGGGTTAAGGTGGAAACAAGAGACGCGAGTTTACCCCGGTTCAGCCCCTCTATTGAGGGAAAACCTACTCATGCCTTCTTACTTTCAGGGAACAACGTCTCGATTATAGAGGGCGATTCTGGCACTCGGTGTCTCGAGCTACCTTGTTGTTGGTTTAGAACTTATATCTCTACGTCCCAGGGTATCACTTTATATAGTGGATGAGACCTCCGGGTTACAGGGAAGTCCGGGTCACATCCATCCTCGGAGTCCTAACTCCCTCCGGCTCTTGGCCACCTCGTTCCGGTTCTTGTCATGAACCGGCTACTCCTTGCCGGCCTTGACCTTCCCTCCAGGCTCCTAGGCTTCTGTGTCTTCCCTTCCAGGCCTTGGGCCGGTTCCTTCATCCGGTACGGGTTCTACTCACCATAACCCGGTTCTTCTTGACTTAACCCGACTCTTCTTGATATAACCCGGATTAAGTATCTTACACCGGATGATCTCCGGTTTATATTGGTGGCCGGTAAGGCTCCCCCTTACCTATTCCCCCAACATTAGCCCCCAGGTTAGCATGAGCGCCTAAGTTTGAACTTTAAAAAGTTCACGTTAAGCTTTCTCAGGAAACTTTCAATGCTAATCTTTTAGTCCAAGAAAAATAACCTCCCAGAATATCTGTTCCGGATTATTCAGGAATCGTCAGGATCATATCTTTCCAGTTTTTTGAAAGATAACTCCGCACCTTATCACCAAGATCTTGGTAACCAAAAAGATTTGGTTTATCCCGGATTCTTCTCCCTGTATTTTCCTTAGAAAAAATCTCCCTTCTCAGATCCAATCTCGTCGTATATTTCCTGCAAAAATGTTAATGTAGAGAGGCCTTTGTGCAAAAATTACCACTTAACCCTAGGGTTTAGGACCCGCCTATAAATAGCAGGGGTACGCCCCCCTGGGCTCATTCACTCTCCGCGCCCTCCACTTCATCTTCCACCTCCAAACCAAGCTCGAGAGCTTCCTTTTCTTTCCTGCGCCGTCGCGGCTGGAGCATCGCCGGCGTTCACCTCAAGTTGGTGAAAGACAAGAGCTTGGCGTCCAAGGCCGGCGGGAAGGGGAAGAAGAAGAAGACCGGAGGGGCTTCCGGTTCTGGAGCTGCCGATTCAGGAAGAGGAAAAATGCAAGTAAACTGGTGTAAGTCGGAGATGACCCAAGGCCGGCTTACGGAGATGGAAGAATCCGGGTTACTTCCCAAGGACTTATCTTGGCGTGCCCCTGGAAATGAGATCCGGCCCGAACCTGGGCCGGGAAAGGTAATAGTTTTTGAAGCCCACATTCTCCGTGGGTTTCGTCCACCCGGGTCTCTCTTTTTTGCCCGCTCTTGAGTTATTATGGCCTCCATCCTCAAGAGCTCCCACTAAAATCCATTCTCAATGTTAGCAATTTCGTAGTCCTCTGTGAGGATTACCTCCAAGTAGAGCCAAACTTAGACCTTTTTATTGAGTACTTATGTTGGGGGAACAGGTAAGGGGGAGCCTTACCAGCCTCTAATATAAGCCGGATATCGTCCACAAGAATGAAGGCTACTTAATCCGGGTTATATCTGGTGGATCCGGGTTATAGCAAAGAAGAACCGGGTTATTGTGAGCATAACCCGGACTAGATAAAGAGACTGGCCCAAGCCCCAGGAAGGAAGACATGGAGGCAGAAACCCGGAGGACAGCCCAAGGCCGGTAAGGAAGAGTCGGGTCGTGATGAGAACCGGAACGAGGTAGCTAAGAGCCGGAAGGGATTAAGACTCCGAGGATGGGCGTGACCCGGACTCTCCTTGTAACCCGGAGGTCTCGTCCACTATATAAGGAGAGACCCTGGGACGTAGAAATACAAGTTCTAAGTTGATAGCCAAGAGCTCGAGACACCGAGAGCCAGAATCGCCCGTTGTAATCGAGACCTTGTTCCCCGATAGTAAGAAGGCAGGAGTAGGTTTTTCCCTCAATAGAGGGGCCGAACCTGGGTAAACTTGCGTCTCTTGGTTCCGCCTTAACCCTTTCAAAGTTTCTCTTAGAAGAAATGGACTCGCAATCTAGTTCTCGTATGAGGTCACTTGCCGTGACAAAATTACGACAGTTGGCGCCCACCGTGGGGCCTGCTCGCGGAAGCGTCTTCTTTTCGGAAGGAGCACTACCTGGGATCGAGAAGCTCGCAATAGGCCGGCTCGGGAGGAGCCGGTGTGGGAACTATTACAATCATGAAATGTGGGGTCCTGGGTTTGCCTCTGTGGAGTCAGGACTTCACGTCCCCTTCGGAGAGATCCATGTCATCATTGGGTACGTCGAGACAGCAGTTTCAGAATTGGACCAGCTGTCAGATTCGGTGTCTGAGAAGACCATGGCGGTAGATTCCGATGGGGAGTCCTCAGTTGGGAACAATGATGATCACGATGAAACAGGCTCGATCCACCAGCTCTTTGAAGACCGGTTAGGAGGAGACCCAGATTTGGATATGCAAGGTTCCGCTGAGGCAACTTATCTCGCCGTTGTCTACATGGCTGGTCCCACGCGGCCAACCGAGCCCAGATATGACTCGGAAGGAAACTTGATTACAAACGAGACTTCAACCTCAAATCCGGTTCTCGGAGCACTAGGCATTACGGGCCCATCATCAACCGGGCCAACGGTAGCCCCGGGAGGACCAGCGGTGACACCTCGAACTAGACGCGGGGCAACCAGCTCCAGGCCAGGGGAAGCAGTGATCGACCTAACCGAACTTGTGTCATATAACCCAAGGCCTGAGTTGATGACCGTGATGGATTCATTAAATGAGATTCTGGCAACGCCGATCACCCCTGAAAACCTGGCGCAGCGTAACGGGGAGATAGTTAGACTCCGATAGGAAATAACTCATGCCCGTCGAGAGATCGAGACAGAAGCAACCTGCATAAACAAAGCTCGGTTCGAGGTTCTGGAGGAAGCTACGAGTTTGGAAAGGGAAGGAATTCGACTCACTTTCAGCAAAGGGAGCTAGAGTCAGTACAGAATAGACGTCACAGTGCTCGTCTAAACAACGAGTTCGGGGTAGGGCTCGAGCCCACTAATCTCCAGAATTTATTTACGCCTCCCGCTGGGAACCCGGCAGCTGGTAACCCGGCTGGCCCAGGCCGCAAAATGAACCCGCCAGCTATCCCTATTTCGGCTCATCCAACGCGTTTCCAGCCACCCGTCCAGCTGCACGGTAGCCCACATCCAGTGCCACCTCCAGCAAAGCCCCTGCAGGAAAGGTTTCATACACCACCGGGTTACTTCAGTAATCTGATGGATAACATTTGGGTAGGAACTACTAGTCTGGCGCAGATCCTAGTCGACCCCAGTAAACCTATGGCCGTTGAGGCTCAGAGGGCTATTGAGATGTTGCAAGGAGAAGTGGTTCAGCAGTTGAATTACAGTAACCAGGACAGGATACACTCGACCCCCTATCACAGTAGGACAGCTTTGCCAAGGAGTCACCATGGAAATTCTCCAGCTCCAGCAGGATCTAGTAACGCTAACCGACAACAACCTAACCCACCCAGGCAAGCAGTATCTTATGCGCCCGGAGTCCTAAATACAGGACATAGGCTTGCAGAACCAGAAAACAGGAACTCGGGTCATATTCAAAACCCGGTTCAAATCAGGTCTCAAACCCAGCTCAGGTCGGGTCTCTGAGAATTGGAATTCAATGCCTCGGTCCTGCAATCAGGAACGAGAGAATACCAGCCGATTTCAAAGGACCCCGCAGAGTTGTGAATTATACGCCTGACATGGAGCCTGTAGACTGGATAGAGGGATATGAGATGGGCATGGAGATACTGGAAGTAAGCGATGCGGTGTGCGCGCGATACTTAAGCGTGATGCTGGAAGGGCCTGCGAAGTCTTGGTTGAAAAACTTACCCGCAAACTCGACCAATAGCTAGGAGGAGTTGAAGGACTAGTTCATCAAAAAATTTCAAGGGACCTGCAAGCGGCTGACGACCATTACTGACCTAGAAAATTGTGTCCAGAAGGAAGCGGAGTCTGCTCAGCACTGGTCTTGACGTGTCGCTGAAATTATACATTCATCGGTCGGACTTACCGCTCAGCAAGCAGTCATAGCATTGGAGCGGAATTGCACATTTGATCCGTTAAAGCACAAGCTGGGGCGCATCAGGCGATATGTAAATGATATGAGCGAATTAATGGATACAATGACCAAGTATGCAGAGTCTGACAAAACAAAGGATGCAGAATCTAACGATGAGAAGTCTACTAAAGCAAAGAAAGCTGGAAACAAGGGTAGCCAGAACCCGAATCAGAGTAGCAGCAACAACCAGAACTTGAATACTAAAAAGCACAAAAATGGGGAAGGGACCTCAGATTTAGTGGCTAACACAAATACAGGTTACAGAAATCAGCGTCAGGGGAATAACTTCAGAGGAAATCAAAATTTTCGACCTAACAGTTTTGCTCAGGCTCAGCAGGCTCTGAAAGAACCATGCCCCAGACATAGCAAAAATGGAAAATTAGCAAATCATTCCTGGGAAAATTGCTTCATTATGCAGGGTTTCAGGCCTAGTGGCAACAATAACTATGGTCCAGGAAGCAATGGAGGAGGTAGTTCCGGCAACATGGGAGCTGGGCACCAGGGACCTAGTAATCCAGGACCCGGAAATCAGAATCCGGGTCACCCTGGTCAGGGTAACCTGGGAAACAATCAAGGCGGCGGTCACCAAGGAGGAAATTCCAGTTTTCAAACAAACCCGAAACAGTGAAGCTCAGGCCAATACCATGTGTTTACTATGAGTTCATGCAGGAGGGAACGCAAGGTGCAGAAACATGCGGTCAATACGGTACCCCTTGCTGTCCCTAGATGGCTCAATTGGTCAGAGCAGTCCATAACCTGGAGTTGGGCAGATCATCCTCCCAGAGTTGAATGTCCGGGAAGTGTGGCTCTCATTGTGGCTTCGCAATTTGGAGGATATAAGTTGGACAAAGTGTTGATGGATGGAGGAAGCAGTATAAACATACTCTATTACGACACGTTCAAAAGGATGAACCTGCAAGAGAAACAACTCCAGCCATCATCAACTGTTTTCCATGGGATTGTACCTGGTAAGTCCGCACAACCTATTGGGAAAATATACCTTGAGGTTTCTTTTGGAGTATTTGAAAATTACAGGACGGAGATGCTGGCGTTTGAGGTGGTAAAATTCAAAAGTCCGTATCATGCTTTGTTTGGACGACCAGCTTATGCAAAATTCATGGCAAGGCCTTGCTACGTCTACCTGAAGCTAAAGATGCCAGGACCTAACAGAAACATAACTGTCAATGGGAAGCATAGCCTTGGAATGCGAGAAAGGTGATGCAACATATGTAGAGACTACATGTGCAGAAGAAGAGTTGAAATTGTATAAATCGCAAGTTGATCCAGAAGATATGACCTCACTCAAAAAGCCATCAGCCGAGTCTAAGTTAAAATTCCAATCTGCTCAAGGCGCCAAGTTGGTGGACTTTACCCCCGGGGACTCGTCTAAGCAGTTCAGCGTGGGGGCTCATATGACAAAAAAATAGGAAATCGCGCTCATCAAGTTCCTCCGTGAGAATTGGGACATCTTTGCATGGAAACCTTCTGACATGCCAGGTGTCCCAAGGGAACTTGTTGAGCACAGTCTAAGAGTGGATCCTAACTTGAAACCTATTCGTCAATTCCTCCATCGTTTTAATGATGAGAGAAGAAAGGCAATTGGAGAGGAGATAGCAAGGTTATTTGCCGCAGGGTTCATAGTTGAGGTGTTACACCCAAAGTGGTTAGCCAATCCACTCCTGGTTCTGAAGAAAAACAGAACTTGGAGGATGTGCATCGACTACACAGACCTGAACAAAGCATGCCCTAAGGACCCGTTCGCTTTACCCCGTATCGATCAGATTCTAGACTCTACGGCTGGTTGCGAATCGCTATGTTTCCTAGATGCATACTCAGGTTATCACCAAATCAAAATGAAGGAAGAGGATCAAGAGAAGTCGTCCTTTATTACTCCGTTTTGAACTTTCTATTACACGTCAATGCCTTTTGGGTTAAAAAATGCAGGATCAACCTATCAGAGATGTATTCAAAACTGTTTGGAAAGTCAGATTGGGCGAAACGTGCACGCTTATGTGGATGACATAGTGGTAAAATCCCAGAATGGTGACACTTTGATCTTAGACCTAGAAGAGATGTTTGCCAGCTTACGCAAATACAAGATGAAACTTAACCCAACAAAATGCATTTTTGGAGTGCCAGCTGGAAAGTTACTGGGTTTCATTATTTCAGAGAGAGGTATTGAAGCAAACCCGAAAAAAATCCAGGCTATACATAACCTGAAGAAGCCGGCTTGCCTGAAGGACGTTCAGAAGCTTACAGGTTTTGTCGCTGCCTTAAGACGGTTTATAAGCAGGTTAGGCGAAAAAGCTATACCTTTGTATCGAATCTTGAAGAAAACTGACACCTTCGTATGGAATCAAGAGGCGGATGAGGCTTTGGAGGCTTTGAAAAAACAACTTTCTAATGCACCAATCTTGGCTGCGCCTGAGAAAAAGGAACCAATGTTGTTATACATAGCAGCCAATAACAGGGCAGTCAGTGCGGTCGTAGTTGTGGAGCGTAAGATGGAAGGAAAGGAGGGTCTTGTCCAGCGCCCGGTTTACTATGTCAGCGAGGTCTTGACAGAGTCGAAGCAATGTTACCCGCATTGGCAGAAGTTAGTTTTTGGGTATTCATGGCCAGTCGCAAGCTGAAACATGAACATCCCATTATTGTGGTCAGTTCAGCACCCTTGTCAGATATTATTCAGAACAGAGAAGCAACAGGGAGAGTTGCAAAATGGGCTATTGAGACGGGGCCATATCATATCAAATATGAGCCAAGGACCGCAATAAAGTCCCAGACATTGATCGAATTTATAAATGACTGGACACAATTGCAGGTTCCACCGGATAAGCATGATAGAAAATAATGGACTATGCATTTTGACGGGTCTCGAGAACTAGAAGGATCAGGAGCTGGTGTGGTGTTAACATCCCTAAGAGGTGACAAATTTCGCTACGTCTTACATATTTCATTCAAGTGCACTAATAATGCAGCAGAGTAGGAAGCTTTAATTCATGGACTTTGAATTGCAAAGGAGATGAGTGTAACCCGGATTCAATGTTTGGGTGATTCAGACCTTGTTTCTCAACAATTTATAGGAACCTGGGATTCTAAAGACCTAGTTATGGCAGCTTACAGGCGAGCAGTTACCCAGCTAGCCGGATATTTTCAGGGATATCAGGTTGATCACATTGATCGATGTCTTAATGAGGCAGCTGATGCACTAGCTCGTTTGGGTTCCCAGAAGAAAAAAGTTCCACCTAATGTTTTCCTGGACGAACTTCATAGTCCGTCGGTCAAGATTCCAACGGAGGAAGACCTAGCAAACCCAGACCCGGCATCAGAATTGATAGAAGTGTTGCATACAAGGCCAGAGTGGACTAAACCATACTTAGCATACCTTACGAGAGGTGAACTTCCGCAGGACGAGGTTATAGCTCGACAGGTTATTAGAAGGTCAAAATCATATACAGTTATCAATGGTGAGTTATATAAGAGAAGTGTAATTGGGATCTTCCAGCGGTGCGTTTCTCCAGAAGAAGGATGTCAGATCCTGAGGGAAATTCATTGAAGATATTGTGGACATCATGCAAATTCAAGATCTTTGGTTAAAAAAGCTTTTAGACATGGTTTTTTTTGGCTTACCGCAAATGCTGACGCGGAAAACATAGTGAAAACCTGTGAAGGCTGTCAAAGATATGCAAGGCAGGATCACGTACCAACTCGGGATTTGCGTATGATTCCCATAACTTGGCCTTTCGCGGTCTGGGGACTTGATATGGTAGGACCTTTCAAAAGGTCATCAGATAAAAAGACTCATCTTCTGGTGCCAGTGGATAAGTTTACAAAGTGGGTAGAAACAGAACCAATCAGCAAATGTGACGCGGTTAATGCAGTCAAGTTCTTAAAAAAGTTGGTTTTCAGATTTGGTTACTCACACAGCATCTTCTATTCCTAAATAGATGGCTCCCACTACCAAATTTTCCTTGCATCTGGTGAAGCCACGTCATCGGTAACTTAATTACTTATATTTTTCTACCAAGGTGATTGCTCTGACCGGTGGCCCTATGGTATTCTCCACAGCATTCATGTCCACCGACCACCGTCCCCTTACTCTCCGAAATCAATCGACTTTACTGGTAACCTCCAAGGGTAGAAGAGCGGGCGGATGACTCTTTATTTCCAGCGCGCACCACTTCCTCCATGGATGGTGGACCACCTGTCTCTATTATGCAAGGCTGCAAGACTTTCCACGCCGCCTTCCACACCACACCACATCGTGAGCTTCTGTGTCATGTCTGCCTATCTCAGTCCACATACGGCATATGCCTTCTTCTCAGTGTGCCGCCATCGCCCGTACACCTCTGTCTCTCTGATATAGAAGACTACAATTCAGGTCGTCGCTCTTCACGAGATCTGGCAGCGTCATCTGGATCCAGTCTAGCCTTGAATGAGCGAATGAAGCACATGCGACCTGGTGTTTTCATGGATGTCTTCACAGGAACACTGGACACCGTCGGGCTAATTGACAATGTCGTGTGTTGGGTTTCTATTCTTCCCTTATGCGGAGAGTTCAATCACCAAATGGGCACTAGCACCCGTGTTAATCCTCTTCACGAGCAAGCAAGATTTACTAAGAAGATTAAACTAAGCTAGCTGCAAGCAGAGCTCCTTTGACCGAGCCTATCAAGCATCACCTCCTTGGGCTAGCGTCATACCCGTGCTCCCTTGCCTGTCGAGCATGGTATTTGCTCCTGTTTTTGTCAATTCAGTTTCACCCCACATGTAGGAGTACATATTATGGACCATATGGTAGTATATTGGTGTTCTATAAAGATTCATGCTGCCTTCTTCCAGGATGGTGGTCGTATGTGCAGCAATGGTCGTATGGGCAGCAATTGGTCAATTGGCCGACTTCTAAGTCTCAGACTGCCTATTATGGAGTAATAAGATTGGTACCAAAATCTCAGTACTTGTGTCTTTGATAGTACATAATCTCAGTTTTTCTGTGATAATACATACTTTTTCATCGTCTTTAGAAGGTATACATTCTCACGTGCTAAATAAGATACGGGGTACTTATACATGTTCAGCACATTTGTACTACATATACCTATACCCATTCCTCACTACTGGTATTTAGTTGTTTACACATATACTGCTTTGATTTGAAGGGAACGTGACGTTGAATGTTAACTCAAACCTTTTATCAATGCATGAGAAATTCGTATACATCTTAAATGGTCAAGACCTTTAGTATTCCCATGATATACACCAAAATCTAACATTATCATGTTTTGTTAAGCGAACAATTAGACGTCACGACGTAGAAGAGTAATCCATTACATTGGTTGATCCTTTTCATTGTTGGGCCTTCATGTACATGAAATATGGTCCTAGGAAGTTCGGAGTTAAAGTGGTATGTACAAAACATGAGACAATGATTATCTTCTGCATACATTGTTTTCGTGAGCCTTGCAAAGGTTACGTGTGTTACCTTATATATAATTTATATTTTTTCTACTGAAGTTTATTGATCCATAATTGTTTCTTTACAACAAGAGAGATCCTCGAGGTTATTACTAACTCATGTATTTTTTATTGTTTCCAATTTTACCATTCATGTGTCATATTTTAAGGATACTATTTCTCGTAGCAATAATCATATAGCGTTGAATAGCGGAAAGTTGTCTAAATTACACCCAAAATTTAGAAGTACTATTTTAGTTACAACAAGATTTTATACGCCTTATAGATTCATCGGAACAATATCTGGGTATCTATGATACAATACTTTTACACTGACTGGGTTAACGAATTTACATTTTTATGCAAGTCCTTTGATCATTTGACGTTTTAGTTATAGTTTATTTGTTATTCAACGTATTGTAAAAAATGTTAAGATAAAAAATGCCTAATGTTTAACTTAAGTACACTAAGTTCGTTTTTACTTTACCATCAAGTCATACAAAGTCCCGCAGCAACGCACGGGGAATTATCTAGTTATAACAAACAATGGAACAAATTTGTCAGAGGGGGAAATGCAGAAGTTCTGTGAACAAAACCATATACGATTCGACCTTGCTTCGGTAGCACATCCATAGTCCAATGGACAGGCAGAATGAGCTAACCAGGAATTACTCAAAGGTATCAAACCTAGACTCTAGGTACCACTGGAAAAGACTGCGGGGTGCTGGGTCGACGAGTTACCTGCCGTCTTATGGAGCATACGAACTACTCCAAGCAGATCAACTGGTTATAAACCGTTTTTCTGGTCTATGTAGCTGAAACAGTTTTGCCAAGTGATATTTGGCATGATTCACCACGAGTGTCTGCTTATGTGGAGACTCAGAACGAGTTAGCTCGTCAAGACTCGCTTGATGCTTTAGAAGGAGCATGCAATCTCGCAGCATTCAGGTCAGCCATATATCAGCAGGACCTGCGTCGCTATCATAGTTGCAGAGTTAAAACTCGAAGTTTTCAAAAAGGGGACTTAGTGTTACGCTTGATCCAAAAGAAGGATGGGATGCACAAGCTAAGTCCTCCATGGGAGGGGCCATTTGTAGTAAGTAAGAAACTACACAATGGGTCATATTACCTCGTTCATATGCGTGATGCTGATAAATCACGAACATCTGAGGATGAAACAGGAAGACCATGGAACATAGCCCAGTTGAGGCCATATCATACATAGGATCATTCTAATCACTATGTTATGATTGGCAATAAAAGGAAGACTTAGACAAAATCTGAGTTACTGGCATTTGTCTAATAAATTTATCATTACAGTAAAACATTTTTTTTCATGATTACTTGGGGGCTAATGCTAGGGCAAAGTCTATATCTCAAGAATCTGGCAAACGCCAAAATATATTGGTTATACTTGCCTGCCAGTCAGTGGTTACACGCCAATTTATGACCTAGATGTTTAAACATGGATGACTTAATCATGGTATAACCCGGCAAAACCGGGTTACTATGACCCTGAACTTACTAGAGTTAAAACACTAGATTATGTCATGCAAAAAACCGACTGAGCTAGGTAGCAAAGAAAAACCAAATCAAGGAAAATCTCGAATAACAAATTAAGGGTACTGCAAATATTTGTAACCTGGAAACAAGATTTTCCATAACGTCGCAGGAAACTAGGTTATCACAAAATAAATTGTATCTTAAGCGCACATGCGCACTTCCAAAAATAGGACTAGAAATAAAGCAGTTTATCTAGCCTATTACGGACCCATCAGGGCCAAATTTATTTTTTCTCAAAAATTCAAAGATGAATCCGCAGCAGATTTCCCTTTCTGCTGGGTTGGGTCTTTAGCTGACGGGTCTTGAAGCGCCGGGTCTTCAGTCTCCATTTCAACTGCCGCATGAATGACCTCTGTCTCTTTGACCTCATCAACAGGAATGTACTTCCACTCCAGCTGAGCTAGAGCATCAGTAGTGTTTTCCGGTTCGTACAAAGGATGAGGTGGAGCAGAAACAGATGGGGTGACAGTATGAGGCACGCCAGACGAAGATGCTACTGAAAGCCGGCTTTTCTGCGGGGCTTGGCAGACAGCAGCGATTGTCTGGGGACAAAAGGCCGTCTTGCGCTCACCTGATGAAGTATAACCCGGAAACATCTCCTTCAGATTGACTTTCTCAGCAATAGTACAAGCCTGGAACCGGCACTCCCTTTCTATCTTGGCGAAGTCTTTCTTCTCATACTTGGACATACCAGCTTTGTATTCTGGAAAACCTTTGGCGAGAAGACCCGGATCCAGTTCCGGGTGATAAGCTTTTGCTAGAGACATCACCTTCATAGCTCCATGGCGGCAACATGATAACTTGTGCTCTTCTATCCATTGAGGAACATGAGATAGTTCCACAAGCATATCACTGAGCCTCTGGGGGACACTAGTAGGAAAACGCTTACCAGTGACGAACAAAAACAAGCTACCGCTGGCGAACAAGTGTTCGCCAGCAGTACACCGCTAGTGGTAAGGGGTTACCGCTGGCGAACAAGCCTGTTCGCCAGCGCTATCAAGTTACCGCTGGCGAACACCAGTCTTGTTCGCCAGCGGTAAGTCTGGAATTTTGAAATTTCGTAAATAAATTTTTTTGCATTATTTTTCAAATTTTCAGAACAATTGAATTTGGGCAACCTCTAACCACGCTGTAGTATTTTTTTTTCTTTTTTTTTTCTTTTTTTTCAACTTTGAATGCCCACTTCCCGCTCGGTCACCCATCCTCCCACTACTCTAGCCCGAGCACGCTTAACTTCTTAGTTCCATCCCACTACTCTACCTATGACTCCCTCATTTTTTCTTGTTAGTATACTACTATCAAACCTCTTAACTATTGCACCATATCTATAAATCCGTAATTCCAAATTCGACAAATGATATGTCTAAATTGATCAGAAGAATATGAGGAATCCAAATATGACATCCTTATTATCTTTTCTCGGAAAAAACTTTTTTTATTTTTTTTGAATTTTGAATTTATTTAATTAAATTGATTATGTAGGAAAATTTAGTCTGTCTCAAATAACTTTTTTTCCTTTTGGAATTTGCCGATTCTAAAAAAACCTCACAGGCCGAAGGCAGTAACCATACCGCTGGCGAACCAGCTCGTTGTTCGCCAGCGCTAAGTAACCATACCGCTGGCGAACGAAGTGCCGTGTTCGCCAGCGATATTTCCTGCCGCGCGCAGCCCCCACCCCCACTGTTACCGCTGGCGAACGAAGTGCCATGTTCGCCAGCGGTACATAACTTAGCGCTGGCCAACATGGGGGCGCGTTCGCCAGCGGTTAGTAGCACTGGCGCACAGGAATTCTTGTTGGCCAGCGGTAACCCGGTGGCTATAGCCTGTTTCCTACTAGTGGGAGGTTATCCCAGCCCCGGACAACTTTGATACATTCTCCACCACCAACCTATAACTGCCGGATCAGGGTAAATAGAGCTTTCAATTTCATGTCAGGGAGTTCGAGATTATTGCGGTGTTTCCTGCCTGCAAGTTGAAGTAGTATTATGTATAAGAACCTAGTTATGCCTAACTTAGCAAAACAAGACTATGAAGCTAGGAGACTCAAGCCGGGTTAACTTACCAAAAACACTGGTAGTGATGTCTCTCAGCAGATTCTTGACAGTAGTGAAACTGGTGAGGGTCTCCTCTAGCTCTTTTTTCATCTTTTTTAGCCCTTGCAATAAGGGCCTTTTCCCGGGTTTCAAAGTCCTGTTGCAGCACTGACCAGGTCTTAGTTGCCTTAGTATTTTGATCTTCAAGTTCCCTCTGCCGGGTCCTGGCCTCTTCAGTCTTCTTTGCCTCTTGGCAAGCAAGTTCTTCAGATTGGAAACCTCCTTTTGAGAGGAGGATTCAAGAATCTACACAATTATTGGTTACATTAGTACAAGTTATCATAAAAATTTCAATTATATGATACATGAAGTTATAACTTCACAGATTATAACCCGGACAATGACAAGGTCATTACAAATTCAACATTTTTCAGGATTATGATAAGTCCCGGGCAACAGCAGGCTTGTAACCCGGCCCTTGGGGGCTACACAGTTTTAGTTCAAATTCTACAGATTAAAGTACAAATGGATAAAAAGTCCCGGTGTACAATAGATTATAAACCGATACTTGGGGGCTACAGGCATTCAGTTTTCAGAAAATTACTGTCACATAATCTTCAAGTATATATTGTGGGATATAAACTAGAAGATTGGGGGCTATAGGTTATGTATATCAAGGTTACCTCATATCTTTGTTTCAGAAACTCTATGATATCATCAGTGCGACGTCGGCTCTCAGTAAGCTCTTTAGTTAGCGCATCAAAACCCTGACCTTCAATGTTCAGGTTAGGAGGAGTCCTCTTCTCTTCTGGCTTCACTTTTAGGTCTTCAGTAACCTTGGAGAGCACTGTCGAGGTCCCAATAACTTTGGCAACCTGAGACCCGGTGATAGCCACATCTGGATCTTGAGCAGCCTCCTTTCAACCGGAGAATCATTACCCGGGATACTATCAACCGGGTTCACCTCTTCTTGTTCTCCAGTAGTCACATCCATGTGATCCGGCGATGGAGCAGTCGGTTCATCTTTTTCTTCCTCTAGGTATCTCGTCTCCGGGTCCACGGCTGGGGCAGCAGATGAGACATGGTTCACCTTCAGCACGGCTTGAGCTCTGCGGTGACGAAAAAACCAAGTTAGGTTATACAAGCAAAGAGTTAGCACAAATAAAAGATGAGATGGAAAACCTAACTTACCCAGAGTTAATGGAGAACTCACTGGCCCCGCTAAAATGCGACGAGTCTGAGACAGGAGAATCTGAATGATAAGTTTGACTCAGCTCGGTCCTTCAATTTCCAGCTAAAGGGTGAGATGCGGTGGGCGAAACTTGAGCTTGGGAGACCCGGCGAAGTGGAGTTTTCTTAGGCAAACCTGGTTCTAACTCACTGAAGCCGGAGCTCCGGGTCCTTTTGCTCTTGCTTTCCTCCCCGTCATCCTCCATTTACTTTACATCAGAGGATGGTTTCAAGCAGTTTTTGGACAATTGAGAGATAGGCACCTTTGCAACTGCTTGCCGGGTCCTCTTGTGGCCTACGGGGGAATCCTTCTCAATCACCACGTTGGATCCGGTGATGGGAGTGGAAGGATCAAGACCCGGGGGGCTGTGAGCCGGCGAGCCATGACCCGGGGCGTCTTCGGTTCCATGACTTGGTGTTTCTTTAGCTGCTTGATCCTCAGCTAACTCGGCGCCCTCTTGCTCTACCTACGCACCCTGCGAGTAACCAGCGTCAGCTAACTGATTGTGCAAGTGACCGAGGGAACAAATTCAGAAACCTCATCCTCATCGTCACTTGATTCCTCTGAGTCTTCTTCTTCAGGAGTGGCAGGGTCCTCTATGGTAACCCAGAAGGGATCTGATAGCTGTAAGCCGAAAAAAAATCAGGGTTAGACTATGCAAGGTTATGATAAACAAAGGTTACACAAACAAAAGGAACTTACAGGAGGAGCTGGGTTGGCGAGATTATATGGTGCCAGGCCAACGTCGAAGATTTTA
Source organism: Alopecurus myosuroides (assembly GCA_028641055.1). Lineage (NCBI taxonomy): Eukaryota > Viridiplantae > Streptophyta > Magnoliopsida > Poales > Poaceae > Alopecurus > Alopecurus myosuroides. The sequence goes on along the minus strand of CM054057.1, from coordinate 666,754,245 downwards.
TCTTGCTTAACTCCAACTAACATCTTCAGAGAGTTTATCGTTTCTGACCTAGACACGATATACTCTGAATATCGCATGGGGTCCAGAGAACTGGAGTATTCGTGGAACAGCCGGTTCCTGATGCTGAGGGGCTGGATACGCCAATCTACCCAAGTCTTGGTTAGATCTAAACTCGTAAGCCCGTGAACTATAAGCCAGGTTACGCGTTTCAGCAAAGGCAGGATCTTGATTCTATCGGTGGGCTTGGCGTAAGAGTTCATGGTGCTGGTATAGGTCAGGTGTTCTGAACGATAACCCGGCAAAGCCGGTTCACCTTCGGGAGAAGTGTTTTTGATGTAAAAATAGGATTTCTGCCACAATTTAGGGTGACTAGCCAAAGGAATGCCCGAATAGGCAATGTCTTTGCGCCTCTAAAATGAGACCCCCCCTGCAATGCGTAAGTTCGCCCCCAGCGACCTCTGGATGCTTGTTGCAATAAAAATAATCAAGAAAGAGATCTAGGTTTGGCTCTATTTGGAGGTAGTCCTCACAGAGGACTACGAAGTTGCTAACATTAAGAATGGAATTTGGAGGGAGGTTTTGAGGCCATAGTAGTTTAGAAGCCGGCGGAAAAAGAGAGACCTGGGTGGACGGAACCCGCGGAGAATGTGGGATTCGAAAATTATTACCTCGTCCGGCCCAGGTTCGGGCCGGATCTCATTCCCAGGAGCGTGCCAAGCCAAGTTCTTGGGCAATAACCCGGATTCCTCCATCTCCGTAAGCCGGCCTTGGGTCATGTCCGACTTACACCAGTTCACTTGGAGCTTGCCTCTCCCTAAGCCGACAGCTCCAGAGCCGGACGCTCCTCCAGTTTTCTTCTTCCCCTTAGCGCCGGGTTTGGACACCAAACTTTTTTGTTTCACCATTTTTCTTCTGAGGCGAACGTCGGCGATGCTCCGGCCGCGGCGGCGCGGGAAAGAAAATAAAGCTCGTGAGCAAAGAGCTGGAGGTGGAAGATGAAGTGGGGAGCACGGGGGCGAATGAACCCAGGGGGAACGTACCTCCACTATTTATAGGCGGGGCTAAAAACCTAGGGTTAGGTGGTAATTTTACACAATGGCCCCTCCAGATTAACATTTTTGAAGGAAATACGGTAAGATTGCATCTGGGAACTAGGATCTTTTCTGAGGAAACTGCGCCGAGGAGAATCCGGGATAGGTAAAAAAAATCGGTTATGAGGATCTTGGTGATAAGATGCGGGGTTATCTTTCTGGAAATCGGAAAGATATGATCCTGATAATAAATCACGGTTCCCGAGTAATCTGGGATAGATTTCTTTGGGAGGTTATTTCTTTTTAGACTAAATATTTTCATTTAAGTTGACATGGAAAAAAGCTTAACGTGAACTTCTTAAGCTCAAACTTAGGCGTTCATGTTAACCTGGGGGTTAATGTTGGGGGAACAGGCAAGGGGGAGCCTTACCAGCCTCTAATATAAGCCGGATATCGTCCAGAAGAATGAAGGATACTTAATCCAGGTTATCTCTGGTGGATCCGAGTTCCAGCAAAGAAGAACCGGGTTATTGTGAGCATAACCCGGACTAGATAAAGAGACTGGCCCAAGCCCCAGGAAGGAAGACATGGAGGCCCGGAAACCCGGAGGACAGCCCAAGGCCGGTAAGGAAGAGCCGGGTCGTGATGAGAACCGGAACGAGGTAGCTAAGAGCCGGAAGGGATTAAGACTCCGAGGACGGGCGTGACCCGGACTCTCCTTGTAACCCGGAGGTCTCGTCCGCTATATAAGGAGAGACCCTGGGACGTAGAAAGACAAGTTCTAAGTTGATAGCTAAGAGCTCGAGACATCAAGAGCCAGAATCGCCCTTTGTAATCGAGACCTTGTTCCCCGATAGTAAGAAGGCAGGAGTAGGTTTTTCCCTCAATAGAGGGGTCGAACCTGGGTAAACTTGTGTCTCTCTGTTCCACCTTAACCCTTTCGAAGTTTTGCTTAGAAGCAATGGCCTCGCAATCTAGTTCTCGTATCAGGACACTTGCCGTGAAAAAACCACGACAACTTCTATTGCGACAAACATCCAGAGGTTGTTGGGGGTGAACTTATACACTTCGGTGGGGGTCGTTCCAGAGGCGGAAGGACATTGCCTTTCTGGGCATTCCTCTGGCCAGTCACCCCAAGCTGTGGCAGAAATCTTACTTGTATATTAAAAACACCTCTCCTGAAGGTGAACCAGCACTTCCGGGTTACCATCCTGAACGTTTAATCTACACCAGCACCATGAATTCCTATGCAAAATCCTCTAATAGAATCAAAATCCGGCCTCTCCTGAAACGCGTAACCTCGTTGATAGTTCACGGGCTTACGGGTTTAGACTTAGCCAAAACATGGGTAGATTGGCATATCCAACCCCTCAGTATTAGGGACCGGCTATTCCACGAATATGCCGGTTCATTAGATTCCATACGATATTCTGAGTGTATAGTATCTAAGTCAGAGATGATAACCTCCTTAAAGCTTCTAGTTGGAGTCAAGCAAGATAAGTTCTTCGATGTTGGTCTGGCACCGTATAGCTCCTCCAACCCAGCTCCTCCTGTAAGTTTCTTTTGTTTTGAGTAACTTTTACATTTCATAACTGCGCATAATCTAACCTTGATTTTGTCCGGTTTATAGCTCTCAGACTCCTTCTGGGTTAGCACAGAGGATCCTGCCACTCCTTCTGAAGAAGATGAATCGGAGGAAACAAGTGATGAAGAGGATGAGGTTTCTGAATTTGATTCCCTCGGTCACTTGCACAATCAATTAGCTGACGCTGGTTACTCGCAGGGTGAGCAGGTAGAGCAGGAGGACGCCGGATTAGGTGAGGGGCAAGTCACTAAGGAAGGGCCGGATCTAGACTCGCCGGTTCACAGCCCTCCGGATCTTAATCCTTCCACTCCCATCACCGGATCCAACGTGGTGGTTGAGAAAGATTCCCCCGCAGGCCACAAGAGGACCCGGCAGGCAGTTGCAAAGGTGCCTATCTCTAGATTGTCCAAAAATCCCTTGAAACCATCCTCACATGTAGAGAAAACGTAGGATGATGAGGAGGGGAACAAGAGAAGGAGGACCCGGAGCTCCGGCTCCAGTGAGTTAGAACCAGGTTTGCCTGAGAAAACTCCGCTTCGCCGGGTCTCCCAAGCTCAAGTTTCACCCACTTCTTCACGTCCCTTAGCTGGAAAAATAAGGACCGAGCTGAGTCATACTTTTCATTCAGATTCTCCAAACTCAGATTCATCCCACTTTAGCGAGGCTAGTCATTTCTCCACTAACTCTGGGTAAGCTAGCTTTTCCACCTTCTTATTTATTTCTGCTAACACTTTAGTTATATGATGTAACTTATGGTTCTCCCTTTACCACAGAGCCCAAGCTATGCTGAAAATAAACCCCGTCTCATCTGCTGCTCCAGTTGTTGACCTTGAGGACAGAGACCTTGGAGAAAAGAATGATGAACCGGCTGCTCCATCGACGGGTCATATGGATGTAACAGTTGGAGAAAATGAAGAAGAGGTGAATCCGGTTGACAATGTCCCGGATAATGATCCTCTGGTCGAAAATGAAGCTGTTCAAGACCCGGATGTGGTCATCCCTAGATCTCAGGCTACCCAGATAATTTTGACTTCCACAGTGCTCTCCAAAATTACTGAAGACCTGAAGGTGAAGCCGAAAGAGAAGAGGACCCCTTCTAGCCTGAACATTGAAGGCCAATGTTTTGACGCGCTAACTCAAGAGCTTTCTGAGAACCGGCGACGCACCGATGGTATCATAGAGTTTTTGAAACAGAAATATGAGGTAACCTCGATGTGCATAACCTGTATCCCTCAATCTTGTAGTTTATATTTGTAATATATACTTGAAGATTTTACCATATAACTTTTTTTAAAGCTGAATGCATGTAGCCCCCAAGTGTCGGTTTGTAATTTCATTGCAAACCGGGACTTGTTCTTCGTTTGTATTTAACCCTTAGGACTTGAACTGAAATTGTGTATCCCCCTAGGGCCGAGTTGCAAGCCTGCAGCTGCCCGGGACTTAGACATGACTCATAATCCAATAGTTAAAACTGAACAAGTGTAGCCCCCAAAGGTTGGGTTGCAAGCCTGCAGCTACCCAGGACTTAGACATAGCTCTGAAGATGCTATAATTGGTTATGGTCTCGCCATTGTATGGGTTATAATATGTCAAGTCATAAGTCCCTTTAGCTTATAATTGAAACCTTATGATAACTTGTTCTAATGTAACCAATAATTGTGCAGATTCTTGAATCCTCCTCGCAAGAGGCGAAAAAAACTGAGGAGGCCAGGACCCGAAAAAGAGAGCTTGAAGATCAAAACACTGAGGCAGCTAAGATTTGGTCTGTGCTGCAACAGGACTTTGAGAACCAGGAAAAGCCTCTTATTTCAAGGGCAGAAAAAGCTGAGAAAGACATGGAGGAAACCCGTACCGGTTTCACCAATGTCAAGGATCTGCTGAGAGATATCACCAGCAGTGTTTTTGGTAAGTTTTTCCGGATCATGATCCTTGGGCTAATGCTTTACGTTTCTGCTTCATTATCTCCTTTGCTATGTTACCTATAGCTTGGTTCTGATCACAGAATGTTATTGCAACTTGTAGGCAGGATGCACGGCAATAACCTCCAACTCCCTGACATGAAACTGAAGGCTATGTTCACCTTGATCCGGCAGCTATATGTTGGGGGTGGAGAATGTATTAAAGTTGTCAGGAACTGGGACAATCCTCCTAAGAAGCTTAGTGAGATGCTCGTGGAACTTTCTCAGGTGCCTCAATGGATAGAAGAGCATAATCTATCATCCTGCCGCCGTGGGGCCATCAAGGTTATGTCCCTGGCGAAAGCCTATCACCCGGAATTGGATCCGGGTCTTCTCGTGAAGGGCTTCCCAGAGTATAAAGCTGATATATCCAAGTATGACAAAAAAGACTTTGCCAAGATCGAGAGAGATTGCCAGTTTCAGAATTGCACTATTGCTGAAAAAATTAAGCTCAAGGATATGCGTCCGGGTTATACCTCGTAGGGTGAGTGCAAAATGCCCTTTACTCCTCAAACGATGGCTGATGTCCGCCAAGTCCCGCAGAAGAGACGGCTCTCTATAGCCTCTTCGTCTGGTGCGCCTCAAACTGTCACTCCCTCTGTTTCTGCTCCACCTCGTCCTTTATACGAACCGGAGAACACTACTGATGCTCTCGCTCAGCTGGAGTGGAAGTACATTCTTGCCGATGAGGTTAAAGGAACAGAGATCATCCAGGCGACAATTGAGCCAGAGACTCTAGACCCGGAGCCTGAAGATCCGGCGACTCAAGACGCGACCCAGCAGAAAGGAAAATCTGATGCGGAGTAATCATTGGATTTCTGCAAAAACAATAATTTGGCCCTAATGGGTCTGTAATAGGCTAGATGAACTGCTTTATTTCTAGTCCTATTTTTGAAAGTGCGCATGTGCACTTATGCTACAATATGGTGTGTAATAACCCGGTTTCCCGCGAGGTTATGCGAAGATATTTTCGGGTTACAAGCTTTTTCAATACCTTTTATTTGTTATTCAAAGTTTGCCTTGACTTGGTTTTTCTTTGCTATCTAGCTCAGCCGGTTTTTCGCATGACATATTCTAGTGTTCTAACTATGGTGAGTTCAGGGTCATAGTAACCCGGTTTTGCCGGGTTATAACATGATTGACTCATCCAGGTTTAAACATCTAGGTCATAAATTTGCGTGTAACCACTGACTGGCAGGCAAGTATAACCAATTTATTTTGGCGTATGCCAGATTCTTGAGATATAGACCGTGCTCTAGCATGAGCCCCCAAGTAATCATATTTGAAAAAGGTTTTGCCATAATGATAGCTGTATGAGACAAATCTTAGTAACTCAATTTTTGTCTAAGTCTGCCTTTTATTGCCAATCATAACATAGCGATTACAATGATCCTATGTATAATATGGCCTCAACTGGGCTATGTTCCATGGTCTTCCAGTTTCGTCCTCAGATATTCGTGATTTATCAGCATCACGCATATCAATGAGGTAATATGACCCATTATGTAGTTTCTTACTTACTACAAATGGTCCTTCCCATGGAGGACTTAGCTTGTGCATCCCGTCCTTCTTTTGGATCAAGCGTAACACTAAGTCCCCTTCTTGAAAACTTCGAGTTTTAACTCTGCGGCTATGATAGCGACGCAGGTCCTGCTGATATATGGCTGACCTAGATGCTGCGAGATCGCGTGCTTGTTCTAAAGCATCAAGCGAGTCTTGACGAGCTAACTCATTCTGAGTCTCCACGTAAGCAGCCAGTCGTGGTGAATCGTGACAAATATCACTTGGCAAAACTGCCTTAGCTCCATAAACCAGGAAAAATGGTGTATAACATGTTGATCTGTTTGGGGTGGTTCTTATGCTCCATAAGACAGCGGGTAACTCTTCGACCCAATACCCAGCAGTTTTTTCCAGTGGCACCTGAAGCCTAGGTTTGGTACCCTTGAGTAACTCCTGGTTAGCTCATTCTGCCTGTACATTGGACTGTGGGTGTGCTACTGAAGCAAGGTCAAGCCGTATATGGTTCTGTTCACAAAACTTCTGCATCGCTCCCTCTAAAAATGTTGTCCCATTGTCTGTTATAATGCTGTGTGGGTAACCAAATCTTAAAATCAACTTTTTTTAAGAAGTTGACTGATGTAACCGCGTCACATTTACTGATTGGTTATGCTTCTACCCACTTTGTAAACTTATCGACTGCCACCAGGAGATTAGTCTTTTTATCAGATGACCTTTTGAAAGGTCCTACCATGTCTAGTCCCCAAACTGCAAAAGGCCAAGTTATGGGAATCATACGTAAATCCTGAGCTGGCACTTGATCCTGCCTTGCATACCTTTGACATCCTTCACAAGTTTTCACTATTTGTTCCGCATCAACACTTGCGGTAAGCCAAAAAAAAACATGTCTGAAAGCTTTTTTGAACAAAGATCTTGAACTTGCGTGATGGCCATAATCTCCTGAGTGAATTTCCCTCAAGATCTGACATCCTTCTTCTGGAGAAACACAACTCTGAAATATTCCAGTCGCACTTCTCTTATATAACTCACAATTTATAATTGTATATTATTTTGACCTTCTGATAACTTGTCGAGCCATAACCTCGTCCTGCGGGAGTTCACCCCTCGTAAGGTACGTTAGGTATGGTTCAGTCCACTCTGGGATTGTATGCAGTGCAGCTACCAATTTTGATTCTGGGTATGGGTCTGCTAGGTCTTCCTCTGTTGGAATTTTGACCGATGGACTATGGATCTCGTCCAGAAAAATGTTAGGTGGAACCTTTTTCTTTTGGGAACCTAGACGAGCTAGTGCATCAGCTGCTTCATTGAGACGTCGATCAATATGGTCAACCTGATATCCCTGAAAGTATCCAGCTAGCTGGGTAACCGCTCGCCTATAGGCTGCCATAACTGGGTCTTTAGACTCCTAGGATCCTGTAACTTGTTGGGAAACAAGGTCTGAATCACCCAAACATCGAATCCGGGTTATGCTTATCTCCTTTGCAATTCGAAGTCCATGAAGCAAAGCTTCATACTCTGCTGCATTATTAGTGCATTTGAATGAAATTTGTAAGACGTAGCGAAACTTATCACCTCTTGGGGATGTTAGCACCACACCGGCTCCTAAACCTTCCAGTTGTCGTGACCCGTCAAAATGCACAGTCCAGTATTTAGTATCAGGCTTATCCGGTGGAACCTGTAATTGTGTCCAGTCATTTATAAATTCGATCAAGGCTTGAGACTTTATTGCGGTCCTTGGCTCGTATTTGATGTGATACGGCCCCATCTAGATAGCCTATTTTGCAACTCTCCCTGTTGCTTCTCTGTTCTGAATAATATCGGACAAAGGCGCTAAACTAACCACAGTAATAGGATGCTCCTGAAAATAATGTTTCAGCTTACGACTAGCCATGAAGACCCCAAAAACTAACTTCTGCCAATGCGGGTAACGTTGCTTAGACTCTGTCCAGACCTCGCTGACATATTAAACCGGCCGTTGGACAAGACCTTCTTTTCCTTCCATCTTACGTTACACAACTACCACCGCAGTGACCGCCCTGTTATTTGTTGCGATGTATAATAACATCGACTCTTTCTTCTCAGAGGCAGCCAAGATAGGCGCATTGGAAAGTTGTTTTTTCAGGGCCTCCAAAGCCTCATCCGCTTCTTGATTCCACATGAATGTGTCAGTTTTCTTCAAGAGTCGGTATAAAGGTATAGCCTTTTCGCCTAACCTGCTTATAAACTGGCTTAAGGCAGCAACGCAACCTATAAGCTTCTGAACATCCTTTAGGCAAACCGGCCTTTTGAGGTTATGTATGGCCTGAATTTTTTCGGGGTTTGCTTCAATTCATCTTTCTGAAATGATGAATCCCAGTAACTTCCCAGCTGGTACGCCAAAAACACATTTTGTTGGATTGAGTTTCATCTGGTATTTGCGTAAACTGGCAAATGTCTCTTCTAGGTCTTAGCTCAAAGTGTCACCTTTCCGGGATTTGACCACTATGTCATCCACATAAGCGTGCACGTTTCGCCTGATCTGACTTTCCAAGCAATTTCGGATGCATCTCTGATAAGTTGCTCCTGCATTTTTTAACCCAAAAGGCATTGACGTATAACAAAAAGCTCCAAATGGGGTAATGAATGAGGTCTTCTCTTGATCCTCTTCCTTCATTTTGATTTGATGATAACCTGAGTATGCATCCAGGAAACATAGCAATTCGCAACCGGCCATAGAATCAATAATCTGATCGATACGGGGTAAAGCGAACGGGTCTTTAGAACATGCTTTGTTCAGGTCTGTGTAATCGATACACATTCTCCAAGTTCTATTTTTGTCGAGGACCGGAACTGTATTGGCTAACCACTTTGGGTGTAACACCTCAACTATGAACCCTGCAGCAAGTAACCTAGTTATCTCTTCTCCAATTGCCTTTCTTCTCTCATCATTAAAACGACGGGGGAACTGGCGAATAGGTTTCAGGTTAGGATCCACACTTAGACTGTGCTCACCATGTTCTCTTGGGACAGCTGGCATGTCAGAAGGTTTCCATGCAAAGATGTCCCAATTCTCACGGAGGAACTTGATGAGCGTGCTTTCCTATTTTTCTGTCATATGAGCCCCCGCGCTGAACTGCTTGGACGAGTCACCGAGGGTAAAGTCCACCAACTTGGTGTCTTGAGCAGATTGGAATTTTAACTTGGACTCGGCTGATGGCTTTTGAGCGAGGTCATATCTTCTGGATCAACTTGTGACTTATACAGTTTCAAATCTTCTTCTGCACATGCAGTCTTTGCATATGTTGCATCACCTTCCTCGCATTCCAAAGCTATGTCTCTGTCCCCATTGACAGTTATATTTCCGTTAGGTCCTGGCATCTTCAGTTTGAGGTACACGTAGCAAGGCCTTGCCATGAATTTTTCATAAGCCGGTCGTCCAAACAAGACATGATATGGAGTTTTGAATTTTACCACCTCGAATGCTAACATCTTCGTCCTGTAATTTCAAATACTCCAAAGGCAACTTCAAGGTATATTTTCCCGACGGGTTGTGCGGACTTACCAGGTACGATCCCATGGAACACAGTTGATGATGACTGGAGTTGTTTCTCTTGGAGGTTTATCCTTTTGAACGTGTCATAATAAAGTATGTTTATGCTGCTTCCTCCATCCATCAGTACTTTGTCCAACTTATAACCTCTGACTTGCGGAGCCACAACTAGAGCCACGTTTCCCGGACTATCAACTCTGGGAGGATGATCCGCCCGACTCCAGGTTATGGGCTATTCTGACCAATTGAGCCACCTAGGGACAGCAGGAGCTACCGTATTGACTGCACGCTTCTGCACCTTTTTGTTCTCTCCTGCATGAACTCGTGTAAACACATGGTATTGTCCTGAGCTTAACTGTTTTGGGTTTGTTTGAAAACCGGAATTTCCTCCTTGGTGACCACCGCTTTGGTTGTTTCCCTGGTTACTCTGACCAGGATGACCCGGATTATGATTTTCGGGTCCGGGATTGCAAGGTCCCGGGTGTCCAGCTCCGATGTTACCTGAGTTACCTCCTCCATTGTTTCTTGGTCCATAGTTATTATTTCCACTGGGCCTGAAACCATGCATAATGAAGCAGTTTTCCCAGAAACGATTTGCTAACTTTCCATTTTTGCTATGTCTGGTGCATGGTCCTTTCAGAGCCTGCTGAGCTTGAGCTAATCTGTTAGGTCAAAAAATTTGATTTCCTCTGAAGTTGTTCCCCTGACGCTGGTTTCTGTAACTTGTATTTGTGTTAGCCACTAAATCTGAGGTCCCTTCCCCATTTTTGCGCTTGTTATTATTCAATTTCTGGGGGTTGCGCTTACTCTGATTCAGGTTCTGGCTACCCTTGGTCCCATCTTTATTTCCCTTTGCAGACTTCTCATCATCCGAGTCTGCATCTTTTGTTTTGTCAGATTCTGCATACTTGGTCATGACATCCATTAACTCGCTCATATCATTCACGTATCGCTTGATGCGCCCCAGCTTATGCTTTAGCGGGTCAAATCTGCAATTCCTTTCCAATGCTATGACTGCCTGCTGAGCAATGAGTCCGACAGATGAATGTATAATTTCTGCGACCCGTCGGGGCTAGTGCTGAGAAGACTCCCCTTCCTTCTGGGCATAGTTTTCTAGGTCAGTAATAGTCGTCGGTCGCTTGCATGTCCCTTGGAAATTTTTGATGAACTGGTCCGTCGACTCCTGCCAGCTATTAATTGAATTTGCGGGTAAGTTTTTTAACCAAGACTTCGCAGACCCTTCTAGCATCACACTAAAGTATCGCGTGCACACCACGTCGCTTACTTCCAATATTTCCATAGCCATCTCATATCCCTCTATCCAATCTGCAGGCTCCATGTCAGGCGTATAATTCACAACTCTGCGAGGTTCTTTAAAATCAGCCGGTATTCTCCCGTTCCTGATTGCAGGGTCAAGACATTGAATTCCAATTCTACGAGACCCGGCCTGTGCTAGGTTTGAGACCGTGATTTGAGCCGGAGTTTGAACATGACCTGGATTTTTAACAAGACCTGGATTCCTGTTTTCTCGTTCTGCAACTCTATGTCCTGTATTCACAACTCCGGGCGCATAAGATACTGCTTGCCTAGATGGGTTACGCTGCTGCTGGTTAGCGTTTCTGTATCCTGTCGGGGCTGGTGAATTTCTATGGTGACTTCTTGGTAAAGCGCTCCTGCTATTATAGGGAGTTTAATGTATCATGTCCTAATTACTGTAATTCAACTGCTGAACCACTGATGTTTGTAACATCTCAATGGCCCTCCGAGCTTCAACTCCAATAGGGTTATTGGGGTCGACTGGAATCTGTGCCAGACTAGTTGTCGCTGCCCAAATGTTATCCATTGGATTGTTGAAATGACCTGGAGGTGTATGAAACCTTTCTTGTATAGGCTGTGCTGGAGCTGGAACAGGATTCGGTTACCACGATGGCGGCTAGCTGGGCGGCTGCTGGATGAACTAGAGCGGGAGTAAACGGCGGGTTCATGGGGTGAACCGGGCCAGCCAGGTTATGAACTGCGGGGGTCCCAGCAGGGGACGTAAATAAATTCTAAAGGTTGGTGGGCTCTAGTCCTGCCCCGAACTCGTTGTTCTAACGAGTATGATGACGTCTATTATGTATTGAGGCTAACTCCTTTTGCCTGAAACTTAGATGAATTTCTTCCCTTTCTAGACGTGTTGCTTCCTCCAGAACTTCTGACCGAGCTTTGTTTATGCAGGTTGCCTCCTTCTCGATTTCCCGACGGGCATGAGTTATTTCGTGTCGGAGCCTTTGTATCTCCGCGTTACGCTGCACCAAGTTTTCAGGGGTGATCGGAGTTGCCAAAATCTCATTTAATGAATCCATTGCGGCCATCAACTCAGGCCTTGGGTTATATGATGCAGGCCCTGTCAGGTCGATCACCGTTTCCCCTGGCCTAGAGCTGGTTGTTCCATGTCCTGTTGAAGGTGCCACCATTGGTCCAGCTGGGGTTACCGTTGGCCCAGTAGGTAATGTTCATGTGATGCCTGGCGCTCCAAGAACCGGATTTGAGGTTGAGGCCTCGTTTTCAACCAGATTTTCCTCCGCGTCATAACTGGGCTCCGCAGGTCATGTGGGCCCAGCCATATAAACAGCGGCGTGATAAGTCGCCTCTGTGAAACTCTGCGTATCCAATTCCAGGTCTCCTCCTAACCGGTCTCCAAAGAGCTGGTGGATAGAACCTTTTTCGTCGTAATCGTCATTGTTTCCATCTGAGGACTCTCCATCATAATCCACCACCATAGTCTTCTCAGACACCGAATCTGGTAGTTGGTCCGGTTCTGGAGTTGCTATCCCGACGTACCCAATGAAGACATGGATCTTTCCAAAAGGGATGTGAAGTCCTGAATCCACGGAGGCAAACTCAAGGCCCCACGTATCATGGTTGTAATAATTCCCACGCCAGCTCGTCCTGAGCCGGCCTATCGCGAGCTTCTCGATCCCAGATAGTGCTCCTTCCGAAAAGACGACGCTTCCGCAAGCCGGCCCCACGGTGGGCGCCAACTGTCGTGGTTTTGTCACGGCAAGTGTCCTCATGCGAGAACTAGATTGCGAGGCCATTTCTTCTAAGCGAAACTTTGAAAGGGTTAAGGTGGAAACGAGAGACGCGAGTTTACCCAGGTTTGGCCCCTCTATTGAGGGAAAACCTACTCATGCCTTCTTACTTTCAAGGAACAAGGTCTCGATTATAGAGGGAGATTCCGGCTCTCGATGTCTCGAGCTACCTTGATGTTGGTTTAGAACTTGTCTCTTTATGTCCCAGGGTCTCGCCTTATATGGTGAACGAGACCTCCGGGTTACAGGGAAGTCCGGGTCACATTCGTCCTCGGAGTCCTAGCTCCCTCCAGCTCTTGGCCACCTCGTTCCGGTTCTGTTCATGACCCGGCTACTCCTTGCCGGCCTTGACTTGCCCTCCAGGCTCATGTGCTTCCATGTCTTCCCTTCCGGGCCTTGGGCCGGTTCCTTCATCCGGTCCGGTTTATACTCACTATAGCCCGGTTCTTCTTGACTTAACCCGGCTCTTCTTGTTATAACCCGAATTAAGTAGCTTAGACCGGATGGGATGATCTCCGGTTTATATTGGTGGCTGGTAAAGCTCCCCCTTACCTATTCCCCCAACAGGGACACCGAAGGTATCTTAGAAGTACAGAAGAGGGAGCCAGCCACAAGGAGACCCGGAGGGGGCCCATCAGGGGCCCACACCATGGGGTCGCGCCCCCCTTAGCCGCGCCGCCACGTGGTGTGGCCACCCTGGCCCACCTTTGGTGGATATTTTTCGCGTACTTGACCCCGAGAGAACCCTAAGCCCCGAACCATCATCAAAGAATTATTTCTCCATCGCCTCGGGGCGAAAAACACCCAAGAGATAAAAGCTCTCTGGCAGGGAGAAATCTGTCGGGGAAATTCCTCTCCGGAGAGGGGAAATCATCGCCATCGTCACCGTCATCACTCCGGGCATCATCAAGATCGTCATCGTCATCATCATCACCACCAACACCATCACCCTCATCATCCACCGTCATCCCGCTATAACAATTAGGGGGCCTTTATCGTTGTTATACATTATATCTCTCTCCCTGTGTGGATTACTTGTTAGTAGTTGATGCTTGTGAGATTTATCGGTGTTAGCACTTTATGACCAGATTGTTATCATCCATTATATCACCTCTGATTATGATCCATATGATGTCTTGTGAGTACTTCGTTTAGTTCTTGAGGACATGGGAGAAGTCATGATGTTAGTAGTGAAGTTATGTTGAAGTAATATCTCGTGGTTCGGTATTTCAGTTGTGGTGCTATTCTTCTAGTGGTGTCATGTGAACGTCGACTACATGATACTTCACCTTTATCGGCCTAGGAGGATGCATTGTGTATTTGGCTACTAATTGTGGGGTTGCCGGAGCGACAGAAACCTAAACCCCCGTTAGGAAACCAATGCACGAGGGAGCGTAGAATCCCGGAGTTTTAAGGTCGTGGTTCGTTTTATCTTAATTACTTTCTTGTATTTGCATATGCTTACGAGGGGTATAATCACAAGTATGTATTAGTCCTAGTTGGGCGGTGCATTAGCATAGGTTCACCCATACAACACTTCACGAACCAATGGATATTAATCAACCGTAACGAAACGAAAGCACTTGACGAAATTGTCATGTGTCCTCGAGAACGTTTGGTAGTCATAAGTAATACAACCGGCTTGTCCTTTGCTCTCAAAAAGATTGGGCCACTCGCTTCAATATTATTTACCGCACTTTATTTACTCGCACTTTACTTATCCGCTATATCAAAAACCTCCAAAAACCCGTTTTCTAGTGTTTACAGTGAATCCTCTATCCAACCTGCTTGTCAACACCTTCTGCTCCTCGTTGGGTTCGACACTCTTATTTATTGAAAGTACTATGATACACCCCCTATACTTGTGGATCATCACATTCACACACCGGTAAGAGGGTGTGAGTACCTTTTACCTTACCTCCCCGGCAACGGCGCCAGAAAAGACCTTGATGTCTACGCACGCTTCTTTTCTTGTAGACAGTGTTGGGCCTCCAAGTGCAGAGGTTTGTAGAACAGTAGCAAGTTTCCCTAAAGTGGATCACCCAAGGTTTATCGAACTCAGGGAGGAAGAAGTCAAAGGTATCCCTCTCAAGCAACCCTGCAATTCCGATACAAGAAGTCTCGTGTGTCCCCAACACACCTAATAAAATTGTCAGTTGTATAGATGCACTAATTCGGCGAAGAGAGAGTGAAATACAAGTAATATGGATGATTAATAGTGATAATAACGATCTGAAATAAAAATGGCAGCAAGAAAACATGTAGCAGAACTGGTTGTAAACGTGTTTCAATGCTTAAAAACAAGGCATAGGGATCATACTTTCACTAGTGGACACTCTCAACAATAATAACATAATTAAATGCATAAATATCATCTCTTCACTATGCTACTCCGAAGCACTCTCCGGTTGAATAAAAAACACCAATCATTGTGTAGGGCTATAAAATAACTCCTTAGAGTTCGCATTTCCCCATCTAGGTAACCCCCACGCTATCACCATGAGATCTAGATGGTTCCAGACAAACAGCACAATTTCATAGGGTCATCCAACACAAAATATAAATATCATGCTAAACCACGCGGTGCACACACTGTGACCTTTACACCGTGATCAAATTGTCTATGGAGATCTCATAACAAAACCGCTTGAGTACCATAACAGATGAAGAGTAACATCTACTTATTCAACTAGATTAAAAAGCTCATGATCACATAAAGATCACACCATGGGAGAGAGAGAGAGAGAGATGAAACACATAGCTACCGGTAGATCTCTCAGCCTCGTGGGGAGAACTACTCCCTCCTCATCATGGGAAACAATAACGGCGATGAAGATGGCGGTGGAGTCGATGGACATGGCTCCGGAGGCACTTTCCCGTCCCGATAGGGTGCCGGAACAGAGATTTCTGTCCCCCGAAACTTGTCGGCGGCAGAGACGGAGCTACGGAACTTTTTGTGGAGGGAGGCTGGATATTTTAGGGTTTAGGCATCAATGTAAATTATATAGGCGAAAGGGCGATGTCGGTGGGAGTCCAAGGGGCCCACACCACCTTCAGACGTGACCGGGGGGACCCGCGCCCACCCATGGCGTGGCTCCTCCACTGGCCCCCTCCGGTCTCCTTTGGACTCTGTTGACGTGTCGGGAATTCTAAGACTTTTGGCTTTTGTTTCGTCCAATTCCAAGAATATTTCTAGAACAACTTTTCTGAAATAAAAAGCAGGAGGAAACAGGAATTGGCTCTATGGCATCTTGTCAATAGGTTAGTCCATGAAAACGTCCGGAAAACAAAGGAAAACATGTGAAAACATAAAGGTATTGGATAGAAAGCAAGCCTGGGGCATCGAAAATTATAGATACGTTTGATACGTATCAGGGAGCTCTCTGACCATAACCTGCTTTTGGTTGACACTGGAAATAATGCTGTAATAAAGACGAAATTTTTTCAGATTTGATGTGGCTTGGTTCAATGATGTTAATTTCCTGGGTGTTGTTGAAAAAATATTGGAAAAGAATGTGTATAGTTGAAATCATGTGGATATTATGAATATTAAGTTGAAAAGGTTCAAGAAATACTTTCAAGGTTGGGGTGCTAACAGATTTGTGAGTAATAAAAAAGAAAAGTTGAATTACAAGAGGAACTTAGTATCCTGGAAGAGTTAGAAGAGCAACAAGACATGTCTCCTAATCAGTTAAATAGAAAGTGTGAGATCCATACCTCCTTGTTACATATGCATGATGAGGAAGAACTATATTGGCATCAAAGAGCTAATGAACAATGGTTGTTAAAAGAGGATAATAATACTTCCTTCTTTCACAAAGTGGATGATGGCAGAAAGAGGAAGCATGTCATGCATCAGCTAGATCATGATGGTATAGTTATCGAGGGGACAGTAAATCTCCTTACTCATGCGACTGTTATAAGGACTTGTTTGGCCCGGCTCCTAGAAACATGTTCTCACTCTCGGATGACCTTTGGGGAGCCCATGAAAAACTGAATAACATGGACAATGAAGTCCTGACTAGACCTTTCTCGGTACAGGAAGTTAAAGCTGATTTATTCTCTATGAAATGCAATAAAGATCCAGGTCCTGATAACATGCCTATTGAATTCTTTCAACACTGTTGGGATATTTTTATGCCTGATGTTATGTTTTGTCTGATTGCTTTCATGCTGGCCATCTTGATGTTTGTAGACTTAACTATGGTATTATTACTTTGTTTCCCAAGCTTGCTGGTGCATCTAAAATAAAAAACGTTAGGCATATTTGCTTCCTAAGGTGTGTTTACAAGCTGATCACAAAAACTCTTTGTTTGAGATTAGAACCTTTTAGTGACAAGTTGTTTAGTGTACAGCAAAATGCCTTCATAAAAAAAGAAATATCATTGCTGGAATTATGTCCTTGATGAACTCTTGCATCATACTCATGTGAAAAAAAGAATTGGTGTTGTCTTGAAATTGGATTTTGAAAAGGCGTATGATAAGGTGAATTGGGGGTTCCTTTCAAAATCATGAGGGGATGCCTATGAAAGGGTTTAACAATACTTGGCGTTTTTGAGTCGAGCAAATTCTAAATGATGGGTCTCTGGCTGTAAAAATTAACGATGAATTAGGTGCTTGTTTCAAATGTGCGAAAGTGGTTAGACATGGGGATCCTCTCTCCCACTAGTCTCACAAAGATGGTACTTCAAGCACAAAACAAAGGTCTATTTGTGGGCCTAGCTCCTGACCTGGTGGTAAATGGGGTGGCTATATTACAATATTCCGATGACACAATTATTTGCCTTGATCATGATCCTGAAAAAGCCGTGAACATGAAGTTGTTGAGCTTATGTCGGGTTTCAAAATTAATTTCCTGAAAAGTGAAGTTTTCATTGTGTGTGTGTGTGGGGGGGGGGGGGGGGGGCGCAATGATATTGCTGAGTTATATGCTGAGATGTTTAACTGTCAAATGGGGGATGCCTATAAATATCCGGTTATGCCTCTAACTTTTTCTAATTTGAAAAACTTGGACTGGGATTTTCTGGACAAGAAGTTTATTAAGAAATTGAATGCTTGGATTTGTGGGTCTGCATCCTCATGGGCTAGATTGACTCTGCTTAAAGCATGTTTGTCTGGACTACCTTCTTATTACATGTCCATGTTTTTTACTAAAAAAGACTATGATAGAAAAGTTGAATAAACACATGAGGAGGTTTTTTTGTAGGGAATTCAAAATAAGAAGGAATATCACATGGTTAAGTGGAGAAAGATTTGTAGATCTATTGCGAAAGGGGTTCTGGGGGTGAAAAACCTAAGAAAGCAAAATATTAGTCTCCTAACGAAGTGGTGGTGGAAACTTTAGACCAAAGAGGGATTATGGCACAACATAGTAAGGGCGAAATATGTAAAAAAAAAAAAACAGTGGCAACAGTGGGGGGGGTGACATTTTATGATTCACCTGCTTGGAAGAATCTGTTGAAAGTAAAAGATAGATATATGTCTGGAAGGAAATTCATGTTGAAAAAGGGGGACTTGGTAAGATTTTGGTTGGACCCGAGGCTAGAGAATCAACCTTTGGCAGAATCGTTTCCTATGCTCTTTAACATCTGTAAGCAACAAAATGTCTCTATTGATGAATGCTCTGGTCGAAATTTTGAGTTGACATTTACGCGTCGTCTGTTTCCTGATATTAAAGAAGAGTGGGAAAAAATTCAGATTACAACTAGGGGTGTGACCTTAATTGATGAAAAGGATCAGATTATGAGGAAACATAACAAGAACATGAAATTTTCCACTGTATACAAATTCCTTGAAATGACAGTGGCTGGTCCTAATTATAAGTGGTTGTGGAAGAGCAAAATCCCTTTGAAAATTAAGATATTCATGTGGCAACTCCTACAAGATGCAGTCCTAACCAGAGAACAAATGAGGAAAAGGAAGTGGCTAGGGAACCCTGTGTGCTCTTTCTGTGAAAATATCAAAACAAGTAACCATCTGGTTTTTTACTTGTGCTATGGCAAAAACCATTTGGGGTATTCTGGGGGGGGGGGGTGTGCGGGGGGTGCTTGGCACTCATTCTTATCCCAAGTCCTTGTGGCAGTGTTTCATCTAGTTTTATTCGTTTTGGCCTGGAGGAAAAAAGTATTATACTTTAGTATTGTTAGAGATTTGCTGGGCTATTTGGACGACAATAAATAAAGTGACCTTCGATAAGTACGTGTTGAGGACTCGGGTTACAATTATTTTCACGGTTTGCTCGTACTTGATGTATTGGACAGGTTTATATCCTGGGGGTAAGAAGGAGGCTACTACCGAAGGCGCATCGCAGCTGAAGAAACTGGCAATGTCGATGGTTGGGGAGAGTCCTGTTGATGGGTTGATGGAGACGACTACTACAGCATGAGGGATGCTGATGCTGGAAGGTTGAAGGTTAAGGAGGTCTTTTGTTCGATGGCGTCTGGATGTTCGTTTTGAAGAAGTTGTGTGGTGCTTACTGTCGGTTTATGCTCGTTTGGGATCGTGCTGAGTTCTGTTGCTTGTTTTCTGTATAATTAGTATTGAACTCCTTTTGTTTTGGTTAGATTAGAGGGGAGTGATATCGACAGGTTTTTGCCCCGTAGGGATGTTCGAGATCAAGCACTCACAACGGGTTTCATGTCCGATACCCCTTTTCTAGCTGGACAATCTCCTGTCTCTTTCTATCCCTACTCTTTCCTTGTAAGAACTTGGTATTTCTATTATGAAAGTAATAGAAAGGGGCTAGCCCAGTTGGGAAAATACAATCTTAACGTATCATGGCTGCTGCCGAACAATTTAACCCCCGAATTTCCGAATAACCATTTTCGCGTAACCCTAATCCTTGGATAGGCGCCGACGGCGACCATGTGCCGAAGAGACAGCCATACATGAGGCAGCGGATATCAAGTCATGGTGTCCAGGCCACGGACCGGAGCGGCGGCGACCGAGGACTGGTTGCTCGAGTGTCGTCAACATGCGAGCCGCCTGACATGCGAGCCTGCTGATTGGGATCGATCACCTTACCACATGTGTATAACGCACTTTAGAAGAGAAAGCCAAATCAAGATGTTCCATAGCGCCATAGATTTGTTTTAAATTTCAATTTGAATCTTAGCATTTGTGAGTTTTCCACGGGCTTGTAGCGATGGTTTGTTTGATCTATATGAATGCCAAAAAAAACAAGATGCGTCCGTTGATTGATTAATACCATGGCCATATTACTAAGATTAATAGACAATTGCGCTAGCTACTATCCAATGGTGTTGCGTGCAAACAAGAGCCAGCGGAAACCGTGCCGACGGTACCGTTGTAATGAACGCCCGCGAGAAGAGACGGCCACGATGCAGCCGAGAAGACAAAGCTTGACTCGCTGTGCAAGACTAATTGAATGGGATGGCTTCGGTGGATGTACGGATGACCTCTCGAATGCGATTGCAGCGGCGGCGGCCTGATGATAGCCGCAAGAGTTGCCGAGCAGTTATGTCGCGAAGCTGATGCAGGATTTGATTGAGTCAGATTAGACTGAGAAGAAAAGACAAAACTACCATTTTTCATGGATGGTCGGATTTAAGTGGTACTCCCAACTATTCTTATGGAGTACCAGGGTACTGTAAAAAACACCTAATTTAGCCAGATCGACCTAAATCCTCAAATAATTAAGAAACCGAACAATGATTGCAAAGAGCACCAGCAGCACAAAGAAGATGAACCCCAAACAACACCAGATGTCTCTACGATCACGCCGGTACATCACCAGGACGCGTTGCCTCTGCCCGTCGGTCATGCGCCTCCGGTAGACGTCGACCAGCCTATGCCTCAGGGAACTGAGCTCCTCCCTCTTGTCCTCGCCGCCGTACACGTCGTCATGCCAGCACTCCATGCGGCCGTCCTTGGCCATGAAGGCGTGGTGGTAGAACCACAGCGCGCGCAGGATCAGCGCCGTCCGGCGGCGGTAGCAGTTGACGACGAAGAGCTTGAACAGAAAGCCCGGGAAGCTGCGGACGTCGAAGGCGTCGAAGAGAACGGCGAGGTACAGATCTCTCACGTCCCTGATTCCTTGCGTAAGGTAGTGGTAGTGGTACATGTTTGTCCTCTTGATGAAGCGGCGCTCCGCCGCGGACCACAGCCCGTAGCGGCTGCCGATGATGAGGCTGTACCTCGCGAACCGGCCCTTACGGACTGCGAGGGCGAAGGACAGCCGGCGGCGGCGGTTGCCCTTCTTTCTTCGTTTAGCCTCGTCTTCCAGCAGCAGTGTCCCGCCTTTATCAAGCAGCTCGTACTCCAAACGCCTCGTCGGATCAACAGTCGAGAGCAGCTGCACTTCTTCCATCTGTATGTTCGACACAATTGATCGATCAGAAACGGAGAATTAACCCAAATCAATCTCGACACCGAGAAAAAAACAACGCAAATACAGGCATGCATATCTCTCAGAGCAGGATTAACCTGATCGATCGTAGTAAACCGCCGCCGGCCAATAAGAAGATCGAATAGATTGGTTACTCGGCTCACAAACGAGTAGGATAGCTAGTTAGGGTTCGTTGGCGTTAGGGCTACCTTATATATTAAAACCGATCGATATTTTTTAGGGAAACGCTGATGTACAGGCGGGGGATCGTGCGTTCCCATCCTCCGCCTCGTCCGAGCGACGCGTGTCCATGTGGGCCTACCACTCCATCCCTATCCTCTCGCTTCCTTCCCTCGTCTCTGCGGAAATTATCCCCAAATTAGTCCGCGTCGACTCGAGCACAACGTCCGGCAGTTGAAGAAGCAGGCTCTCTCTCCCTCACAGATTGGAGCTCCTCCGACCGGCACTCTAGCTCCGCCGTTCTCCGGTCTCCGACGTTCTCCGGCGTACTCCCTTCGCTCTAGCTGCGCCGTTCTCTGGTATCCGCGTGCTCGGGGGGGGGGGGGGCGCGCTCCTGAAGAAGCGCGGCGGTGGGCGGCGCTCCTGGGTGAGCGTAGACGCAGCGACGGGCGCGTCCGAGGCGGTGGAGGTCGCCAAACCGGCGCTCATGCGGCGGCTCGACCTGGACGCGCGCGACCCCCGCCACCGGCGGAGATGCTCCAATAGGGGGGCGGAGATGCTCCCATGGTGAAGGCGGGATGCTCCCGACGAGCTCGGATGTGCTCCGATAGGAGAAAGGAGATGCTCCAATAGGAGGTTTGAGTTGCTCCCATGGCGAGGCGGCGGTGCTCCCATGGTGAAGGCGGCGGTGCTCCCGACGAGCTCGGATGTGCTCCGATAGGAGCAAGGAGATGCTCCAATGGGAGGTTGGAGATGCTCCCATGGGGAAGTGGCGGTGCTCCCGACGTTCGTGGGTGTGCTCACATCAAGGGGTGGTGGTGGTGGTGCTCCCATGGAGGGGATGTGGTGCTTCCGACGCTCAAGATGGTGCTCCCATGGTGAAGTGGCGTTGCTCCCGACGCTTAGGGGCGTTGCTCCCATGGATGGGCGGTGGTGCTCCCGACACTCAGGGGCGGAGCTCCGATAGAGGGACGAAGGTGCTCCGATGGAGGGATGAAGGTGCTCCCATGGTGAAGTGTTGTTGCTCCCATCGGGGGGCAGAAGTGCTCCCATGGTGAAGTGGAGGGGCTCTCGACGCGGCGCTCCATGGAGGGGCGGTGGTGCTCCTGACGCTCATGATGGTGCTTCCATGGGAGAGGAGAAGGTGCTCCCATGGTGAAGTGGCGCTGCTCCCGATGCTTAGGGGTGGTGCTTCCATGGGGAAGTGGTGGTGCTTCCATGGGGAAGTGGCAGAGCTCCCGACGCTCATGTGTGGTGCTGCCATGGGAGGATGGCTGTCGATACAATGACAACTCCGGAGATCTTCTCCAGCGACGGGCGGGGCAATGGAGGAGCAACTGGGATGTTGTTTGGCAAGGATACGACGGTGAGTGAGGACACAGGGATGGATGGCTCCGTGCGTTGCGGATTGTTTTTTTTTTCTCTGTGCGCGTGAGCCAGTTGACCAGTTCCATGCGCGTGATGTTTCGGTGTGGTCCCATGGACACGTGTCAACCATACGAGGCGGAGGATCGAAAGTTTCGATCCCCCGGGGGACGCTCAGCGCTATCCTATTTTTTAGGAAAATGGTGCTGTACTATACGTCTATACCCCTGGGAGTATCTACATTTTGCTCTATCCACCATTCATCTAGCTAGTTCTACTTACAGGGCATTACACACACACACACACAAAAACCGTCTATATTATAAAAATATAATTTATGCAATCTGTCCCATGTTTATAAACATGGCGCTTCAAAAATTCCAATCGGTCTGCGCGTACTTGTTGTGGAAAAAAAAACTCTCGTCTCCACTTCCGGCGGAGACGAAGCTCCAATGTATCACGCCTGCCGGTGGCAAAGACGCCGTTATTTTTGTTGGGAGTCTATCTATATCCATTCACGTCCTATGCGTCGGCACCGCCGAGCAGATGCACCGGGAGCGATTACCTGTCACGACCAACCTTTCAATCTTACCGGCGGGATTGTGAAGGAAAACGCTTAGGAGCCCCCGGAGGATCCGTGTCTTCCGTCGTCCGCACCGCCCGTGAAACCGACCCAGCCTTATCCTTCCCCCTCGATGCTCCCTGGATCAAGGATCGAGTGCCCCCATCTCCTCGGGTGACGCCAGGTATGGGAGACGAGAGACCACGGGGAGGCAGCCGAGCGCATCGCTGGCCCAGGGCACGTGCACGTGCACGTCCACGTCACCGGCCACCGCCACATACTCCCCGCGCAGGCAGTCGTCCTGCTGTTGCGCGTACGCCACCAGGCTGGCAGCCGGGGTCGGAGCCCCGGATGAGGCGAACGGCGGAGGGGAAGTCGTCCCGGCGGACGTGCGCGGACGCGAAGCACCTGGCGCCCGGGCGACGCGGGTGCGGAGGGGATCGGCGTCGGCGCGGCCGCTTGGGGTGGGTTGGACGGAGACTTCCGTGGAGCAGAGCGCGTCGGTGAGGTAGGAGTCCGTGGGCCAGAGGGAGGCGACAGGCCAGTGGCGGGTGGCGGCGGCGGAGACGAGGAGCGGACGGCCCGGGGAGACGTGGTCGCGGAGGAAGGCGAGCGGGGCCGGGGGAAGGTCGGCGTGTGCACATCCTTCGCAGTGGATGCCCAACAGCTCCCGTGACTCCGCCCACAGCTCCAGCACCGAGTGCTGCTGGTGTGGTTCCTGCAGCACGGAGGTGCTACATGGAGTGTGTGGCGGTGCTGAGATGGAGCACCGATGGTGCTACAATGGTCCTCCCGAAGGGCGGCAATTGGTTTTTCGTGTTTGGGACGATTTTTAGAGTTTTGCTACAATCATGTACTTTTGTTGCTATTTTTGTACATTTTTTTTTTGCTATGAGAACTCTAGCAATATCTCCGGCGAGGTCATTGTTTTGCTACAATACGACAAAAATTTTGCTATTATTATTCTAACTTTTTTCTACAACAGTATAAATTTATTGCTATGAGATCGTCCGGCGAGAGTCTCCCGGCGATGTCTCCGGCGAAGTTCCGGCGAAATTGATTTTTTGCTACGGTAGCACAACTTTTTGCTATAATAACTCCGGCGAAGTCTCCGGCGAGGTCTGACATTTTATTTTAATTTTTCACGGATCTTTTTTACTACATAGGAGCAAAAGCGGGGTGTTTTTTTTGCTCCCGAGAGCAAATAGGAATTTTAGGCAAAAAAAAGCTACACGTGGCAGCACGGGGACCCGGGGGATGAAAAATTTCGATCCCCCGGGGGACGCCCAACATTGTCCGATTGTGAACCTAATTGCGCAATGCAAGAAAATTGGATCACGCGCACGTTGTAATTTTTTTTTCAAGGATACATCATGGGTTAAAGGAGGCGGACATGAGTCTGAAATACAAGACACAAGCGAGAACGCAATCCACCGTCACGATTACAACATGGGACGGGGAACCTCCATTGATCCACTCGCCCTAGACTACCCCTCAGAAGTTTCACCGCACACCAATGCCCGACCTCCTCCATGATGCTCTAGATCGCTGTCTCAGCCGAAGGGGCCGCTCCATGAACACCACATCGTTGCGGTTCCTCTTAAGCCGCCAGCAAATGAGTGTAATAGCCATCCATATCTCCCGGTCCTCATCCCCCCCCCACACACACACACACAATCATCCTAGATGGCAGCCACTCCACTAGGCTAGTGCCTGGGCCAGGGTGCCACTTGTTTAGCCCCCAATGCCGCAATGCTATGGTCCACATCATCCTCGTAAGGACACATCCAAGCAATATGTGGTCAATGTCTTCGTGTTGCTGATCATAGAATGGGTAGGTCGCCGGCCTTGGCAGACCCGCGTTTAATATCTCGATTATGAAGTGCAACCTAGAGAAAGAATTTGCACTTGGCCGGACCCCAGAACTTCCAAATTTGCGGCGCACTGACCATGGCCACCTTTCCTTCAAACAGTGCCAGGTAGGAAGAACGGGTTGAGTAACTACCCCCCGCTCTCCAGTTCCACGTGAACGTATCTTCCACTCCTGCCAGCTCGATAGCGGGGACACGCGTGATGACCCACAAGTATAGGGGGTGTATCGTAGTACTTTCGATAAATAAGAGCGTCGAACCCAACGAGGAGCATAAGGTGTCGACAAGCAGGTTGGATAGAGGATTCACAGTAAACACTAATAAACGAGGTTTTGGAGGCTTTTGATATAGCAGATAAATAAAGTGCGAGTAAATAAAGTGCAGTAAATAATATTGCAGCGAGTGGCCCAATCCTTTTTAGTGCAAAGGACAAGCCGGTTGTTCTACTTATGACTACCAAACGTTCTCGAGGACACATGAGAATTTCGTTCCAATTAGTTCGTGAAGTGTTGTGTGGGTGAACCTATGCTAATGCACCGCCCAACTAGGACTAATACATACTTGTGATTATACCCATCGTAAGCATGCGCAAATACAAGAAAGTAATCAAGATAAATCTAACCACAGCCTTAAAACTCCGGGATTCTACGCTCCCTCGTGCATTAGTTTCCTAACGGGGTTTAGGTTTCTTTCACTCCGGCAATCCCACAATTAGTAGCCAAATACATAATGCATCCTCCTAGGCCCATAAAGATGAAGTATCATGTAGTCGACGTTCACATGACACCACTAGAAGAATAGCACCACAACTTAAATACCGAACCACGAGATATTACTTCAACATAACTTCACTACTAACATCATGACTTCATATGGATAATAATCAGAGGTGATATAATGGATAATAACAATCTGGTCATAAAGTGCTAACACCGATAAATCTCACAAGCATCAACTACTAACAAGTAATCCACACCGGGAGAGAGACCTAATGTAAAACAACGATAGAGGCCCCTAATTGTTACAATGGGATGAAGGTGGATGATGAGGGTGATGGTGCTTGCGGTGATGATGATGACGATGACGATCTTGATGATGCCCGGAGCGATGACAGTGACGATGGTGATGATTTTCCCTCTCCGGAGAGGAATTTCCCCGGCAGATTTCTCCCTGCCGGAGAGTTTTTCTCTCTCTGGTGTTTTCTGCCCCGAGGCAGCAGCGGAATAACTATTCGATGATGTTCTGGGGCTTAGGGTTCCCCGGGGTCAAGTACGCGAAAGGGGCGCCCAGGTGTGGGCGTGGGGAGCCACACCACCCCCTGGCGCGACCAAACGGGGCTCGCCGCCTGGTGGTGTTGTAGGAAAACGGGGTAGGCTACACTAGCGCAAATCAAAATTTCTACCGCGTTAACCAAGATCTACTGCAAGATATAGATCACGAGATTACCACTAGACGCACTGTGCCGATCTCGGTGAAGCGGGTCGGGGCAGGGTAGTCGTACGAATCCTCCGGATCCCGTCGCTCCCACGAACAGCTCCTCTTGGCGGCTCGTCCGAGTGCTACAGATGCAGCACCTCTACCGGTAACCACACGTGCGGCATGGAAGCACCGGTCGCCGGACTACTAGGTCCGCACGGGTGGCAGGGGCGTGGAGAGACGGTGGCTGCGGTGGAATGTGGTGCGGAATTAGCCACCCTAAAACACACAGCCTCCTCTCCTTTATATAGACGTCCCCATAATGGGCTGCCACTAAAACAGCCCACTCTAAAGTCCATTTCAAGCCCATTTCGGATCCAATCCGAATTCTGCTTCTTTTGGCTTAAGTGTGCGACCCTATAGGTTCACGCACGTTTAGACATGACACAAGTACACCTACTCGGCCAATAGTTGGTAGCGACTTCTAGCAAAACGTGCCAACTCCATAACGTGCATAAAGATCACATCGGACGAACCATCACATGTTTATGCTATTCCTTTTGCCTCACGATATTTGATCGTGCTCTTAACTGATCACTCTTTCTCAATCTTGTGAATCGGAATCCCTTTCCAGGTTAACTATTAACCTTATTCAGCATGGCCATGCATTTATGGATCCGATCACTCGAGGGGCCCAGAGAAATATCTCTCTCTAGTGAAGAGAGGGGCAAATCCCATCTTGACTGACCATGCCTTGCAGCATGCTTCATGACAAACCCGAAGTCTACCTTTATAACTACCCTGTCACGGTGTAGCGTTTGATAGCCCCAAAGTAGGTTGATTCACATCTCAAGAACATGCGACAATCTCAGGTCTAAGGACAAAGCAAGCACAACGTGTAGAGAGAGAACTATTAGCATTGTTGTAATGTATCAAGCTAGGCCAGTCCAACACCATGTTCGTAACATGAGTTCACATTATTAGTTTGACATCACCATGTGTATGACTTGCGAAACATAGCCATCAACCAATACATGTGCTAGTCTAATGTTCAGGTGTGTCCTCGCATGAACTCCGACTAGGGACATATTTAGAATAACCATGTAAGTAAAGAGTTTCACAAAACAAGTCACATACTTGCCAATCAATACAAATTTATTATTCAAGGCACATTATTACAAATCATGGATACATAGATATATCATCATCTCTATGATTGCCTCTCGGGCATATCTCCAACAGTCTTGTCGTGGGATTATCACGGCAGACGTTACCGGGGGTAACTGATCTTGGGGCAAGACGACACAGGCGTTCGGGAGAGGGTTTAGCTCAGAGGAAAACATGGTGGAAATCGATCTGGTAGCCGGCAATCAAAGTCGCCGAGTCTCCGATCTTGATATAATAACTCAACTCTTGGGTTACACTGGATGCTCGATATCAAGCGATCTTGCTAGGGTTCTTGGATCTCTCTCAACTAATCCTAGGGGGTCGGTTTATAAAGCACCCGTACCCCCTGGTTTATTCTCCAAGGCGCACCCTGGATCCTACCCGGACACGGCATACGAACCCTAACCTTCCTTTACCGTAACCCACAATCCGGGTTAATGGGCCTACAAACTTGGGCCTTCCGCAAGTTCTTTATCCTTAGCCGGATCCCGCGCAGCATCCTTTGGGCCGGGTTATACCTTGGAGTTGGCCTACCGGGTTATTATCCCTCCATCAGTAGTCCCCAGAATAGCTTGGGCTTCACGGATCCTTCCTTGAAGCGCTCGCTATTCCCTGTAAGAATATCAAACACACAGGTATATGGAGGCCAGGTTAAGGTGCTTTGATAGTTAGCTAGGCCTTACTCCATGGTGGCCATATAGTAACCCGGCTTTTTCCCAAACACCTGGCTTAACTTTCCAGGTCTAAGCCCTAATAAAAAATGTCAAGATTCTATACTCGATAATTGACCCTGATATCACGGGGTGGATCTCCTTCTCTTTTTCGTCCAGATACCTTGCTTAATACTTGGAGCATTTCTCGTAGGATCCGCGTGGATAACCATTCCCCCTAATTTCCGGCTTCCGGCCGTTGAGATAAGATCACCCTTGCCTTATAAATAGCGTTCAGGGGATGACCTAGAGCCCAACGCCTCATTCCATCCTCTCCTTTCCTTCTTCGCTCCTTGCGCCTTCGTAACACCACCGTAGGAGTTTCGTGCTCACCGCCGGTGCAAAGCCATCACCGGCCGCATCCGCTTTCAAGCCATCCCGCGCCGTCGCCAAACTTTACCGTTGCGCGCTCACCCCACTCTCCAAGAATCGCAGAAGGACGCTCGAGCCACGCCGTCCACCGTCGTCGCAATAAACTCCAAGATCTCCCAGTAAGTTCCTTGTATTTGTTTAATTTAGCCTCGCAATTTCTCGATTCATCCCAGATTGAATCTAGGTCAACCGGTGGGCCGTTTTCTCCGTCACACCAAATTTAGACGGCTTAGACGCTCGCTAACTTCTTCAACAACCTGTTTGACGATCACACATCGCCCTCCTACCATTATTAATCACCAATCTCTTCGAAAAATCGTTCGCAAGTTTTCCAATCTAGATCTATTTCACCTCAATCTTCCGCTCTTAATATTGACACCCGGAAAATCCTCCTTTTCCGGTTATTTTGCTTGCAGTAGATACATGGGCAACCATCCGTCTTCCCAAAACACTTTTCCATACGTAAGTGACCAATAATCTCCATGGTTATACTTAATACCCGGATACCTCGCAATCTCCACTTCATGGTGTGATACCCGGATAGTTCTTAGTTTTCACGCTTTCCTGATACCTCAATACTTCCGAGTCTTATTCCTTGTACCTCTTTTTCTTGTGTTTTGCAGGTCGATCCCATGGCTCCCAAAAGGCAAGGGAAGCAGCCGGCCCAGGCGAAGACAACCCAATCCATATCCGCCAATTGGGGGCGATCTACCGTCACCAAGGCCAAACTGGAAGAATTGGCCGAGTTAGGGGTTCTTCCCCCTCAGAAGGACATTCACTGGAGAGCGCCGGGTGACGAGACCCGGCCTACTCCCACCGACGGCGAGGTAATCTGCTTTGTAGAGCACGTGACCCGGGGATTCCGCCCTTCTGGTCACCCTTTCTTTCGCGAAGTCCTGAGCCACTACGGCCTCCGGGTGTTCGACATAGGGCCTAACTCTATGTTGAATATTACCCACTTCATTGTCCTATCCGAGTCATACTTGTGCACTCCGCCGAGTTTGACTCTCTTCATTGAACTGTTCCAGTGCAAGCCGTGCCGCGAAAGCGGCGACGGAGCACTTCTCACATGCGGCGGGGTATCCATCCAACGCCGTAAAAACTCCCCAATGCCAACCCTCAATCTGAACTCTCATGTCAAGCACCGGCAATTATCCTTCTTCTACTGCCATGACACTTCTCCACCCGGTGAGAAGAGACTGCCGGGTTACTCGGAGGGCCTCCTCGAGCCTTCCGAGTCTTTTAATGCCTTTGCCCCTGACTCAGACAGGGAGGTGATCCTTCCCTTGTTAGCCAAAATAGCCATCCTCTCAGCCCAAGGCCTCCTTGGGCTCAATTTAGTGAAAACATGGGTTGATTTTCGAATCCAACCCAATTCCATCCGCACCAAATTAATGTGCGAGTACTCGGGGCATACCACGGATGCACTCCGATATTCCTCCAAGAGCTTCGCGACTGGCGACACCAACAAGACCATCAAGGGCTTCTTGACAGAGAAGCTAGAGGTGATAAAGAACATCGCCGGGTTGCCCCCATTTACCCGGGAAAACCCGGCTCCAGCGGTAATATACGATATTCATAACTTATTTTCACACTTTGACTTGATACAGCTTCTAACCCTTAATTCCATCCTTTTGTCTTAGGCTGATGAGCCCTTCTGGAGAGTGGAACCCTCCCCCCCTTCCAGAAACCCGGAAGAAGAGGACGAGTCGGCCGACGATAGTGAAGGTACTTACCCGGAACTTGTATTATTTTCACTTGCATCATTTTCCTCCCATTTAACTTTTTCCCACGGACGCACGCTCGTTTCGCAGGGCTGGAGGACGAAGGTGAGAACAATGAGGATGACCCGGAGGCTACCGAATCTGACCAAGAGGCAACAGTTGGAGCCAAGAGGAAGACCAGAGGGGCAGTGTCCAAGGTTCCTTTCTCCTCGTTATCCTCTGAACCTTACTCCTTTGACGCCATGCGACGACTTAACCATCAATTATCGAACTCGTCGTACTTGAAGGATTCTCTTCCAGCCAAGCGCAGAGTAACTCGGAGCTCCTCGGGTGAAGATCCCCTTAACCCGAGCATCTCTACCTCCTCCGTCCATCGTGCCAGTGCTCCTCCGTCTCGCCCTTCCGACTCTCCTCGACGCCACCCTTCTCCTAACCATCCACGTGCCGGGCAATTCCGGGTTCCGTTAGTGGTCCCTGTGGCAACTTCGTCTGCTTCCAGCGGCGAGCTCCCGCCAGACTACACCGTGAATGCCGGGTAAGTTTTTGCTATATGACTTCTATTGATGCCTGACAATTTTCAATCACCACTGCTAACCGCCTCCTTTCATCTTTCTTTTAGCACTCAAGTCACCGTCAGTGACCCGGAGAATGCAGAGACGGATAACCATCGGACAGAGGGGCCGACTGAAAACGTAGATGCCGCGACTGGCGGTGACACTGAGAATAACCAGGAACAAGGTCCCTTGGGCGATCCACTTCACCGAGCCACCGGGTCTCCTTCCTCGTCGGAACCAGTGGACGAGGAGATCGAGGTTCTGGATACGAGGATGGGTTCTCCCAACCCGGATACTCAAACCGTCCAGGTCTCGACCCCACGGGCGGGGAGAGCTCCCCCACCACGCGATCAGGCTACCGGTTCTTCCGGTGCCCAGCCCGAGGACCTGACGTTTACCCAGATGCTCGAAACCCTGCGCACCTTGAGGGCTAATGAAGAAAACATCTTGGGGGCTTTAATAGCCAAACACGAGGTAAATCCGACTAACGCTGCTTGTGTCCTTATCCAGTCCCCAAGTTCCGAGTGAATTGATTCATAATTTGCTTGGGACTTTATGATACAAGCGACTGATAACTTGCCCCTTTACCCGGCTAATCCTTCGTTGCGTCCATGCAGTCCTTCGTGACTCGATCTGAGGAGAAACTGGCAGATGCCACCAAGCTCATTGAAAAGGAGGTGGTTCTGCGTGAAGCAGCCGAGGCTGAGGCTAGGAGGAATAGCATGATAATGAGGAAGTACAGGAAAAGGGCTCACAAAGCAGAAGATGATTTAACAAGCCTTTCTGTCCAAATTGCTGACACGTATCGTGCTTTGCTTGGTACGTTTCTTCCTCCGGGTTATCCTTTTGATAAATAGCCAGAATTTTCCCGACTCATGTTTCCATTCCTTCAGGCCCGGACGAATTGATGCCGGAGGATGACATTGCCAGGCTGAAAACTATCAAGAGCGTTATCCGGCAGCTATGCGCCGGAACCAAATGGATCCTTCAGGAATTACGGTGGCCGGGTAAGGGGCATGTTGATCTGAAGAGAATGCTGGATGCCTTCTCCACTATCCCCGAGTGGATTTGGCACTGGAAACGCTCGTCTTGTCGGGTTGGAGTAACCCGGGGGCTCGCGCTTGCTAAGGCTTATTTCCCTAAGCTCGAGCTAGTGAAGCTTATGGGCGGCTTTCCAGAGTTCAAGCTTGATGGATCCAAGTTCTCAGTGAAGGATTTTCAGGCTGTCCAGAAGGAGGTCCGTTACCCGGCCAGCGTGATTGCTGACGACCTGGATGTTGATTCCCTCGTTCCTGCATATGATGCTGCTGGTGAAGCGGTTAAGTCGGATCTTCCCGAGCCGTATGATATGCTGGCTCGGTGGAAAGAGGAAGCTGCTAAGTTGAGGGCGGAGGCTGCCAAAAAGCAAGCTGAAGCCGGTTCTGCACCCGCTACCTCAACACCAGTCGTTCCACCTCCTGCGCGGGCTGGTACTACTGATCCGGGTGCTGCTGCTACCACCAATGATGGCAAGGGCAAGGCCAAGATGGACGCCGAGTGATATATGATATTTAATGCCTCTTCTTATGCGTCAGTCGGCCAATGTGCTGTTTAAACAATTATATTTTGGGTGGTGCGCCTGTGCACCTTTGATATCTTTTCACCGGGATTTTGTAATGTACGCTAAGGTCTTGATATACTCTATGCCTCTTCTGGCCTTTTTTGAATTTATCCATTTTTGAACTCATCTGCTCTCGATATCCGGCTTTCTTTATTGTTCCTTTTATGAAACTCGGTTTCCGGGTCTCATGGGTGTTGACAAGCGGACTTGCTGCTAAGTCCCCAAGCCCCCAAGACTCGGATTTCTGGATTTTTGAGCTTTAACAATCAAACAATTTTTCTCGTTTTTGAGATCTCGAGCCCCCAAGACCCGGATTCCGAGTCTAGGAAACGTGATCTTTCAAGGAGAACGCATTTGTTTGCTGCTAGGTCCAAAAAGCCCAGAGCCGTTTCACATAGGTCTTGAAGTTATGCTTAATAATCGTTGAGTTTCCGGCTATCAGCCCTGTACTCTGCATAACTTGTGGTTTAGATGACCCTTTTGACTCTCTGATACTATAAGCCGGCTTTCGCATGGATATCATGTTGTTACATCTGTACGAAACAGGGTCAACCAAGTCCCATTGGGCTTCATGGCTGATTGTAATCGTAAGCGAGCAAATCATGCCATTTTAGTGCGAGTCACATCGAGCTTAAGTAAGAGAAGTCAAGAAAATTTGGCTCCTTTGTCCGGTTATGAGATTGTAGCCGTACTCGTTTGCGAGTAACCGGCCCTTATAACTCATAGGCATCAAGGCCGGGTCTTTGAGTTTTCAACTGTGCTATTCAAGCAATCAACCCCCAAGACCTATATATGTACGCGACGTGCTGAGAGTGAAGAACATGATAATAACCACCTCTTTACTTGATATGAAAAAGTTAGGTCAGCAAGCCGCCTCATTAAAAACCCATCCAGTCCCCAAGGGTACCCTGGATAGGAAAAGAGTGCGTCTGAAACCTGCTGCATGTTACACCGTGCAATTCCACTTGCCACTATAATCTTTACTAAGTATAATACGGACGTAGCTGCGCCACGTTCCATGGTCTGTCTCTTTCTTGCATAGATGAAGTGGTATGAGCGGTGTCATTAACTGTAGCCGACTCTTCCCTTGCATCTACCAAGTAATATGATCCGTTATGCAGATTCCGGCTTATGATAAACGGTCCTTCCCATGGCGGTGATAATTTGTGTTTTCCTTCGTTTGACTGTACCAGGCGCAGAACCAGGTCTCCTTCCTGGAAGACCCGGGTTTTCACACGCCTGCTATGATACCTCCGTAAACCTTGCTGATAAATAGCTGATCTCTCCAGGGCTTGTTCCCTTTGTTCTTCTAACATATCTACGGCATCCTGCCGGGTCTTTTCGTTCTCCACTTCGACGTAAGCTGATATTCGTGGTGAATCATGAATAATATCACTCGGTAGTACTGCCTCCGCGCCATAGACCATGAAGAAGGGTGTCATTTGAGTGGACCTGTTAGGTGTAGTGTTGATGCCCCAAACCACAGAAGGAAGTTCTTCGACCCATGCGCCAGCGGCCCTGATACAAGGGACTCGCAATCGTGGTTTTAATCCGCGAAGCAATTCTTGGTTTGCCCTCTCCACTTGTCCATTGGCCTGCGGATGAGGCACTGATGCAACATCAAGCCGGATTCCATTGTTGCCACAGAACTTCTCCATCTCACCAAGGGACATGTTGGTTCCATTGTCGGTAATTATGCTGTGGGGATACCCGAACCGGTAGATAATCTTTTTCAAGAACTTGACTGCTGTAGCTGCTTCACAATTAGTAACTGGCATAACCTCAACCCACTTGGTGAACTTATCAATAGCCACCAAAAGATGTGTCTTCTTGCATGGTGACATATGAAAGGGGCCAACCATATCCATCCCCCAGACAGCGAACGGCCAAGTTAACGGGATGGTCCGTAATTCCATAGCCGGCACATGGGTTTGGCGAGCGTACCTTTGACATCCGTCACACCTTGCTACTAATCTTTCCGCATCCGCTAGAGCCGTCAGCCAGAAAAATCCGTGTCGATAAGCCTTTGCCACAAGGGATCTTGTGGATGCATGATGCCCGCAATCGCCTTCATGGATTTCCTTGAGAATCTGTCGGCCTTCTTCTGGTGCTACGCAGCGCAAAAAGACTCCTGCTGCACTTCTCTTGTACAACTCCCCATTAATGATAGAATACCCCTTTGCTCTCCGCAAAATTTGCCTTGCTAACACCTCCTGTTGTGGTAACTCGCCTCGTGACAGGTAGCCCAAAAACGGTTCTGTCCACTCGGGAATAGCGCGTATAGTGGCCACGAGCTCCGTATCCGGGTCTTTACTTGCCAGTTCCTCCTCAGACTCGATTTTAACCGATGGTCGCCATAACTCGTCCAGGAACACGTTAGGTGGAACTGGCTCTCTGCGCGAGCCGAGTCTAGCAAGGGCGTCTGCTGCTTCATTCTTTCTTCTGTCTATATGCTCCACCTCATACCGGAAAAGCATCCTGCAACCCTATCAACCTCCCTGCGGTATGCTGCCATGGTTGCATCCTTTCTATCCCAAGTTCCTGACACCTGCTGTACCACAAGGTCCGAATCTCCGAAGCATCGTATCCTCTTGATGTTCATCTCCTTGGCTACCTTCAAGCCATGCAATAGGGCCTCATACTCGGCCACGTTGTTGGAACAGTCAAAGTGAATTTGTAGTACGTAACTTAATTTATCTCCTTTGGGTGACGTTAGCACCACTCCAGCTCCTGATCCCTCGTATTGCTTAGATCCATCGAAGTGCATGGTCCATGACTCGGAGTTTGGAACCGTTGTAGTCATGCCTGTATGTGTCCAGTCGTTAATGAAATCAATTAAAGCCTGAGATTTGATTGCTGACCTGGGCTCGTAACTGATGTGATAATCCCCCATTTCTATTGCCCATTTGGCTATTCTTCCAGTCGCATCCGAGTTCCTGATGATATCCGACATTGGTATTGAGCTAACCACCGTTATGGGGTGTTCCTGGAAATACGGCTTCAATTTCCGGTTGGCCATAAAGACCCCGAAAACCAGCTTTTGCCAATGCGGATAGCGCTGCTTTGCTTCCGACAATACTTCACTGACATAATAAACCGGCCTCTGAACTGGATAACCTTTCCCATCTTCTTTACGCTCCACGACCACTACTGCACTGACGGCTCGGGGGCCTGCTGCCACGTACAGCAACATAGGCTCTTTAGGACCCGGGGCCGCTAGTACTGGCGCTTCGGATAACTGCTTTTTTAGTGCCTCGAATGCCTCATCCGCCTCCTGATCCCATACGAATTTGTCTGACTTTCTCAAGAGCCGGTACAAGGGTATTGCCTTTTCTCCGAGTCTTGATATGAATCGGCTCAAAGCTGCCACGCAGCCCGTGAGTTTTTGAACGTTCTTCAAATTTTCCGGCTTTTTCAAATTTTGGATAGCTTTGATTTTATCCGGGTTTGCTTCAATTCCTCTCTCGGAGACGATAAAGCCGAGTAATTTCCCGGCTGGAACTCCAAACACGCACTTTGTCGGGTTAAGCTTCATCTGGTACCTTCTTAAATTCTTGAACGTTTCCTTTAGATCATCGATAAACGTCTCTGCCTTCCTAGTTTTGATAACCACATCATCCACATAAGCATGGACATTACATCCGATTTGGTCCTCGAAGCACTTCTGAATACACCGTTGATAAGTTGCGCCAGCGTTCTTCAATCCAAACGTCATGGTTTTATAGCAAAAGGCCCCAAAAGGGGTTATAAACGATGTTTTCTCCCAATCCTCCCTCTTGAGCTTAATCTGATGATACCCGGAATATGCGTCCAGAAAGCATAATAGGTCAATTCCAGCTACTGCGTCTATAATCTGATCTATCCTTGGTAGTGCGAACGGATCCTTTGGGCAATGTTTGTTGAGACTCGTAAAATCAATGCACATCCTCCACTCATTGGTCTTTTTCATCACTAGAACTGGGTTTGCTAACCAATCCGGGTGAAATACTTCCATGATAAAGCCGGCTGCCAATAGCCGAGCGATCTCTTCGCCTATAGCCTTCCTTCTTTCCTCATTCATTTTCCTCAAGCCCTGCTTCACGGGCCTGGACTTGGGATCTACATGCAAACTGTGCTCGGCCAGCTCTGTAGGGATACCCGGCATGTCGCTAGGTGTCCAGGCGAACACGTCTGCATTTGAACGAATAAACTCCACAAGGGCCTTCTCCTGCTCTTTTCCCAAATTAGACCCTATGGTAAATTGCTTAGTGGAATCACCTTCAACAAAATCTATCTTCTTGGTGTCTTGGGCTGCCTTGAATTTTGCTCTCTCGTCCTCAGTATTCGGCTTTTTCAGGGCTGTTCTATCATCCGGATTTACTTGAGACCGGTAATACTCGAGTTCTTCCTTTCTGCACGCTTGCTCGGCCATTACTGAATCTCCTTCGTCACACTCGGCCGCTATATCCCGGTTCCCATGTACGGTGATGGTCCGTTTAGGACCCGGGATCTTTAGCTGCAAATACACATAACACGGCCTAGCCATGAATTTAGCATAAGCCGGTCTTCCGAACAGCGCGTGGTAAGGACTGCGCAATTTGACCACCTCGAACGTGAGCCACTCAACTCGATAATTATCCGCCGATTCTCCGAAAGCAACCTCCAAGGTGATCTTTCCCTCGGGGCTCGCCGAGTGACCCGGCACGATCCCATGAAAGACTGTCGAACTTTTCTGTAGCTGGGACTCTTTGAGATTCATGCGTAAGAAGGTTTCCCAATACAGGATGTTAATGCTGCTTCCACCGTCCATCAGGACCCTTTTCAGTTCGTAACCATTGACCTGTGGCGCAACCACCAATGCCAAGACTCCTGGGCGCTCTATTCTTTCCGGGTGATCTCTTCTGCTCCACGTTACCTCTTGTTCCGCCCATCTCAGGTATCCCGGCACGGCCGAGGAGACCGAGTTTACCGCTTGCTTTAATGTCTCTTTGTTCCTGCTAGAAGTTCCTGTAGTATGCACATGATATTGTCCCTTTAAATCAAGCGTACGTACCATACCAATGAAGATGTTGATCTGGCCGATCGTCACAGTAGATCCGGACTCGAGGTGATCCGACTCTGGCCCCCAGCCGGAATCGTCCACCATCTTTTCTCCTTTGTGGCCGATGTAGATCTAGCCGATGACAAGATTCTCCATGTTCTTCCGAGCTTCTCCCGTGATGTAAACACCTTTGGACGCAGGCCCCACGGTGGGCGCCAACTGTCGTGGGATTATCACGGCAGACGTTACCGGGGGTAACTGATCTTGGGGCAAGACGACACAGGCGTTCGGGAGAGGGTTTAGCTCAGAGGAAAACATGGTGGAAATCGATCTGGTAGCCGGCAATCAAAGTCGCCGAGTCTCCGATCTTGATATAATAACTCAACTCTTGGGTTACACTGGATGCTCGATATCAAGCGATCTTGCTAGGGTTCTTGGATCTCTCTCAGCTAATCCTAGGGGGTCGGTTTATAAAGCACCCGTACCCCCTGGTTTATTCTCCAAGGCGCACCCTGGATCCTACCCGGACACGGCATACGAACCCTAACCTTCCTTTACCGTAACCCACAATCCGGGTTAATGGGCCTACAAACTTGGGCCTTCCGCAAGTTCTTTATCCTTAGCCGGATCCCGCGCAGCATCCTTTGGGCCGGGTTATACCTTGGAGTTGGCCTACCTGGTTATTATCCCTCCATCAAGTCTCCCACTTACACTAGAGTCAATCTAGAAGATATCTAATACCCATAGCTCTTGTGTGCGCCTCATGCTTAGGCTTGGGGAGAGGTTTTATCAAAGGATCGGCAACATTCAGATCCGTATGTATTTTGCATAAGCTTACTTCTCCTTGTTCGATGAACTATCGAATGAGATGATAACGCGGCATAAAGTGTTTGGTTTTCTGGTGACTCCTTGGCTCCTTGGCTATCGCAATGGTCCCACTATTGTCACAGTAGAGATCCAATGGATTGGACGCATTAGGGACAACACCTAGATCAGAAATGAACTGCTTCATCCAAACACTTTCCATGCCGGCTTCAGCTGCCGCGATGTACTCGGCCTCCATTGTAGAATGAGCAACTCTGTCCTGCTTGGAACTCTTCCAGCTAACCGCTCCACCGTTCAACGTGAACACATAGCCCGATTGCAATTTGGAATCATCCATATCGGTTTGGAAACTAGCATCGGTGTAACAATTTACAACGAGCTCCTCCTCACCTCCGTAAACTAGGAACATGTCCTTAGTTCTTCTCAAGTACTTAAGCATATTCTTTACCGCTGTCCAGTGACTCTCACCGGGATCAGCTTGGTACCTGCTCGTAGAACTTAGAGCATATGAAACATGTGGCGAGTACATATCATTGCATACATGATAGACCCAATTGCCGAAGCATATGGAATCCTACTCATGCGCTCTCGCTCATCAGTTGTCGAAGGACACTGAGTCTTGCTAAGATTTATGCCGTGTGACATGGGCAATAACCCTTTCTTTGCCTCTTCCATGCTGAACCGTTTCAGCACTTTGTCAATGTAAGTACTCTGGCTTAATCCTATTAGCCTATTTGATCTATCTCAATAGATCTTAATACCCAGAATGTATACCGCTTCCCCTAAGTCCTTTATGGAAAAACTATTTTTCATTGAGGTCCTAACTGACTCGAGCATAGGAATGTCATTTCCAATAGTATGTCATCCACATATAAGATTAGAAATACGAGTGAGCTCCCACTTTCTTTCTTGTAAACACAAGACTCTGATTCGTTTTTGATAAAGCCAAAACCTTTGACCACCTCATCAAACCAAATGTTCCTACTCCGAGATGCTTGCTTCAACCCATAAATGGATTTCTGAAGCTTGCGTACCTTTCCAGCATTTTTAGGATCGACAAAACCCTCGGGTTGCATCATATACACGTCCTCGGTTAGATTTAGGAAAGTTGTCTTGACGTCCATTTGCCATATCTCATAGTAGAAAAATGAAGAAATAGCTAGAATTATCCGAATAGATTTAAGCATCACTACGGGAGAGAAGGTCTCGTCGTAGTCAACTCCTTGAACTTGCCGAAAACCTTTTGCGACAAGTCGCGCTTTATGGACATGAACATTTCCGTCCATATCAATCTTTCTCTTATAGATCCATTTGCACTCTATGGTCTTATGACCATCAGGCAGATCAACCAAGTTCCAAACTTGATTGTCACACATAGAATCTATTTCGGATCTCATGGCACTTTGCCATTTCTCGGAGTCTGGGTCCATCATTGCTTCCGTATAGGTCGTAGGCTCATCACTGTCTAACAATAATATTTCTCGTGTATCATTGTCTAACAATAATATCTCTCTCGAGTTACGGAGCCTTTCCGACCTTCGTGGTGGTGGTGCTTCTCTTTCCATGGGTTCTTCAACTCGTTCTGCCATTATAGCATCACTCATTGAGTCCTCCCGGGTAGGCTCATCTTGAACTTCATCAAGCTGCACCGTTCTTCCACTTGTCTCCTTTGTGAGAAACTCTTTCTCTAAGAAAACACCATTCCGAGCGACAAACACTTTGCCCTCTTCTCGGTTGTATAAGTAATACCCAAATATTTCCTTTGGATATCCCACAAAAATGCATTTATCCGACTTGGGTGTGCGCTTGTCCGACTGAAGTCGCTTGACAAAAACGTCACAGCCCCAAATCTTTAGAAAAGACAAGTTGGGACTCTTCCCATTCCACATCTCATATGGCGTCTTAACTACGGATTTAGATGGTACCCTATTTAGTGTGAGTGCTGCTGTTTCTAGAGCAAAACCCCAAAATGACAATGGAAGATCTGACTAGCTCATCATTGATCGAACCATGTCCAACAAGGTTCGATTACGCCGTTCGAAAACCCCGTTTCTTTGAGGCGTTCCAGGCGACATAAGTTGAGGAACAATTCCACAACTCTTAAGATGATCGCTAAATTCGTGACTCAAATATTCTCCTCCACGATCGGATCGTAGAGCTTTAATTTTCTTGCCACGTTGATTCTCTACTTCATTCTGGAACTCTCTGAACTTTTCAAAAGTTTCAGACTTATGTTTCATTAGGTAGACATAACCGTATCTACTAAAATCATCAGTGAAAGTTATGAAGTAGTGAAAACCACCTCTTGTTTTCGTGCTCATTGGTCCGCATACATCAGTATGTACGAGTTCCAATAAGTCCGTCGCCCTCTCAGTAGAACCGTTGAAAGGCGACTTGGTCATCTTTCCAAGTAAACAAGCTTCGCATGTCTCGTATGATTCAAAATCAAACGAAGTTAGAAGACCATCATTATGGAGTTTCTTCATACGCTTTTCACTTATATGACCCAATCGACAATGCCAAAAATAGGTGGGATTCAAATCATTAGGCCGTAGCCTTTTAGCACTTACGTTATAAACATGCGCATCATCATGAGCATCAGCAGGATTTATAATAAAAAGCCCATTCACAATGGAAGCAAAAGCCACAAACATATCATTCTTGGAGATTAAACAACCATTGTCTTTACTCGCAAATGAATAACCATCTCTCATCAAACATGAAGGAGAAATAATGTTTCGGTTAAAACTAGGAACGTAATAACAATTATTCAATTCCATAATAGTCCTGAAGGGAGGTGCAGTTGGTAGACGCCAATGGACAACGCAGCAACCCTTGCATTATTTCCGACGCGAAGATCAACTTCTCCTTGTGTCACGCTTCTACTCCTTACTAGCCCCTGCATCGATTTGCAAATGTGAGAAATCGATCCGGTATCAAATACCCAAGATTCAATAATAGAGTCAGCGAGAAAAATGTCTATAACATTAATTACAACCGTACCTGAGCTAGAAGTCTTACTTCCACTCTTCTTCACTGAAGTAAGGTACTTGCTGCAATTTCTCTTCCAGTGTCCAGTATCATGACAGTAGAAGCATTCTGTGTCAGGTGTAGGTTCGTCCTTAGGCTTAGGCTTTGGCTTAGAGATCAAATCTTTAGCCTTCCCTTTCCCCTTAGAGTTACCCTGCTTCTTGAAGCTAGGCATGTTCTGCATAGCCAACACTTGTCCATGCCCTGCACTCTTCTTAATGTCATTCTCTGCCGTCTTGAGCATCCCACAAAGTTCATTAAGGTCCTTCTCGGCCCCATGCATATGGTAGTTCGAAATGAAGTTTCCATAGCTAGATGGAAGCGAAGCCAAAATGAAATCTGTGGCTAACTTAGGGTCCAATGGAAAACCAAGCTTGTCCAAAGTCTGCATGTAACCAAGCATCTTGATCACGTGTGGCCCTACTGGTCCGTCCTCAGCTAGCTTGCATTCACCAAAAGCCTTAGCGACATTGAACCTTTCAGTCCTGGCTTCAGTGTGGAACATATCCTTCAGCGCAATGATCATATCATACGCTTCTTGACCATCAAATTGCTTTTGAAGGTCGGGTTCCATGCATGCAAGCATAAGGCAGCTAATCTCAAGAGACTCATCACATGCTCTCTTAAAAGCAGTTCTAACGGCAGCAGTGTCAGTATCAAGAGGCGCATCTGGGATTGGGGTATCCAGAACACTTTCCTTTCTCTCAACCCTGAGAACAATTCTCAGGTTTCGGATCCAATCCGAATAGTTTGTTCCATTTAACTTTTCCTTTTCAAGAACAGAACACAACACAAAAGGGGTGGGTTGGTTGTTACGTGCCATTGATCTACAACAGAAAAACATGCAAAATACTAAGACAAAATCCATGATAGAGTAAAAGACATTAAACAATTTAACGTGGTCTACTCCCACTAAAACCAACATACCTCTATCGCTACTTAGTGATTCAAGATCCGCAACGAACAAGTCGACTAGTGACGTTTGCATCACTGCTAGAAGACAAGGTAGATCGGTAAGCAACACTTGCTAATCATATCACATATGACTCTTGTTGTTGGGTGACATCTCCATATCAAAAACACCAACCTTATGTCCCAAGGCGCTTAACCGTTAAGATTACCTTGATGAGTTAACCAACCCTTTATGCGCGTAAGCATCAGCAGATGGCACCCTGCTGCAATAGTCGTACCACCTAACCGATACATACCCACCTAGTCAACGAAAACTGATGGCGCCCTGCTGCAACAGACCCACCATCAATCGTGGAAGACATGGGATGATGCAAGTTTTAGTTGGGGGGCATGGGAACTTAACATTTGCGGGGGATCGTTCTACTTCTACGAATCTAACATGCATAGGAGTAAAACAACAGGAATAGCAATCACATAGTTGTGACACAGTATGGCCCGTTTCACATGGTGATATCCATCTCCATGGAACCTGTCCACCATGATGATCTCCATCTTCATGGTCCATATGCGCCATCCCTCCGGGTGATGAGTCCTCCAGGAAACTTCTACAAGCTATTACTACTAGCAGCTAGAAAAGAAGATTACATGGATAGAGGGAATCATCACAAGTCGGCACGCATGACGTTAATACAATAAGTGACAACACAATATGGCTCTAGCCGTGTTGACATACTCACGACACGCAGGTCAAAAAAATATTATAAACATGCATCACATACACATAGGGCCATACCGGTCACAAAATCTGCAAAAACGAGTTAGACGTTCTAACGCCGAAACTTGCAGGGCCTAAAAGATTGTCTTAGAAGTAGAATTAGCCAATACCTTAAAATCGATCGGATCTCATCAAGCCGGCGAAAGATTTCTGTAACAAAATTTTGTTGCGCATCTTTTTCCAGTTGAGACTTTTTCGATCTGAGGTCGTATGCAAAAGTTACAACCGTTTTACGGGACTGTTTATTTCTGCGTATTCCCCGAAACCAGCTGCAGATCCAATCTGTCACCCCGTGCATCTCATGCACATCGTATATGATCTAGACTCCAATTCGACCAATCATATTGATCTCCGCGTGCTGCAATTGGATTTACATGTCACTGTCTACCCTGATGGCGGAAACCGACAGGTAGGGGTATGTCGTTCCACGACCTCTCGCATCACGATCACTGAATCCAAATCACAGATCGAAACATCTACTCCATACAATCGATCACATCAATCATACCCCATCTACATATCACATATGCAAACAATCCAAATCTATAACTACGCGGCATCGGCTCTGATACCACTGTAGGAAAACGGGGTAGGCTACACTAGCGCAAATCAAAATTTCTACCGCGACAACCAAGATCTGCTGCAAGATATAGATCACGAGATTACCACTAGACGCGTTGTGCCGATCTCGGTGAAGCGGGTCGGGGCAGGATAGTCGTACGAATCCTCCGGATCCCGTTGCTCCCACGAACAGCTCCTCTTGGCAGCTCGTCCGAGTGCTACAGATGCAGCACCTCTATCGGTATCCACACGTGCGGCGTGGAAGCACCGCTCGCCGGACTGCTAGGTCCGCACGGGCGGCAGGGGCGTGGGGAGACGGTGGCTGCGGTGGAATGTGGTACGGAATTAGCCACCCTAAAACACACAACCTCCTCTCCTTTATATAGACGTCCCCATAATGGGCTGCCACTAAAACAGCCCACTCTAGAGTCCATTTCCAGCCCATTTCGGATCCAGTTCGAATTCTGCCTCTTTTGCCTTAAGTGTGCGACCCTAT
Source organism: Alopecurus myosuroides (assembly GCA_028641055.1). Classification (NCBI taxonomy): domain Eukaryota; kingdom Viridiplantae; phylum Streptophyta; class Magnoliopsida; order Poales; family Poaceae; genus Alopecurus; species Alopecurus myosuroides. The sequence goes on along the minus strand of CM054057.1, from coordinate 666,710,063 downwards.
AGGTTCACGCACGTTTAGACATGAAACGAGTACACCTACTAGGCCAATAGTTGGTAGCGGCTTCTAGCAAAACGTGCCAACTCCCAAACATGCATAAAGATCACATCGGACGAACCATCACATGTTTATGCTATTCCTTTTGCCTCACGATATTTGATCATGCTCTTAGCTGATCACTCTTTCTCGATATTTTGAATCGGAATCCCTTTCCAGGTTAATTATTAACCTTATTCAGCATGACCATGCATTTCTGGATCCGATCACTCGAGGGGCCAAGAGAAATATCTCTCTAGTGAAGAGAGGGGCAAATCCCATCTTGACTGACCATGCCTTGCAGCATGCTTCATGACAAACCCGAAAGCTGCCTTTATAACTACCCTTTCACGGTGTAGCGTTTGATAGCCCCAAAGTAGGTCGATTCACATCTCAAGAACATGCGACAATCTCAGGTCTAAGGACAAAGCAAGCACAACGTGTAGAGAGAGAACTATTAGCATTGTTGTAATGTCTCAAGCTAGGTCAGTCCAACACCATGTTCGTAACATGAGTTCACATTATTAGTTTGACATCACCATGTGTATGACTTGCGAAACATAGCCATTGTGACGCCCCGAGATCGGGCACTATGCAGATTTCAGCATTCCCGCCAAAATCCACATAATAACCGATTCCAGGTTGCCACTTGTGATAACATTACAACAGTTCACGAATAATCCACAACAACAACAGAAAAGAGATTTACAAGATAACTCAAACGAGTCAGGGATACAACTGATACAATACAAAGATCCAAATAACAGCGGAAGAAACAACATATCATCCGTCTACGGACAAGATACAAATTGGACTAAGAGTCCTGAAGATAACCGAGAGCGTCCAATCCCTGCCCAGGCCAAGCCGGAGGGATTCCCAAGCTAACGTCGTCAGACTTCAAACCTGTTGACTGCAATGTTGAATATGCAGCCACGAAAAAGATTCGTGGGTCAGTACGGTTAAGTACTGGCAAGTGGATAAACCATACTCACAAGATACCGGCGTAGCCAGTCATCACAAGATACAAATACTTTGGGATCAACGAAAAGGAAGGGGTTATTGCAAATAAGCGACTGCGGGCTGCACTAACCAACTACAGAGAGATACTACAACTTCCGGCTAACAGAAAGAAGATAAGATCGAGTATTGTAACCAACTGAAAGATAACTTCAAACAAACCCATCCTGGATCTCGCCCCTTATCCGAAGAAGCAATCCGAGGATAACTCACCCAGTTGGATTAATGATGGTTCAGATTATTGTGTCAATAAGCCTATTACTAGTCAAGTTGTTAATCATTGGGTGTAAGATTGTTAATCATTAGGTTTAAGTTGTCCTGAGTACTTGTTAGCAGTACTTTAATCCATAACCGCGGAAAACACGGCTTCTCGAGAAGATATCCCTGCAGGGTTGCACCAATTTGGTCGTACACGTAAGAATAACCGCAGACGGGGGATCAACCCCACCAGCGAAACAACAACACAACTCAACTCTTCTTCGCATCAAGCCCAAAGCACCTTGGGCGCACGGCTAATCGAGCCCAGAAGAAAATGGACCCTCATAGCACTCTAAGAACGTGTCCCCCTATATGCCGACTACGAAAGTTCCACCTGGGCACCAAGGGCTCGCAAGATCATGCATGCAGCAAATGGAAAACCCGAACTAAATGAGGCGATTTGGACGAGATGCGAATCGAGTCAAGTTGAGGGGGCGCCCATACTCGCTTCCCACATGCGGGTAGTGCGCTCATCATGGATCAGTAGACAAGACCCTTTTCCTATTAGGGTCGACACTAGCAGGCCTCAAAACCACTTAGGGCCTCCTGCCGGTGCCTTATCATCAAATTATTATTACCATTAGCATTAACAGGATTGATTGATTAACATCGAGCCCCCGGTACCAAAATAACGGTAAAAGAAGTAACCGACAACAGACTCGAGCAGAAGCAACCCTAAGCATGCAGCTACGACACGAAGGCCAACGAGGTAAACAATCAACAGTTAATAGGACGTGGAAGGAAGGCTATATCACGGCTGCAAAGTAAACATACGATAGGATCGAGACACAAACATCGAAGCAAAGGATAGAATAAGAACAACGGAAAGAATCGGTAACAAGTGAGGAAAGGCAACAAAGGTAGCAAGTGAGTATACTTGCCTGAGATCCCGCAAGGTAGCAGAACTTGTCGTTGCTCACATCATCTCAATGTCCTATCCGGGAAGAAGCAACGAACTAACAGAAACACCGGATGCAACAATTACTTCTACGGCAAAGATCCGGCATGATCCTATTTTATATGCATGGCATGGCAAGATGCAACAGGGAAAAACAACTTAAGCAATTTAATCGGAACCGGAGTCCGGACAAATAATTATTGGTTCAAGTTGTTTAGCTAACCATCAATATTAAATGTTGATTAACAGGTTTAAACAAGGTAGAGGTGATCTATTCAATATTAAATGGAATAGGGCAACAATTGAATTAAATACCCCAACACATTCCATATTTAATTATTAGGTGACATTACTATTACCCGCACCCACAAAATGCAATGCAAACATGATGCGATGACATTTTAAATATAGTTGATATGTTATAGAAAATAGGGCATAGGTATAGGGGTTTTAGGGTTTGGGTTCGCACGTGTGGAGAGGATCGTTGTGTTCGACGCCGGAAAGAGGAGACCTTCGGGGCAACGCCGGTGTCTTCAGGACGTGGAGGAAGTAGACGAAGAATGGGAAGTAGACGAAGTCGTCGATGTCGTGGAAGTAGTCGACGTAGTTGTAGTAGGGGAAGTAGTCGACGTCGAGGAAGTAGTCGAAGTAGTCGTTCTCGTTCCGTAGCCGAGGTAGTCGTTCACGTCATCGGTGGTCGTGGTCGATCTTTTCATCGGGGTCCGAAGAGGAAGTAGACGTTCGTTCTCAAACCACACGATTATCGTCGTCGACGTAGTCGTTCAACGTCCGGAGCCGGTGTAGTCGTAGTAGTCGTGGGCGAGCCTCTACCGCATCGTCTTCGGGGTCGGAGGTGAACTTGGCGGTTCCACGTATCCGTCACACTCGACATCGTCGGGGTTGATGGGGTTCCCTGCGTCGGTGTACTTGTCGATGTCTCTCGGTCGGGCTCTCCTGGACACGCACGAAGGCGGCCACCACAACAAGTCCAACGGCGGCGGTGTCGGTGTTCACGGTTCGTCGAGGAAGTAGACCTTGGCGATTCCATCATCGAGGTTCACAATACGCACAAAGGCGGCCACACAAGGAGAACAGGGCGGGACAGGTACGGATGGCGGCGTAGATGTTCATGGGTTGATGACGTGCTTGTCGATGTACATGGTGATGCGGGCGCAGCTGTATCGAAGTGGAGGTCGGAGCTCGGAGCGGCGAGCGTCGGCAGCCGAGGAGGACGGCGGTGAGGCGCTCGGTTGCGGGGCGGCAGCACCACGTCGGGGCGCAGCAGGGTGCCGTGTGCGTGCCGCCGGGAGGACAAGGGGCGACGACGCTTGGAGGTGGGCAGCAGCCCTAGGGCTGCCGGCCCGTGGCTGCGAGGACGAGGCGGCTCGCCGGAGAGGAGCTAGGAGGAGGCCGTGGCGGCGCCATGAGGTGGAGAGGGCGGAGATGGCCGGCGGGAGGCGGGTGGAGGCGGAGCTCCGGGGGGGGGCGCGCGGGGGATGCAGCAGCGGCGGCGGTCTCGGGAGACGAGGTGGGCGACCTACACGGGGTCCCGGCGGCGGGGCTGCTCGGGGCCGGGGGGCGCTTGAGGAGGGCGGCCGGAGAGGAGGGAGGCGACGGCGTGAGCAGCAAGAGGGAGGGGCGGCGGAGCTCCGGGCCGTCCGCGGCGGGGCGGGGATGGAGAGGCGAGGTCGAGGCAGAGAGAGGTCGGGGCAGGGGTCGAGCAGAGGAGAGGGGCGACGGGGTTGGGGATCGGGCGACGGGGTTGGCGAGCTCGGGAGGACGGCGGCGGACGCCATGGAGGTGGGGGCGAGGCAGGGAAGGAGGCAGCGCTCGATGGGGTTCGATCCCTGTTGGGTCGCTGGCGTGCGTTGCGTGCGGTTCCTGGGAGTGGAGGTGGGAGGACCTGAACGAAAATAGGAGAAACGGGGGGGGGGGGGATTGAGAGGGAGAGGAATTAGGGTAAAAGGGGGGGGTCGGCTGGGCCTAGCTGGGCCGAGAATTGGGCAGGCTGGCTGGCTTGGCTGCTTTCTTTTCTTTTTCTTTTGTTTCTTCTTTGTTTTTTTCCAGAAATTGGTTAGGCAAAAAGAAAAAATAGATTTAGGCACCAAATAAATTTCAGAAATTTTAGAGAAAAAAGATTTGATGGATTTTAATTAGTTGGCAAGTTTTAAATGCATGCAGATGCATGATGCTATGACGTGAAAAGGAAAACAAACAATTTCTATTTGGGGGGGCGAAACCCCCGGGTGTTACAGCCATCAACCAATACATGTGCTAGTCTAATGTTCAGGTGTGTCCTCACATGAACTCCGACTAGGGACATATTTAGAATAACCATGTAAGTAAAGAGTTTCACAAAACAAGTCACATACTTGCCAATCAATACAAATGTATTATTCAAGGCACATTATTACAATCATGGATATATAGATATATCATCATCTCTATGATTGCCTCTCGGTCATATCTCCAACAGGTGTGGGCCCCAGGTGGCCCTCCTCCGGGTGCCCTTCTGGCTCACTTCCTCCTCGACCTTCTAAGACTGCTCCAGTATCCCCGCCTCTTCTTCTGATCTTCTGAAATAGGGTATCTCGATGGTGTTTTTCCATCAGATTTTTGGTTCCGATGTTTATTCTCCAGAAATATTGAAACATGCAAAATAAGATAAAATAACATAAGTGATGCATCATAACATGAAATATAACGATGAATAACGGAAAATAACAATATAAAACAGTGATGCAAAATGGACACATCAACTCCCCCCAAACTTAGACCTCACTTGTCCCCAAGCAAAACTGAACTCAGTAAACATGACCACAGGTTTATGGAGTGAGGTGTCGATAAATAAAATACGGACAAGAGGCATACCATCCATATAATCAAACTTGAAACAGGTAAGGAACAATAAATGTGCAAACGGTAAATAAAAATTGGTAAAGGGAAACTTCGTTCTTGGTCAGAGAACAATTAAAAGTGTACTTATCTTTCGATTAGAGTCTTTATACTAGAGCTTATATTGTAGAGTTTATCTTGCTCAATTATAACGGTCTCTTTGCAGACATTGGTAACTTTCAAAGTGGTATTCAAACAGATAAAAGCATTTGTATAAACAAGGAAGAATAAAGAACATGATTGAGTAAATCAACATATAGATGGATGAATCACAACAACTCAAATGCTTGCTAAAGATAGAAAGAAGTAGGTTTACTCACTCAACATAAAGGTAAAAGATAGGCCCTTCGTAGAGGGAAGCATGGATCACTCACGTGCTAGAGCTTTTATTTTGTAGAACAGAGGTATAAAATGGTTGACACTCCTACCAACCTTTCTTACAAAAACCATGGCTAACCGAATCTTTGGGTGCCTGCCAACAATCACATACCATGGAGGAGTGTCTAATTTTGAGAGAGATGTATGTTTATGTCAACGAATGGCAAACAGAAAATACAGTACGTCACAAAGCAACCTAGACTTCACAAGAGCGGCTCCCATTGAAGGATGCAACTGGTATAGAAGTTCATCCCTCTTTCTCTTTTGTTTATACAATTATGTTTTCACTGATAAATCAGGGAAAAAAATAGTGAAGATAATTTGTATTATTATTTGGGGCTGGGAACCCCACTGCCAGCTCTTCTAGCATTTGGACAAGCGGATGAAGCCACTAGTCTCGGGTGTGAAATCCAATCAACAAGTGAGATAAAGATTCTCTATTTGCGTCCTCATGAGCCAAAACAGGGGCACGCAACAGGTGTAATTTTGAAGGTTTAAAGGTAGCACACAAGCAATTTACTTGGAGTGGCGGTGAAATACCACATATAGGTAGGTATGGTATACACAAATGGCAAGGTTTTGGGGCTCAAGGTTTGGATGCACGAGAAGAATTCCCTCTCAGTACAGGTTTTTGGCTAGCAAGGTTGTAGCAAGCATAAGAATTGAGATAACACAAACAAAAAAATATATGATAAAGCCAATCATGCAATCTTCCTTGAAGGTGCAAATAAACTTATTTCTGAATACTAAGCTTATGGGCTAACAAGAAAGAAAGATCATGTAATAATATATCTACATGCAACTCCCTCTTTTCTACTTAAGTCTCAACGTATTATTGCTACTGACCAATGCTAAGTTTGCCAAAACCAACTAGATTAACTTAAATCTCCAAAATTGATACCAATACTAATAACAAGATCAATCACATAACAAAAATTGCAAACTAAAATAAAGTAGAGAAAGTAGATGATTAAACTTTTCATTGATATTTCATTATGGTAACTCAAACCAAGGGATACAATGATAACCAACTAGAGAGCGATATTTCCATACTGCAAACCATACTATATGATATCTCCTCTATTGACAATATGACTCTACTAAAAGGTAAAAAGGGTAAAAGATAAAGGTGTGATACCGCGGCACTCCCCCAAGCTTGGAACAAGCCAAGGGGATGCCAATACCAATGACGAATCAATTCTTCGGTGGTGGTGGTGAATCCTTCTCAATGAGCTTATAAATTGATTTCTTCAGATCTTCAATTGCGAACATAAGCGTATGCATCATCTCCGTATTGTGATCAATATGGTTTGCATGCTTGTCAGATGGTGAATTCCAGCCATTAAGATTTTCCCCCCACACCTCCTTAGGTTGAGATCTTCCTTCATATGCATGGTTAGAACGATCCATATCCCAGCAAGAAGGAAAATTTGCCTCGGGTACCCTCCTAGATTAATACTCATGAATTAAAGTACGGAAAAGTTTCTTTATGCCTGAAAGTGGTGTCGTTGAAGCTAAGCAGTGACGTGGAGCCTTCCCTCTGGTGCTCATCCTCGCCGTTTGCTTGGAAGGTTTTGCAACCACTCCAATGTTTACGATGGTAGAGCGTGGTCGCACTCGTGGGTTTTCTTCTACATCTCCTTCAACTCCACTCTCAATCTCCTCCTCCGGCTTCCGGTCTTGGAGATCATCTTCCTTCGGTCCCTTCCCCTTGTTGTTGTTGGTGGAGACCATGGTGCTTCTAAAACTGGAAACAGATCCTCGCAGAAACAGCTCGAAATAGAAACACGACGAGAAAACAATATACGGATCTCGGGGGGGGTCCGGGGGTTATATAGCAAAAATATGCGTAACGAAAGGAAAGTTCAGGTCGAAAACGAGTCAGAGAGGGGCTCCGGGGCGCCCACACCATAGCCAGGCACGACCAAGGGTGGGCTCGCGCCCAGGCATGGTATGGTGCCCTCGGGCACCTCCTCCTGCTCTTCTTTGGCTCGATATTTTTCATATTTTCCAAAAACCAATAATTTATTACTTGGAAGGTATTCCGTGAACTTTTTCTTAACATAACTGTTACCTATTCCAAAATAGACTCTTTAGATTCTGGAATCTTCCCTCTAATGAACTTCTCATGAGTCATTACTTGAATAACATTAACATCTTCATCATAAGAATCCCCGGAAATATAATGTTTGAGTCTTTTCCCATTTACCACTTGTGTAGTGTTATCTTTGAGGGAAGAAATTTTGATTGCACCCGAACGATACACTTCTTCAGTAATATAAGGTCCTTTCCATCTGGAGAGTAATTTTCCTGCAAAAAGTCTAAGACGAGACCGATACAATAGAACTTTCTCACCAACATGAAACTCTCTTTTAAGAATTCTTTTATCATGCCATTTTTTAACTTTCTCTTTGAAGATCTTAGCATTTTCATAATCTTCACATCTCCATTCATCTAGATGATTCAAATCAAGCATTCTCTTCTTACCAGCAAGTTTAAAATCTTTATTAAGTTCTTTCACTGCCCAATAATCTTTGTGTTCTAATTCTAAAGGCAGGTGATAAGATTTTCCATAAACCATTTTATAAGGAGACATACCCATAGGATTTTTATAAGCAGTTATATAAGCCCATAAAGCATCATTCAACTTATCAGGCCAATTCTTCCTAGATTCATTAACAGTCTTTTGCAAGATAGTTTTAATTTCTCTATTTGATAATTCTACTTGCCCACTTGTTTGAGGATGATAATCTGAGGAAATTCTATGATTAACATCACATTTAGCGAAGGTTTTTCGAAAACCACGATGAATAAAATGAGAACATCCATCAATCCTAAGATATCTAGGCACACCAAACCTAGGGAAAATAACATCTTTACGCATTTTTAAAGAGGTCTCACCATCAGCACTTTTTGTAGGTATAGCTTCTACCCACTTAGTAACATAATAAACATCAACAACAATGGAGTATAACCATTCAAAGGAGGAAAAGTACCCATAAAGTCAAATCCCCAACAATCAAAAGGTTCAATAACAAGAGAATAACTCCTAGGCATTTCATTATGTCTAGAAATATTACCTACTCTTTGACATTCATCGCAAGATATAATAAATTTACGTGCTGAAGGGAATATGCCCGAGAGGCAATAATAAAATGGTTATTATCTTATTCCTTGTTTATGATGAATGTTTATTTCTCATGCTAGAATTGTATTAACCGGAAACGTTGATACATGTGTGCTTAATAAACAAACAATGGTTCCTAGTAAAGCCTCTCTTTTAACTAGCTCGTTGATTAATAGATGATCAAGGTTTCCTGATCATGAACATTGGATGTTATTAATAACGGGGTCATGTCATTAGAAGAATGATGTGATGAACATATACCCAAAGAGAATATAGCAATGCGATCAAGTCATTTAGTTTACATTGTTATGTCAAACATACGAAGTAACTTATTCCTTAGACCATGAGATCATGTCAATCACTGATGCCGGAAGAGTGCTTTGATGGCATCAAACGTCACACCGTAACAGGGTGACTATAAAGGTGTCGTTAAGTATTCGGAAAGTATTAGTTGAGGATCATGGATCAAGAGTGGGATTTGTCCATCCAAATGACGGAGAGATATACTCAGGGCCCTCTCGGTGATATCACATCGAAACCGCTTGCAAGCACGTGATATGATCACAAGGATGTTATATCACGGGAATGAGAAAAGAGTACTTGTCGGTAACGAGATTGAACAAGGTATGGTTGATACCAATGATCGAATCTCGGACAAGTAAAATATCGCGAGACAAAGGGAATAGTTCACGGCGTTGTTGGTTCACACGATCACGAGAGTCACCGTTGAATATAGGAGTCATCACGGATCTCCAGATCCCGCTGTTGATTATTGATCGAGAGAGTCTCGATCATGTCTATCTTATTCGCGAACCGTAGGGTGACACACTTAAGGTTCGATGACGCGTTTGAGAGGATACGGAATATCGAAGAATATTTTGGACAGCACCGAAATTGTTTCGGGGAAATTTGAAATAGTTCAAGGGGTTTTTCGTCGAATGGTTGTTAATAGAATTAACAAATGATTCGAGGTGCTTTATGCAAATGTTTGTTAATAGAATTAACAAATGCTGAAATAAAGAAATAAAAATGTTTTATTGATTTATTAAAGAAAAACTCTTGGATTTTCTAAGTGGGGTTTAAAGGAAAATGAGTGGGTGTGAGTGGAGTGTCCACTCACATCATGAGGGAAGAGGTGGGGGCACACCATGGGGCTGGCCGCACCCCCCTTGGGCTGCCTCCCCCCTATCCTATAAAAGGAGGGTGAGCTCTCCTCCACACACTTGGCCACTTCCCTTTCCCTCCACCCGCTGCTCCATTTCATGGTCTCCGGCTTGGCGAAGCCCTGACCGTGGGATTCTTCACCACCACCACGTCGTCGTGCTGCTGGAGTTCCGAGGGATCCTCTACTTCCGCGCCCCGCTGGAACGAGGGAACGGAGGTCGTCATCAACCGTACGTGTGACCGATCACGGATGCACCGCCGGATTGCGGTGCCATCTTCTCGCTATCGGGATCGGTGTGAGTACGACTACGCCAACAACGAGATTTGATCTCGTACCACTTTGAGTCTTCGAGGGTATGTGTTCTCCTTAACCCTCTTGTTGCCCGTTGCACTTCGTCTCCTAGATTAGATCTTGGCCTTTCGGGTATCTCTCGCGTAGGAAAATTTTTGTTTTCTATGCTACGTTCCCTTCAGTGGTATCAGAGCCGGATCTATGCGTAGATGTTTTGTACGGGTAGAACACATAGGTGTATGTGGGCGTTGATGATCATGTTATTACCTCCTTGACTATTTTATGATCTTAGTGGCATAGTGGGATGAAGCGGCCCGGACTAACCTTACATGTCCACGTACATGAGACTTGTTCCACAACTGACATGCAACTTGTATTGCATAAGTGGCTTGCGGGTGTCTGTTTTCCTATAGTTAAGATCTAATCTATGAAGGGTTGTTAAAAATGTGTTTTCAACGTTGTGGTTGATGTTCGTAGGTATGAACGGTTCTATCCTCGAAAGCCCTAAGCCACGTAAAATATGCAAAAATAAATTAGAAGCGTCTAACTAGTTTTTGCTGGGCATGTGAATTGATATGGTCAATATTACAAATTTGATTATGAGATGATCTATTTTGTAAATTATTGATATACCGGAAGGTATCCATATGGTTGTCTTCTTATTGATGGACAATCAAGTTTGGGGTACCGTGGTACTTGGTACCACGCCGGTGGAATGATTGAGAATAATGCACATGATGGAGATCAAGTGCAAGAAGGACCATATCATATCACGTTATCCTTTCATGATGTCTGTGATGTTAATCCTTTTGATGCATCTTGTGTTGCTTAGATAACGATGGTAGCATTATAAGATGATCCCTCTCACTTAATATCAAGATAATAATGTGTTCTTCCTTAAGTATGCACCGTTAAGAAAGTTCGTCGTTTCCAGACACCACGTGATGATCGGGTGTGATAGACTCAACGTTCGCATACAACGGGTGTTTTCAAGCCTAGCATGTACAGACATGGCCTCGGAACACGTAACCGAAAGGTAAAGCATGAGTCATATGGATGATATGATGAACATGTCAATGTTCGCCTTTGAAGCTACATCATCTCACGTGATGATCGGTTTTGGTGTAGTGAATTTGGTTCGTGTAATCACTAAAGACGACTAAGAGGGTTGTTTTTTGAGTGGGAGTTCATGGTTTATTTTTTGAATTAACTTGAACTTATTTATCATGAACAACAAATCAAAGTGAATTTGCACAAATTGTAGTATTCATTGGCATCCACATAACTACCTTACACTTAGATTGTTAATTGAGATATAACTGTATGATCTGGTAAATACCATTTAAGATTGGTACTGTATTAGTGAAATTTAAAATTGAGTCCTATTGTAGATTTTTTGGTATTTCCTACCTGCTGCATATGGTTAATGATTGATTAATCTAGAGAGCAAATAATTCCTACTTAGAATCCAGAGTCATGGTTGCTTTCGTATCACTTTATCTTCAAAAGAATGTTTTGTTGATCAAGGTGATTTTGGAACTGAAAAGAGTTGTTTTCAGAAACAATCAAGTGAAAGATATATTGATATCTAGAAACTTATTTGTAGCAACATGACTGAGTATAATTTAGCGTGACAATGTTTGCTTATATTATCTGAATATATGCAAATTTAGCGTGACAATGTTTGCTTATATTATCTGAATATATGTAATGATTGAAGACGCTAGGCGTTTGAATATTCCAAGAAATTGGGCGCTAAAAATTATCATCTAAATCCCTTCCTTCGAGCTATAGTAGCTTAATCATAAAATTGTTATGATGGGATGGATTAAAAGTATGTGTAAAGTCGTTTACCTTACTTGGAGATTGCTAAGAGTGGAATCTAGAAGAATACTATTAATATGGTGATATTAGTAGAACAATCAAACTCAAAGTATGACTCAATGGGTGATAGTATATGACTAACACGCCAAAGAAAATGAGCTAGTACGGCTAGCATTGTTTGATGTTGAATGATTCTTATATAGAGGAAAGGGAATATTGAAAATAGAATTGCAAATAGATATATGGCAGAAAAGAAGATAACTGGAAAAGTCCAGCTCAGGAGTATATGCTTGATATACAAGTTATAGATGTATTACTAGTTAACAAAGTATTTTTGGGTATTTTGATACCACATTGGTTGGTATGAGTTGTCATACAAAGCAACGCGCAAGAAATACAAGGGCCTAAAAGGAACTAGTAATAGATATGGAATCGATTATGACAAGAACATAAACAAAGTGTTATTGTGTTCATTGTCGTATCGAACCAACCATTCAAGATTTATTTTAAGAACTTAATAAGTTGTTATTTTGTTCTAGTCTTTTGTGAGAACAAATGAGATTGTTCAAACGATGACCATATTCCATAATTGATGGATATGTTAATATAAATCATGTTGGTAAAGTAAACATCTATAAGACTAAATGCTAAACGTTGCAAGACGTTGAAGAGTTTCACTTAAATTGTGACACCACCATTTTAGTTCATATCGGAAAGGAAAACATGAAGGAACTCCATATTGATGGACTTCCGGAGTCATTTTATTGACGCTTGTGAGACCTCTTCCAAAAGATGACTAGAATTCCATTCTTAGGCCAAAGTAGAATGGACGACTAATTTAGTGGAGATTATACATATTGATGTATATAGTCCATTATGTGTAGTCATGTATGGTGGATTAATTTTTCCTTCATAAAATTTTGTCGATGATTTAAGTAGATATGTGAGTATATCTATTTAAAGGGAACAGAGTTTGGCATTTTGAATTGGTTCAAAAGGTTGTTAATATGAAGTTAAAATCAATGTAACAAGATAATCAAGTATTTATGATTGGATCATAAAGGATAAAGTTTGAGTTACAAGTTTAGCAAAACATCTGAGAAGTTGCAGAATTGTTCTACAACTTATACTTCTCGAATACCCCACATTAGATTGGAGTATTCAAAAGACAAAATCAAACCCTGCTTGACATGGTAAGATTAATAAAATTGCCATTATAATTTTGTAGTTTATACATTAAGGAAAACCGCTTTTACACTGAAAAGAGCACCATCATGATCCGTTGAAATTGACAACATATAAGATATGGTTTGGGTAATGACCCGAATTGTCATTTTTCTTAAGTTTTGGTATGCATAGCATGTGTAAAATGTTTACAACCAAAATAGGATAAATATATGTTTATAAGGTTATCCCAAATAAAACATTGGGTATTTCTCCTATCACCGAACCAAAAGACAAATTTTGTTTGTCAGAAAGGGTTGATTTCTCGAGAAAGTAGTTCTTGCGAAACAAGTGAGTGGGAGCACAGTACAAACTCAACGAGGTTAGAGAATCTTCGTTATCATGTCAAGAGTAGCGCAGCACTGGAAGTTGTTCCGGGGTTTACTATTTTGACTAAGTAGAAGACACTACAAATGTTGTAGATACTTCAAATGAGTTTGCGAACTGTACCAGTAAAGTCCAAAAACTTTGTACTTAGAACAACTTGTGGTTTAATTCTAAAGTGTTGTTTTGACAACAAAAGGACCTGAACCTTATAAAGGAAGCAAATGATGGGCCCTGGCTTCGTAAAATTGACTATGAGTCATTATATCCGCCATAGTATCCTTGTATGAATATCAAGTATGTGACTTGGTAGTCCTTTCGATAGGCATGCCTAACGATAGCAAAAGGGTCTATATAGCGACAAAGACATGGATTTTACATCCTTTGAAAGTTGTACTTATCGAAAAGTTGTTTTCGACGAAGTTCAAAGAGTTCACTACTACAAGATTTTGATCTTCCGTAGTGATGCTTAGTCTTTGCAGATAGTTCTAGCAAAGTTACATATTATGATATGGTAGTTGAATAACAAAACCAACTCTCCTCTCAAGGATGTGTACTTGACACAGTCTGAGAGTTTTGTAAAATTCAAAAAGGTTGCTAGAAAGGTATGCACACTTCAATGGTTGAAGTGAGCATAACGAAGTTGAAATCTTTACCTTAATGAAGTTATCAAAAGAGTTTGATTCCATCATGAACGATAAAGATGCTTGTAAAGTTACAAGAAATTAAGTGGGAGCGCTATGACATATTTCCAATACTTTATGTAGATGACATATGGTTGATTGGAAAATATGTATTTTAAATTAACACGGTTAAGATTTTCATATTGATGAAAGGCTTAGAAGATATTGGGCATCGATATCTATAAAAGATGGATTGACGCACCTGATATGATTGAAGCCAAATTACATAGATGAAATATTGAAGTAAGTCAATATGAAAATGACAAGAAGGAGTTCTTGTCACATGGAAAATAATTGAGCAAATTCATGTGTTTTGACACATGATGAACATCATTGAAATTGAGATTTCTAAGTCATGTTTCCATGCTATGTACACGACCAGATGAGTCCTATGCTATAAAAATGTTATAGCAGGATAATTCATATGATGATTAGACAACAGTGGGAGAGATCCTCGTGTCATTTTAGAAATGCTAAGGATATGTTTCCTATATAGTAATGACAAAATATTAGTTGTAATATGTTACACTAATAATCTTGTCATTTAATCAAGTAATTTTATCTCAATTAAAATATGTGATAAACGGTAGCACAATAGGATGGAAGAAAGTTCCATGCTGGATTTGAAAGAGTTTCAAAATTAAAATATTGTGACAAATACTACAACAAAGGCTAAAGTATATCGTTGTGTTGACAACTGATTATAAAGTATTTTGTGTCAAGGAGTTCTTTATTGAACTTGGTGAATTTCCAAGAATGCTGAAACTATGAAGCTGCATTTTCACAATGTTAGTAACATCAGTTTAAGCTGAGGAATTAAGGTATCACCGGAACTTGGTGAGTTTCCAAGAATGCTAACACTATGAAGCTACATTTTCACAATGTTAGTGACATCAGTTTAAGCTGAGGAATTAAGTTTTCACCAATTGACCATATATACAAAGCCATCTCATTAGAGAATGAGTGATGCGTGTAGACGCAAAGAACATGCAAATACAATAGGACCTGAACAGTTCAGATCTTTTTGATAATGTTTACCACATGTGAAGCATGGTAATAACACTGGTATGCCATATGTGTTAAGTGCTTACAGACTAGATTATTGACTCTAGTGCAAGTGGGAGACTGAAGGGAATATGCCCGAGAGGCAATAATAAAATGGTTATTATCTTACTCCTTGTTTATGATGAATGTTTATTTCTCATGCTAGAATTGTATTAACCGGAAACGTTGATACATGTGTGCTTAATAAAAAAAAATGGTTCCTAGTAAAGCCTCTCTTTTAACTAGCTCGTTGATTAATAGATGATCAAGGTTTCCTGATCATGAACATTGGATGTTATTAATAACGGGGTCATGTCATTAGAAGAATGATGTGATGAACATATACCCAAAGAGAATATAGCAATGCGATCAAGTCATTTAGTTTACATTGTTATGTCAAACATACGAAGTAACTTATTCCTTAGACCATGAGATCATGTCAATCACTGATGCCAGAAGAGTGCTTTGATGGCATCAAACGTCACACCGTAACAGGGTGACTATAAAGGTGTCGTTAAGTATTCAGAAAGTATTAGTTGAGGATCATGGATCAAGAGTGGGATTTGTCCATCCAAATGACGGAGAGATATACTCTGGGCCCTCTCGGTGATATCACATCGAAACCGCTTGCAAGCACGTGATATGATCACAAGGATGTTATATCACGGGAACGAGAAAAGAGTACTTGTCGGTAACGAGATTGAACAAGGTATGGTTGATACCAATGATCGAATCTCGGACAAGTAAAATATCGCGAGACAAAGGGAATAGTTCACGGCGTTGTTGGTTCACACGATCACGAGAGTCATCGTTGAATATATAGGAGTCATCACGGATCTCCAGATCCCGCTGTTGATTATTGATCGGAGAGGAGTCTCGATCATGTATATCTTATTCGCGAACCGTAGGGTGACACACTTAAGGTTCGATGACGCGTTTGAGAGGATACGGAATATCGAAGAATATTTTGGACAGCACCGAAATTGTTTCGGGGAAATTTGAAATAGTTCAAGGGGTTTTTCGTCGAATGGTTGTTAATAGAATTAACAAATGATTCGAGGTGCTTTATGCAAATGTTTGTTAATAGAATTAACAAATGCTGAAATAAAGAAATAAAAATGTTTTATTGATTTATTAAAGAAAAAACTCTTGGATTTTCTAAGTGGGGTTTAAAGGAAAATGAGTGGGTGTGAGTGGAGTGTCCACTCACATCATGAGGGAAGAGGTGGGGGCACACCATGGGGCTGGCCGCACCCCCCTTGGGCTGCCTCCCCCCTCTCCTATAAAAGGAGGGTGAGAGCTCTCCCTCCTCCACACACTTGGCCACTTCCCTTTCCCTCCACCCGCTGCTCCATTTCATGGTCTCCGGCTTGGCGAAGCCCTGACCGTGGGATTCTTCACCACCACCACGTCGTCGTGCTGCTGGAGTTCCGAGGGATCCTCTACTTCCGCGCCCCGCTGGAACGAGGGAACGGAGGTCGTCATCAACCGTACGTGTGACCGATCACGGATGCACCGCCGGATTGCGGTGCCATCTTCTCGCTATCGATCGGTGTGAGTACGACTACGCCAACAACGAGATTTGATCTCGTACCACTTTGAGTCTTCGAGGGTATGTGTTCTCCTTAACCCTCTTGTTGCCCGTTGCACTTCGTCTCCTAGATTAGATCTTGGCCTTTCGGGTATCTCTCGCGTAGGAAAATTTTTGTTTTCTATGCTACGTTCCCCTTCACGTGCATCTTTATAGAGAGTAGGCCAATAGAAACCTGATTGTAAAATTTTCTGTGCGGTTCTATCTCCAGCGTGATGTCCTCCATAAGCACTACCATGGCACTTCTTTAATATTTCACGTTGTTCATGATCTGGAACGCATCTTCTCATAATACCATCTACTCCTTCTTTATATAAATGTGGGTCATCCCAAAAATAATGCCTCAAATCATAGAAGAGTTTTCTTCTTTGTTGAGCTGCAAATGTTGGAGGCAAATACTTTGAAAAAATAAAGTTAGCATAATCAGCATACCATGGACTATATTGGGATTTTACCTTTATTGCAGCCAAATGTTCATTCGGGAAACTATCATTAACAGGAATAGGATCAAAAGTAATGTTTTCCAATATAGATAAGTTATCAGCAACAGGATTTTCAGCACCCTTCCTATCCACAATATGCAAATCAAACTCTTGTAAAAGCAACACCCATCTAATAAGCCTAGGCTTAGCACCTTTTTTCCATACGGTATCTAATAGCAGCATGATCATTATGAATAGAAACCTTTGAGTCAACAATATAAGGCCTAAACTTATCACATGCAAAAACTACAGCTAAGAACTCTTTTTAAGTAGTGGCATAATTCTTTTGAGCGGCATCAAGAGTCTTACTAGCATAATGAATACCATTCAACTTCTTATCTATGCGGTGTCCAAGAACATCACCTACAGCAAAATCACTAGCATCACATATAATTTCAAAAGGTAAATTCCAATCAGGTGGTTGAACAATAGGAGCAGTAGTTAAAGCCTTCTTTAAACTTTCAAAAGCTTCCTTACAATCATCATAAAAAACAAATGGTACATAGTTTTAAAGAAGATTAATAAGAGGCTTTGATATTTTAGAGAAATCTTTAATAAACCTCCTATGAGAACCAGCATGACCAAGAACACTACGAATACCTTTAACATCCCTTGGACAGGGCATTTTCTCTATGGCTTCCACTTTAGCTCTGTCAACTTCAATACCTCTTTCAGAAATTTGATGCCAAGAACAATTCCTTCATTTACCATAGAGTGGCATTTCTCCCAATTAAGAACAAGATTAGTTTCCTCACATCTCTGTAAAACTTTATCAAGATTGTGCAAACAATTATCAAAAGAAGTTCCATAGACGGAAAAATTGTCCATGAATAATTCCACAATTTCTTCACAAAAACCATAAAAAATAGCAGACATGCATCTTTGAAAAGTAGCAGGAGCATTACACAAACCGAAAGGCATGCGTCTATAAGAATAAGTACCATAAGGACAAGTAAAGGTTGTTTTATGTTGATCTTGCTTCCTAACAGCAACTTAAGAAAACCTAGAATAACCATCAAGAAAGCTAAAATGAGTTTTCTTAGACAACCTCTCTAACATTTTATCAATAAAGGGTAAAGGATAATGATCTTTCTTAGTAACTTTATTAATCTTTCTAAAATCAATGCACATTCTATAACCAACTACTACTCTTTGTCATTGTTTTCATTAGACACAACAGTCATTCCTCCCTTCTTAGGGACACAATGCAAAGGGCTCACCCATCTACTATTAGCAATAGGAAAAATAGTACCAGCATCAAGGAGTTTTAATACCTCATTTCTTACCACTTCCTTCATCTTAGGAATTAAACAGCGTTGATGTTCCACTACTGGCTTTGCATCAGGTTCAATATTAATATCATCCTGACATATAGTAGGAGAAATTCCCTTCAAATCATCAAGAGCATATCCAATAGCTCCACGATGTTTATTCACAATTCCCAATAATCTTTCCTCTTCATCACCTGAAAGTTTAGCACTAATAATAGGATATATTTTCTTATAATCAATATAAGCATATTTAAGATCATCAGGCAAAGGTTTTAAATCAACAACATGATCGTCATTGGGTGGTGATGTGGTACCCAAGTCTTTCACAGGTAAATTATGTTTCAGTATCACCGCTTGACGAAGAAGAATATCATCAATCTCATTTCTCTCTTCCATAAAGACCTCACTCTCATGGCCCTCCATATATTGCTGCAAAGCATTGTTAGGAGCAAGAGCAATAAAAGCAGGTTGTTCAACTTTAAAATTCTCATCAGGAAATTTAGATTCATAAGGGGCTCTAGAAAATTTGGAGAAATTGAACTCATAAGATTTTCCATCAAATTTAGTCAATATCTTCTCCCTCTTACAATCTATAATAGCACCACAAGTGTTAAAGAAAGGTCTACCAAAAATAATTGGACAAGTTTTACTAGCAGCCTTACCTAGTACTAGAAAATCAGTGGGATATTTAGTCTTACCACATAAAACTTCCACATATCTAACAATATCAATCGGAAAAACAGTTTCTCTATTAGCAAGCTGAATAACCACATCAATATCTTCAAGCTCACAAGAACCAATTTCATGCATAATTTTTCTATAAAGCTCATAAGGTATAGCACTAGAACTAGCACCAATTTACACAAACCATAATAGCAATGATCACCAATCTTAACAGAAAGCACAGGAACACTAGTTTTCATAGGTATATGAGGATGGGAAACAATATTAGAAGCATCCTCACAAAAGACAATGTGTTCATCCTCTACATTTCCACAAACAAGATCTTTTACTATTGCTACAGCAGGTTCAAAATTTATTTGTTCATCAGGTTCAATAGATTTCTTATTACTCTTATTAACCACACTAGCCACAATAGAATGTTATTTCACCTTAGCAGGGAAAGGCATTTTTTCAATATAAGGCTCAGGAACAGCAGGATTAACAACATGCACTTCTATATTACTAGCAGGAGCAATATCGTTATAAGGTGTGTGGTATTTGTGATCATCCTTTTTAAGGAATATCAAAATAGGATGCAAAAGCTTTAAGAGAGTTTGCAAAAAATTGAGAATCAAGACCACAAACAGCACTAACATTATAGAAATCATTGGTTACCATAAAAGGTTTAATGCATTCATAATCATAATTTATACCTGACTTTCTACCTTTGTAATTCTCCCATCCTTGAGTGTTTTCTTGAATATGGTCAAGAAGATCCCATTTAGCTTCTTCCTTCATACGTGTGAATGATCCAGAACAAGAAGCATCCAATAAATACTTATCATGAAGAGAAAGCCTTGCATAAAAATTATTGATAACAATATTACTCGGGAGTTCATTAACTGGACATTTGAGCATTAATAATTTCATTCTCCCCCACGCTTGGGCAATACTCTCTCCATCATGAGGCCAGAAATTATATATTTAATTCCGGTCTTTATGAATCTCACTAGGAGGATAGAATTTAGAATAAAAGAGAGGAACAATTTCCTCCCGTCCAATGGATTCACCATTCTTCGGTAATTTGAACCATTCATCGACTCTTTATTTCAAAGATAAAGAAAATAATTTCCTTTTAACTTGATCCATCGTAATACCTGCACACCTGAATAACTCGCATAATTCATGTATAAAGAGAAAATGATCACCGGGATGGACAGTTCCATCACCGTAATAGCAGTTATCCATAACACGTCCAACAATATTCATAGGTATTTTATAAGGATCTAATTCAGCAGATAATGGGTTACCTACTACCCTAGTAGTAACGGTAGAAGTACCCCTAAACAGATAACCAAAGGTATTCTCCATAATGAAATAAAACAGCAGACAGAAATAAAAACAACACTCACAGTAAAAGTTTCCCTTACCAATTCCACTTACCAATAGCGCTTCACTCCCTGACAACGGCGCCAGAAAATAGTCTTGATGAGCCACAAGTATAGGGGGTGTACCATAGTACTTTCGATAAATAAGAGTGTCGAACCCAACGAGGAGCATAAGGTGTCGACAAGCATGTTGGATAGAGGATTCACTTTAAACACTAGCAAACGGGTTTTTGGAGGTTTTTGATATAGCAGATAAATAAAGTGCGAGTAAATAAAGTGAAGTAAATAGTATTGCAGCGAGTGGCCCAATCCTTTTTAGTGAAAAGGACAAGCCGGTTGTTCTACTTATGACTACCAAACATTCTCGAGGACACATAGGAATTTCGTCAAGTGCTTTTGTTTCATTACGGTTGATTAATATCAATTGGTTAGTGAAGTGTTGTGTGGGTGAACCTATGCTAATGCACCACCCAACTAGTACAAATACATACTTGTGATTATACCCCTCGTAAGCATCCGCAAATACAAGAAAGTAATTAAGATAAATCTAACCACAGCCTTAAAACTCCGGGATTCTACGCTCCCTCGTCCATTGGTTTCCTAACGGGGGTGTAGGTTTCTCTCACTCCGGTAACCCCACAATTAGTAGCCAAATACAAAATGAATCCTCCTGGGACCATAAAGGTTAAGTATAATGTAGTCGACGTTCACATGACACCACTAGAAGAATAGCACCACAATTTAATACTGAACCACGAGATATTACTTCAACATAACTTCACTACTAACATCATGACTTCTCTCATGTCCTCAAGAACTAAACAAACTACTCACAAGAAATCATATGGATCATAATCAGAGGTGATATAATGGATAATAACAATCTGGTCATAAAGTGCTAACACCGATAAATCTCACAAGCATCAACTACTAACAAGTAATCCACATCGGGAGATAGATCTAATGTAAAACAACGATACAGGGACCTAATTGTTACAGCAGGATGAAGATGAATGGTGAGGGTGATGGTGATGGTGGTGGTGATGATGATGACGATGATCTTGATGATTCCCGGAGTGATGACGGTGACGATGGCGATGATTTCCCCTCTCCGGAGAGGAATTTCCCTGGCAGATTTCTCCCTGCCGAAGAGCTTTTCTCTCTCTGGTGTTTAACGCTCCGAGGAGGCGGCGAAATTATTCTTCGATGATGTTCTGGGGCTTAGGGTTCCCTAGGGTCAAGTACGCGAAACGGGTGCCCGGGAGTGGGCCAGAGGGGCCACACCACCCCTGGCGCGGACAAGGGGGGGCGCCGCCTGGTGGTGCGGGCCCAAGGTGGCCACCCTCCGGGTGCCCTTCTGGCTCACTTCCTCCTCGTACCTTCTAAGAATCTTCCTGTATCCCCCCCTCTTCTTCTGGTCTTCTGAAATAGGGTATCTCGATGGTGCTTTTTCCATCGGATTTCTGGTTCCGGTGTTTATTCTCCAAAAATTATGAAACTTGCAAAATAATATAAAATAACATAAGTGATGCATCATAACATGAAACATATCGAGGAATAACAGAAAATAACAATATAAAACAGTGATGCAAAATGGACGTATCAACGCGTCGCTAGGTCAATAAGCTACAGCACTGCCTTTCCACCCAAGTCCTCATGCAGTGCAACTCTTTACCCCAACACGACCAAGTACCCCAAGTAGTCCTATGACAAGATCACATGCAAAGGCTATACAAGGTAGGGTGAAGTCACTCCTATCCCTCTATGAAATGGATCGTTACGCCATGAGAATATGTTTTCCGTGCTTAGGTACTTGCTCCATGATGATCCTCAAGATGATGCAAGTGGAGCCCCGAAAGATGGACAATACGATAGCCAAGAAGCAAAGAAGATGCAAGATGAAGAAGAAGATCCAGCTAGATGTAGTACAGATGATATGAGCGGTACTACTAGCAAACCCCAGGCAGTGTTACTACCGCCATCACCACCGCCTAAAGGGCCTTCAGGATCCCATCAGCGGCACAACCGGTGGTAAATTCCGCGATCCCTAGGCAACAGTACTACCGACATCGCTACCGCCTAAAGGGGCTTCGAGAAGACCTCACCGGCACTATCGGGGGCCCTAGAAGCAGTACTGCCGCCGGTCCCGGCGATACTACCGCCAATTGTGGCGGTACTACCGCCCGTGTGCGGCTACGAGCCTAGATCAGGGTCTTGTACCGTTGTATCTCCACCTCCACCTACCCCTTTGTATTTACTACTATATAAGCCACCCCTTGGACTACATCTAAGGTTAGAGAAGAATTTTTGATTTGTGAGATTTTCTCCCTATCGCTTTTGTGAGGCTACTCCTATGGTGTTCATCTAAGACTGTATCAAGACTGTAACAGCCCAAGTATGAAAACCTACCAATTAGAATGTTTGATTTCTTGTTTATTAAAGTTTTGCATCATGTCATCATATTGTTTCCTTGTTGTTTGCTTTTGTTTCTAAATTGTTGCATTTGTTTTCCACTGTTTTCACAACTCAAATTCAAACCTTTTTCAAACAATGTTTTCATACTTGCTCTGTTACAACTATTGGAACCAAAATAACAAATAAAAACAACCCTTTTATTCCTTGTTTTTCACTTCTCAATTTGTTGCTTTAATCAAACCAATTTTCCAATCAATTAATTCAAGCAATTACTCTAAATCATTTCAAATTCAAACCAATCCTCAAAATCTTTAATCTTTTGAATCAATGAAATTCACCACTAATTTGAATTCCTTAAATCATTCTAAACCCTAGGGGAAACCCTATTGAAATTACTTGTTTTCCTAATATTAATGAATATTGCAAATTTCAATCAATTTGGTTTGTTTTCCAAACAGCACCCAAGTTGGGTCATAACCACTTTATAAACAGTATCAATTCAACCAACTAATTTTAATTTTAAATTCATAGGGGCTACCCTATAAACATGCTTCTTTTCCTTAATGGTTCATTAATATGAAAATCTCCCAAATTGGCTTCAAATACAAACATATTTCTAAATCTCAAATAATTGGAATCCAAGCATGCAATGTGGTTCCTAATTACCTAAAAGGCTTAACTAAGTTTTTCCCAAATTTTTCTATAGCCAAAACCCTAACCTTTTCTTCCAAAAGCAAGCTACAAAAAAAAAATAAAACAAAACAAAATAACAAAAGAAGGGAGAGGCAGCAGCCCTAACCAGCCCAGCCCATCTAACCTTCCCTGGCCCAGTACCCCTTCACGATTGTCTTCTTCCTCCCCCACGTCACTTCCTGTACGAACAGGCAAACAACCACACGATCTCCTCTCCCCCTCCTGGATGCATGCCGTACAAGCATCTCCTCCTCTATTTCTATCCCCCTCGGTGCCCTAGCCTAGCCCTAGTTCTCCCTCCTTCTCCTCAAGCCGCCACCCTCTCTCTTCCTTCCATCTCCTCCAACTCCCTCTCTCTCTGAACCTATACTGAACCTGAAACCCCCCTTCCATGGCCGGAACTTGTGGAGGTTGGCGTGGTCGATGTAGGCTGTCCCGGGAGCTCCCGCGGGCGGGAATGGAACCGGCACCCTCCCCTCTCCAAGTTCGGTGAAGGGATCACCGCCGGAGATGCACCGTGTCGCCGGCGCCGTTGCCTCCATCGCCGGCCGACTCCCTGCTGCACGTGTGCTGCTCGCCCTGCTGCCCTGCGATCTGCTCCTCCTTCCAGCGCCTCGAGGTGAGGCCCCTTCCCTTCCCCTCTCGCCTCACTCCCTCCTCTCTCCCTAGGGCCGCCCCGCGCCCCCTCGCGGCAGCTCCCTCCGGCGAGCAGGCCGATGGCCAAGTCCATGGCGCTCTCCCTATTTCTGCTCGCCTGCGTATCTGTTCGAGTTCAGTAAATTCAGAAACAACCCGAAACAGAAGCTCTTACCCCCCCACTGCCCCTTCTAGTAACACAACAGCAGCACAGCCCCACTGGTTGGTTCCCCTGCGCCCCAACCCAAGGTCCAGGGATCGAATCCCCCTCCCCACATGAAAACCCAATCTTTTTTTCCTTTTATTTTGGTACTGCACAAATCTCAGAAATCACAGCTATGCCCTTGCACAATAATTCTAGCCCCTGGAAAAATTTTCTAAGTCCCTAGTTGTGATAAAAAATGGCAGATTGCACCCTAAAATTGGAAATTGCATAAATAATTCATTTTAATTCCAAATCCAACAATTTTTATATGTTTTCAATACCAAATTAAATGTTCTATCCAAATATAAAATTTGTTTACTGTTTTGAATATTTTAAATTGGTGCAAAATTTGAAAACTTGTCAAATTCACTTAAATTTGCAAAATTCATAACTTGTTCATAAAAATTCCAAATTTCACAAACCAAATATGTTTTTCAATCAACTTTTCATGTACTTTCCAAATATAAATTTTGTTTGCTGTTTTTGAATAATTTAAATTGCTGAAAACAACTGTTTTCTATTTTATTGCATTTAAAATTGCCAAAATAATAACTTGCTCATTTTAAATCCAATTTCCACAAATGAAATATGTTTTCCATGCAAAATTAAACCCTCTTTCCAAATATAAAATTTGTTTCATGTTTTGAATAATTAAAATTGCCTAAACCATTTAATTCTTGTTTAATGCAATTAAAAATTGTTTAATATTGTTTAATTCATAATTAAATAATCCAAAGTCCAATTTCAATATGTGAAACATGTAATCCAACTAAAATTTGATAACCTTTTCAAATATAAATTTTGTTAATTGCTTTGAGCACTTTAACTCGATGAAAACAATCACTACTTGTTGACACCATTAAGTAACAAAATTCCAAACTTAATAAATGCTTTAAATTGTTAACTATCATTACAATTGCAATTAATATTGTTATTTTGTTGTTATCTTGTCATCATCATCATGCATGCATCATGTTAACTACTTACACTTGTTAGTCAAATGTAGATCATTGCTTCAACCTAAACCATTTGCATCCATATGCAATTCACATTGCATATGGATCCAATTAAATTGTGTTACTTGTCAAGTAGGTTACTTTGATGCATCTATTAACATGTCATGCATCATCGTTGTTTGTGCACCTATGCCATGATAATGATTGTTTATCTTCCTGCCTTGTTTGTTTGCTTCTTCCCGGATATACGACGACGTTGAGACCGACGATACTTACGACACCCCTTCTAAGGATTTAGCTCAGTACCAGGCTACTGGGTTTGCAGGCAAGTTATCACTCACATGAACCACTGTGTTCCTTTCAACATTGATTACCGATACTTTCCGTTGTTCTTTCCTGCTAGCCTTAGTAGTAGTTGTTTCTGTTACGAACCTATCACATGAATCCCTTAAACCTGATATTGCCTCATCTCCCTTCCTACAACCCATTGTTTGAGCCCGTGCCTTACTAGCATGCTTAGGTTGTTTTGCTCGAGTCTGTTATCCGTTACTTTCTGTTACTATATCTATTACGTTGTGGGGGCTCGATGTTTAATCAATCAATCATGCTAATGTTACTATTAATAATTAATTTGATGATAAGGCACCGGCAGGAGGCCCATGAGAGGTTTGGAGCCTGCTAGTGTCGACCCTAATAGGAAAAGGGTCTTGTCTACTGATCCATGATGAGCGCACTACCCCGCATTTGGGAAGCGAGTATGGGCGCCCCCTCAACTTGACCTGATTCGCATCTCGTCCAAATCACCTCATTTAGTTCGTGTTTTCCATTTGCCGCATCATGTTTTTGCGAGCCCAGGCCAGGGTGGAACTTTCGTAGTCGGCATATAGGGGGACACGTTCTTAGAGTGCTATGAGGGTCCATTTTCTTCTGGGCTCGATTAGCCGTGCGCCCAAGGTGCTTTGGGCTTGATGCGAGGAATGGTTGGTTGTGTTGAGTGCCCCGCTTGGTGGGAGGCATCCCATCTGGCGGGATATTCATGAGTGTACGGCCAAATTGGTGCAACCCTGCAGGGATAATCTTCTCGAGAAGCCGTGTTCCGCGGTTATGGATTACTTGGTGAAAGTACTGGCTAACAAGTACTCAGGACAACTTAAACATAATGATCAAACATGTTACACCCCATGATTAATAACTTGATTAGTAATAGGCTTATTGACACAATAATTCGAACCATCATTATTACAACTGTGTGAGTTATCCTCGGATTGCTTCTTTGGATAAGGGGCGAGATCCAGGATGGGTTTGCTTGAAGTTATCTTTCAGTTGGTTACAATCCTCGATCTTATCTCCTTTCTGTTAGCCGGCAGTTGTAGTATGTTTCTGTAGTTGGTTAGCGCAGCCAGTTGCAGCATCTTTCATACCCCTTTTCTTCCGTTGAACCCAAGGCATCTGTGCTTGGTGTTGACGGGTTACACTTTGGTGAATTGTGAGTCTTGCTTGCCAGTACGTTTAAGTACTGACCCCGTTGGGGCTGTGGTTTACGCAGACGACGTTTTCCGAGGATCTACATGGTGGCTACTACGTGGAGTATGACGAGACTGCTGACGAGTAGATAGCGGACCCCGGGCAGGATCCGAGACTTCGTGGATGGGATCCGTCTGTTTGTTTCCGGCCTCTTAGGCCTATTTGGTTCTTGTCTGTACTCAGACATGTTGAATGCTTCCGCTGTATTGTAATGATGTATTGTTGGGGCATGTGCCCTCTGAATGATTGTATTTGCTATCTCTGCTCTAATGAGAGCCATTTGCAACTTATTTCAATCTTTTGGTCGTAGAGATCTGTTGTGATATCAATTGTTAAACGCCGTTGACGTACCATGTGTGTATGGTTTGAAGTACGTCGACGGAAGTGCCTTTGATCTCTAGTGGATAGTTTACATCGACGATGGAGTAGCAGGCTTGTGTTGTCGCGCATAAGCGCAGGCCTACTAGGAAGCTGGGACGTGGGAGCAGTTATGCCCCATAATCCAAGCACCTGCTATCCAGTTCGTACGGTGAGTATCCCCTAGAAATCAGGGTGCGACAAATGGTATCAGAGCCTGTCTGCCTGTAGGATCCCTTTTTACTGGTCGCAGTTGAGTCTAGAAACTATTTTGTAGCTATATAGGAAAATGAAACGTGAGAGTAGGAATTCTGTTCTTTTTCTTCTTTTCCCCACCCTCCCTCCCTTTCTGGTAAGGAAGTGCAACGTTGATTTCTCCCTTCTCATCTAAGCTTTCAAATTAGGATTTCACGAATCCTGGTTTCTCTAGGATGGTTATATCTACTAGACCATAGGAATGGAGGTGGTTGTGACATGATTTATCATGTTGCCTACTCATGATTGAGAACGGAGGCGTGTAAGCCCCGGAAGAAGATCCTCTATTCCTTAAGCAGTAGATATTGATCCTTTAGAAGCCCGGATGGGTTTTCCGTAGTACCTCAGGAGTTTTGTTCCCGTTTAACCGGAGTTGCTTCATTATCCTGTTCTTCTCAACATCCTTTTCGTCCGTTGAAATCTTGTTGTTGTTTTCCACTTCAAATCTTCTACCGGCGTCTAATCAAAACTTCCTCGTAAACTCTTATCTAGTTAAAGTGTTATTTGATACCGGAGCATCACATTCATTTGTCTCAACAATCTTTGCCACAACATACAACCTAATTCTGGTTCCACTAAGCAATCAAATCTCCGTTCACTCTCCGGAATCTCAAGTGTTCACTTCCAACATAAGTAAGAACAATCCAATTCTAATGGGAGGCCACATATTCCTCGTTACTCTCATGTTGATGATTCTAACATTGATGTCATTCTTGGTGTTGCATTGATGTCAATAACCCTGTTCAACCATTCTAGCCAGATAATCTATTCTCCAAATGAACCAAATCCTATCCAGCTATACATCCTCCATACAAAAACCTATACCTCTACTGATATTATTCCGGTGGTTTCCAAATTCCCTGACGTCTACCCAAGAAGTTTCCGGACCTTTTCTTTTCTCAGTAGGAATCTCGGGGCGCGATTCCTTCAAGGGGGGGCGTTTTGTAACAGCCCAAGTATGAAAACCTACCAATTAGAATGTTTGATTTCTTGTTTATTAAAGTTTTGCATCATGTCATCATATTGTTTCCTTGTTGTTTGCTTTTGTTTCTAAATTGTTGCATTTGTTTTCCACTGTTTTCACAACTCAAATTCAAACCTTTTTCAAACAATGTTTCATACTTGCTCTGTTACAACTATTGGAACCAAAATAACAAATAAAAACAACCCTTTTATTCCTTGTTTTTCACTTCTCAATTTGTTGCTTTAATCAAACCAATTTTCCAATCAATTAATTCAAGCAATTACTCTAAATCATTTCAAATTCAAACCAATCCTCAAAATCTTTAATCTTTTGAATCAATGAAATTCACCACTAATTTGAATTCCTTAAATCATTCTAAACCCTAGGGGAAACCCTATTGAAATTACTTGTTTTCCTAATATTAATGAATATTGCAAATTTCAATCAATTTGGTTTGTTTTCCAAACAGCACCCAAGTTGGGTCATAACCACTTTATAAACAGTATCAATTCAACCAACTAATTTTAATTTTAAATTCATAGGGCTACCCTATAAACATGCTTCTTTTCCTTAATGGTTCATTAATATGAAAATCTCCCAAATTGGCTTCAAATACAAACATATTTCTAAATCTCAAATAATTGGAATCCAAGCATGCAATGTGGTTCCTAATTACCTAAAAGGCTTAACTAAGTTTTTCCCAAATTTTTCTATAGCCAAAACCCTAACCTTTTCTTCCAAAAGCAAGCTACAAAAAAAAATAAAACAAAACAAAATAACAAAAGAAGGGAGAGGCAGCAGCCCTAACCAGCCCAGCCCATCTAACCTTCCCTGGCCCAGTACCCCTTCACGATTGTCTTCTTCCTCCCCCACGTCACTTCCTGTACGAACAGGCAAACAACCACACGATCTCCTCTCCCCCTCCTGGATGCATGCCGTACAAGCATCTCCTCCTCTATTTCTATCCCCCTCGGTGCCCTAGCCTAGCCCTAGTTCTCCCTCCTTCTCCCTCAAGCCGCCACCCTCTCTCTTCCTTCCATCTCCTCCAACTCCCTCTCTCTCTGAACCTATACTGAACCTGAAACCCCCCTTCCATGGCCGGAACTTGTGGAGGTTGGCGTGGTCGATGTAGGCTGTCCCGGGAGCTCCCGCGGGCGGGAATGGAACCGGCACCCTCCCTCTCCAAGTTCGGTGAAGGGATCACCGCCGGAGATGCACCGTGTCGCCGGCGCCGTTGCCTCCATCGCCGGCCGACTCCCTGCTGCACGTGTGCTGCTCGCCCTGCTGCCCTGCGATCTGCTCCTCCTTCCAGCGCCTCGAGGTGAGGCCCCTTCCCTTCCCCTCTCGCCTCACTCCCTCCTCTCTCCCTAGGGCCGCCCCGCGCCCCCTCGCGGCAGCTCCCTCCGGCGAGCAGGCCGATGGCCAAGTCCATGGCGCTCTCCCTATTTCTGCTCGCCTGCGTATCTGTTCGAGTTCAGTAAATTCAGAAACAACCCGAAACAGAAGCTCTTACCCCCCCACTGCCCCTTCTAGTAACACAACAGCAGCACAGCCCCACTGGTTGGTTCCCCTGCGCCCCAACCCAAGGTCCAGGGATCGAATCCCCCTCCCCACATGAAAACCCAATCTTTTTTTCCTTTTATTTTGGTACTGCACAAATCTCAGAAATCACAGCTATGCCCTTGCACAATAATTCTAGCCCCTGGAAAAATTTTCTAAGTCCCTAGTTGTGATAAAAAATGGCAGATTGCACCCTAAAATTGGAAATTGCATAAATAATTCATTTTAATTCCAAATCCAACAATTTTGATATGTTTTCAATACCAAATTAAATGTTCTATCCAAATATAAAATTTGTTTACTGTTTTGAATATTTTAAATTGGTGCAAAATTTGAAAACTTGTCAAATTCACTTAAATTTGCAAAATTCATAACTTGTTCATAAAAATTCCAAATTTCACAAACCAAATATGTTTTTCAATCAACTTTTCATGTACTTTCCAAATATAAATTGTTTGCTGTTTTGAATAATTTAAATTGCTGAAAACAACTGTTTTCTATTTTATTGCATTTAAAATTGCCAAAATAATAACTTGCTCATTTTAAATCCAATTTCCACAAATGAAATATGTTTTCCATGCAAAATTAAACCCTCTTTCCAAATATAAAATTTGTTTCATGTTTTGAATAATTAAAATTGCCTAAACCATTTAATTCTTGTTTAATGCAATTAAAAATTGTTTAATATTGTTTAATTCAAATAAAAATCCAAAGTCCAATTTCAATATGTGAAACATGTAATCCAACTAAAATTTGATAACCTTTTCAAATATAAATTTTGTTAATTGCTTTGAGCACTTTAACTCGATGAAAACAATCACTACTTGTTGACACCATTAAGTAACAAAATTCCAAACTTAATAAATGCTTTTCTAAATTGTTAACTATCATTACAATTGCAATTAATATTGTTATTTTGTTGTTATCTTGTCATCATCATCATGCATGCATCATGTTTAACTACTTACACTTGTTAGTCAAATGTAGATCATTGCTTCAACCTAAACCATTTGCATCCATATGCAATTCACATTGCATATGGATCCAATTAAATTGTGTTACTTGTCAAGTAGGTTACTTTGATGCATCTATTAACATGTCATGCATCATCGTTGTTTGTGCACCTATGCCATGATAATGATTGT
This sequence comes from Alopecurus myosuroides, assembly GCA_028641055.1. Classification (NCBI taxonomy): domain Eukaryota; kingdom Viridiplantae; phylum Streptophyta; class Magnoliopsida; order Poales; family Poaceae; genus Alopecurus; species Alopecurus myosuroides. The sequence goes on along the minus strand of CM054057.1, from coordinate 666,678,797 downwards.
TTATCTTCCTGCCTTGTTTGTTTGCTTCTTCCCGGATATACGACGACGTTGAGACCGACGATACTTACGACACCCCTTCTAAGGATTTAGCTCAGTACCAGGCTACTGGGTTTGCAGGCAAGTTATCACTCACATGAACCACTGTGTTCCTTTCAACATTGATTACCGATACTTTCCGTTGTTCTTTCCTGCTAGCCTTAGTAGTAGTTGTTTCTGTTACGAACCTATCACATGAATCCCTTAAACCTGATATTGCCTCATCTCCCTTCCTACAACCCATTGTTTGAGCCCGTGCCTTACTAGCATGCTTAGGTTGTTTTGCTCGAGTCTGTTATCCGTTACTTTCTGTTACTATATCTATTACGTTGTGGGGGCTCGATGTTTAATCAATCAATCATGCTAATGTTACTATTAATAATTAATTTGATGATAAGGCACCGGCAGGAGGCCCATGAGAGGTTTTGGAGCCTGCTAGTGTCGACCCTAATAGGAAAAGGGTCTTGTCTACTGATCCATGATGAGCGCACTACCCGCATTTGGGAAGCGAGTATGGGCGCCCCCCTCAACTTGACCTGATTCGCATCTCGTCCAAATCACCTCATTTAGTTCGTGTTTTCCATTTGCCGCATCATGTTTTTGCGAGCCCAGGCCAGGGTGGAACTTTCGTAGTCGGCATATAGGGGGACACGTTCTTAGAGTGCTGAGGGTCCATTTTCTTCTGGGCTCGATTAGCCGTGCGCCCAAGGTGCTTTGGGCTTGATGCGAGGAATGGTTGGTTGTGTTGAGTGCCCCGCTTGGTGGGAGGCATCCCTGGCGGGATATTCATGAGTGTACGGCCAAATTGGTGCAACCCTGCAGGGATAATCTTCTCGAGAAGCCGTGTTTTCCGCGGTTATGGATTACTTGGTGAAAGTACTGGCTAACAAGTACTCAGGACAACTTAAACATAATGATCAAACATGTTACACCCCATGATTAATAACTTGATTAGTAATAGGCTTATTGACACAATAATTCGAACCATCATTATTACAACTGTGTGAGTTATCCTCGGATTGCTTCTTTGGATAAGGGGCGAGATCCAGGATGGGTTTGCTTGAAGTTATCTTTCAGTTGGTTACAATCCTCGATCTTATCTCCTTTCTGTTAGCCGGCAGTTGTAGTATGTTTCTGTAGTTGGTTAGCGCAGCCAGTTGCAGCATCTTTCATACCCCTTTTCTTCCGTTGAACCCAAGGCATCTGTGCTTGGTGTTGACGGGTTACACTTTGGTGAATTGTGAGTCTTGCTTGCCAGTACGTTTAAGTACTGACCCCGTTGGGGCTGTGGTTTACGCAGACGACGTTTTCCGAGGATCTACATGGTGGCTACTACGTGGAGTATGACGAGACTGCTGACGAGTAGATAGCGGACCCCGGGCAGGATCCGAGACTTCGTGGATGGGATCCGTCTGTTTGTTTCCGGCCTCTTAGGCCTATTTGGTTCTTGTCTGTACTCAGACATGTTGAATGCTTCCGCTGTATTGTAATGATGTATTGTTGGGGCATGTGCCCTCTGAATGATTGTATTTGCTATCTCTGCTCTAATGAGAGCCATTTGCAACTTATTTCAATCTTTTGTGTCGTAGAGATCTGTTGTGATATCAATTGTTAAACGCCGTTGACGTACCATGTGTGTATGGTTTGAAGTACGTCGACGGAAGTGCCTTTGATCTCTAGTGGATAGTTTACATCGACGATGGAGTAGCAGGGCTTGTGTTGTCGCGCATAAGCGCAGGCCTACTAGGAAGCTGCGACGTGGGAGCAGTTATGCCCCATAATCCAAGCACCTGCTATCCAGTTCGTACGGTGAGTATCCCCTAGAAATCAGGGTGCGACAAAGACTACACATTTAGTAACTCTATTGGATCGCATCAATGCATAACTTAAGATTGCTAATCTCTCCCCTTGGGATTCGGGTAGTGCCTTCCAATCCTTCCGAACTAACCCTTGAAATGCTATTGGCTCGGTGGACCCGCTAGGAAGGTGAAGGGGTTTCATCAAGAGTAAGTTTGACTTCACTTGTGAGATCCAGAGGCTACCTTAGGGGTGTTTAGCCGGGAATCAAATCGGGTAGGATTTGCTGGTTATCGTTGGTTTGATTTGGTTTCGTGGTTTCATGTTCTTCGCGTGTTCTTCGTCCACGCTTGGTAAATTCGTGAAGATAGGAAATCCCACGAGTATGCACCCGCATATATTGTATCAGCAGCCAAGGTTGCCACGCATTTAACAATAATCAAGCCTCTTACCCACCATTTTTTCTTTCCCATCCCCAATTTCGAAAATCACACAAAAATAACCTCAACAGGAATTTTGACCGACATATCGATTCGTTGATTTTCTCGTATATTTGATCATAGGAATTTTTGCCTGGGAACCTTTTCACCATATCTATCCAACCAATTTTCCAAAATTCTTCCACAAATTTCTTGGATTTGAAGGAATTCAAAACTTTCAAAAATTCCAGAATTCTTTTCCCGCAGCTTCTATTCTTGCGCAGATTTTGTGGGAAGCTTTTCTTTGTAGTCATTACTCCGAACCGGGTTATTCAAGTTTATATGCAAAGCCACTGACGTTATGTCCAACACAACATCGACGTTTCAACACGGCATCGACCAACTCTGGCCGCAAGTCAATCAAAACAGTAGGTATAAAAACTTTCTTCCGCTTGAACTAACTGATGGTGTGAATCATACACACCTGTTGGGAACCCCAAAAGGAAGGTATGATATAGCGTAGTAGTGAATTTCCCTTAGTTAGAAGCCAAGAATTTTAATCTAGTAGGACTTCAAAGACAATCAATTAGGTTTCTTGTTGTCTTGCTCTTGAACAAGCGTGGACCTGCACCATCACAAACTCCATTTCGTGCCCACTATCCAGGAAAGTATTCATGATGGGTCCGTAGCATAGTAAACAAATAAAATTCCTACCATAAGTACAACCATGGCACCAAGATCTAATCTACAGGATTGCTTGTTGGGGTGGGAACATACCCGTTGAGAAACCCAAAGAGGAAGGTATTTTGTAGTCAAGAAGAAAATTCCCCCTAGTTAAGAAACTAGGGTTATCGAACCAGTTGGGCTTCAAAGTCTCCCCGTAGGTTTCTTGTATCAACATCTCTGTTGTGGATCTGCATAGAAACATAGACTCTCTTGCTCCCAACTTTCTGAGAAGTTTGTCAATCTTCCCGTCTTGCTGAAAACTAGATAATTCATTGTATCGAATGGTTGGAGAGTATTAGATTAAAAAGGAAAAGCGAGCAAACAATGACGAAAGAAAGTAAACGAGGTTGTAAACAATGAGAAAATTGGGACGTGGGTCATAGTTTTACTAGTGTTTTCACTCCATAAAACAATAAACATGCTGGCCGAACAAATCACAGCTTGACAATTGACAAATCATGAGCGTATGACAATACTATTATGAGAAATAAGTTCATGGATTCTAACATTGTATGCATTACGTCAAGGTAAATAGACCTCCATCTGACATCATCTATTTCTAAAAGTCCACCTTGAGACAGAAATCCATCAAATCTTGTTGGTATTAAGTTGAAGCAACAAAGTGATTGCTTGTGTGCAACAGAAAAATACAATAAGAAAAATATGTTATATAAGCAACAATTCTCATTTGTAGACAAGAACACCGATGTTTTCTCACTAGTGGAAATAGCACATCATCCACCTTACATGTTTCTATCATTCGAGCGCAATGAAAAGGAGGCATGAACCCACTAACTATCATATAAGCCCTCTCTTCGAGGTGCATAGAATAACATGGCCAAGGAAATCATACACACCAGAGAGCCTGCAAGTAAGATTAAAACACTCTAAATATATAAGTGAAGTACTCAAAAAAACAGGAACAAAGTGATCATAATTTCAAGGTTCATCGGACCTAGCAAACACAACATGTCGCAATTACATAATGGTGATCTTGATCATGTTAGGCAGCTCACAATATCTAAACATGGAGGTACAACGAGGAGAGAACACCATCTAGCTACTTATATGGACATGTGGTCCCAGGATGAACTGCTCACGCATCTGTCCGGAGGCAATCATGACAATGTAGAGGCCTCCACTAACCATCCCCCCTCTCCGGCAAAGTGCACGAGCAGGACTCTAGAAGCCTTTGATTAGAATTTCAAGGTGACGGCTCCCCTGTATGTGTTTCGTGGAAAAACTCTATGTCGCCTCGTTTTTAGAGTTAATGTGATTGTATAGGTGAAGAGGCGGCGTGAGGCGGTGCCGAGGTGATGAGGGCCAGCACGTGCGTCCTAGGGTGGACCCACGGCTGGTGCCAACCTGGCCACCCCCTGGCTCCTCTCTAGCTCTCCTTTGGACTCCTTCCTCATTCGAGGCAAAAAGTAAATCCCGCAAATTTTCAAGAATTTGGCGAATATTTTTTCCACGAAAACAGCAAAAAACAGAAACTGGCTCTAGGCATCTTGTTAATAGGTTAGTTCATGAGATCGAAGGAAAACATAAATAAAACATGCAATAACATGAAGGAAACAATCATGGAGCATCAAAAATCATAAATGTGTTTGAGACGTATCAGCATCTCCAAGCTTAACTCATGCTCGTCCTCGAGTAGGTAAGTGATAAAAATGTAATTTTTGAGGTGACATTCTACCATCACAATCTTGATCAAGTAGTAATATAAAGCATGCAAACTAGGATCAAATGAAGTTAAGCTAAAATCTATAGTTGACATCAAATGAGTAAAGTCTAAATTCTTTGGACTATAAAAATAAAAACTACTCATGGATCAATACTAAAAGGACCATCATTTGTGCAAAGTATATTAAATATGATTTAAGCATCAATAACGGTAGGGTTACAGACCGGGTGGGCTGCGCGCGGCATCTCTGCGACCCTGAAGGCTCGTTGCGGTTGGAGGGTGGCGGTGGTGGTGGTGGCGGAGACAGGTTTCTCTGCAAGTACGGCGGCGGATCCCGCTGAGATGGGTTGGAGGAGGCTTGCTCCTCAACCTCTGGCCCATTAGCACCACCAGTAGGGCCGTGCTTGTTGCGAGTGGAAGCCATGGCAGTGAGGAAGTGAAGAAGTGTCTTAGCCCCCTACCTCTCGTGCCAAATGTCAGAGAGGAGATTTCGTAAGACAAGGTCTCTCGAAGGGTTTGAACACTGGGGGGGGGGATAAAACACACTCACAACACCTCTCGAGGGCCTTGAGAGGGAATATCGTGAAAGGCAATAATGGTGGCACGGAGAGTTTATCCAGGTTCAGGCCACCGTGTGATGTAAAACTCTACTCCTGCTTGTCTGATGGATTGCACTATGATAGGCTACAGTCAATGTTCAGCATATCGCTTATCGTTAACTTATCGGTCGACCCATGATAAGAGATATATCGGCTTCGGCCATTTTTCTTGTAAATCCCAAATTGTAGCACTAAAATATCTAAAATATGCTATAAAATATATCATTTCGGCACTAAAACCCCTAAGTTACGATATATAGATATATTATATTAAATAATGCTAAAAATTATATGATGGGTGTCATTAATCACATGTTCGTGGGCTGGAAAATCGATATATCGGCCGATTTCTCAGCATGTCGGCCGATAAATTGCTTGTAAGACCGATAAAATGGCTCAAATGATAAGCTCCACCGACATTAATTTATCTGACCGGTCACCACCCGATAAGCGATTGTTATTATGCTTGTGCCAAAATATACTTGTTATGATTCTTATTATACTGTTGTCGAATTATACTTGTTATGATTCTTATTACAATATTTGTGCCGAATTATACTTGTTATGATTCTTATTATACTTGTGCCGAAATATACTTGTTATGATTCTTATTATACTTGTGCCGAATTATAATTGTTATGATTCTTATTATACTTGTGCTGAATTGTACGTGTTATAATTCTTATTATACTAGTGCCGAATTATACTAGTTATGATTCTTATTATACTTGTGTCAAAATATACTTGTTGTGATTCTTATTATACTCGTGCCGAAATATACTCATGGAGTTCCATTTGTTCCATTTGCTGTTGCAGTGAAAGAATATACTTGTTGCAGCAGTATTTATCATTTTTTCTATTTGTTGTTGCAGTAGTGACAACTAATGTCCAATACTCATGGACTTACTTCGCAGCAGCATACATTTTGTTAGTGTTGATATAACGAATGACAAAATCAAGATGAGTCGCACCTGGGGTATTGAGATACCAGTTGTCTGCCACATTGATCTCCAGGGCTTGTTCAAACTTGAGCATCCCAAGACTTCAATAGTAATATGGCAGCCGTCGTGATCGACAAGGAGTGCGCTGATATGTGTGTATGTTCAGCACAAATTCTCGGAGAAGACCCCACTTGACAAGATCAGCATTGAGTACGCAGCAACAGGTGTATGTTGCATACGAGTGGTACCGCAGGATTGGAATCTTCAACTATAGGCAACGTCACCTAGTACCACCTCCTGATGTGTATCTTCAATTATGCAGTACTTTATGTAATGGATATTCGAACTATTATTTCTATCAATTATGTCCTTGTTTAAGTATGATGTGAGCAATGTGATGTATGTGCTAGATTTTAAGTATCATGTCATTCGAATTTGTAACTGCAATTTTAAGAGGTTGTACAAACAATATCCTAACTTGTTGACAAGCCCTTGACCAGTAGAATATGTAGCGTGTAGCAATGTCTAATTTTACATTTGACCAGTAAAATATGTGTACTCTCATACCTACTGTCCCAAATTAATTTCTGAGCTATTTAAAATTTATTTAGAACTACAATACCAATTGGAGTAATTTAACATATAGTAAATTCTATAAATAATTTTAATATGTTTCCTTTAGCAAAATTGCTCCAAATGGCTTTCAGTTCATAGAGACAAGAGCCCAACGTGTTTATAGTTCATAAACCCGTGAATTGAATTTAGAATATCACTAGTTATGAATTAAGTAATACTATCTTAATTATTAAATATAATAAATGCCCTTTTGTCCAAAATTAATTTGTGAACATTTTATAATCAGAGATCAAACATAAAACTCTTCAGGTAATTTAACATGGTTTGATCATTTGGTGCCCAAGTTTGGCATGTTTCCCCGAGAAACCCTAGTTTCGACACTTTGTTTGGGGTGACCCTATAATTACCCCCACTTAGTAAAATATCATATGGAAGTCATGAACTTCTCTCATTTTTCTAATCGATTTATACATATTATTTACCAATTTTCGATTTACAGATTTGTAGATATGAATTATTCAATATTAAATAGAAAAGGGCAAAAATATATTATTTAAATTAAAAATTATTTGAATTCAAGATCATTATTACTTATTTATTTTTGTTTAACTAAATAATTGTTTGGATTCATAAAATAAAGATGTGTGACGTCATAGTTGCAGGGTTAACATGATTGACAACTACTATTGTCAGTAAAACAGTATTTGTTTCTTGAAAGCTGAGAGGGAAGTAACAGAAGTTAAGGATGCTAAGAGTGGAGTAGTCTAAGGATGGGTGGCCGACCGGGAAGTCTCACTAGAATGATTAAAGTTAAATATAATTGAAACTAAAGAAGAATAATTAGAGTTAAGAAAATAAAAGAGATTAAAAGAGAATGATTAGAGTTAATAATAATTGAGACTAAAGGAAAACCTAAACCCAAAAAAATCACAAAAAATCATAAAATCTTTAGTCCCGGTTCATAACACCAACCGGGACTAAACATTCTCCACTCAGCAGCACCAGGAGCGGCCACGTGGAGGGCCTTTAGTACCGACCGGGACTAAAGGGCAAGAGCATCTAGTCCCGATTGGCTAGTCTCGGATGGAAATCCGGGACTAAAACCAGTTACAACCCGGACTAAAGGCCCGGTTTCTGCTAGTGTGTCTTCCGATTCACATGATGATAACCTTTTAGATTATGCTATCAACACCTGAGCTCCATGGAGCCCTTCCAAAAAATTGAAAATCACATTTTAAATCTCAAATAATTCAAAAAAAAAAAACCATACTTGTATGACACTAATTTTGTCAAAATAATTTATCAACCGTAATCTACACAAAAAAAATATGGAAGATCGAAACGATTTTTTTCCTTTGTAGGACCATCATTTGTTTTTTTCATTTTTGTATATCCCATAATACAACGTATATTTCAGCAAGACTTTGCAGATTTGTTGAACGTATATCAATATGTATCCACGTACCAAATATTAGGTTTTTCGCAATTTCTACATACCATTTCTTCTTTTTTTAACATACCGGGCTCCATGTACGCCGGCAGCAAATTGACGCTCTCTAGGATGGTAGCCCTCTGTGCGTGTTTTTAAATTTATTTTTGAAGACACAGAAGAGCTCGGATGATTCAGGAGTTTTAATGAACAGTACTGGCCCAGTACTATTAGCGAGCTCCAACTCTCCCTTAATCCAGCCACCGAGCTGACCAAGGTGGGTGTCCCGAGGCATCAATAGCACATTGCATTTAGGCATCGATAGCACATTGCATTTCAATGACAAGGTACTCCCTCCGTTTTGAAATAGATGACTTTCATTTGTGCAAACATGCAAATAGAAGTCATCAACGAAGAGAGTAACTGTGATAGCCAAAACAAGGAAACAAGAAGGTAAATTTAAGTAGCACATCGGAACAACACGTAGCACATAGGTAGTTAAGCACAAAGTGCGGCAACACAAGATGCAAATCAAGGTTGTTGCAAGTTGAGGATAAGCAATCGTGATTTTCTCAAGTCTTAAGCAGTCATATTCTTCTATGCATCACACGCACTTGAATGTATGCACAGGAACAACAGCCGACGCATACAAAAAGACGACAATGTTACGGATGAACAACAGAGTAGAGCCTGCCGGCTATGCCGCCGCTGCAGTAGTCCATGCGAACTTGCGAAGGGAAACTCACGAGACTCTGGTGTTCCATTTTGACCCACTGTGCCGAACAGAAGTATTCATGTTGGGTGTGTTTCTGCAGAAAAACAGATACATTGAAACGCTCAGGTAACTGAACATGGTAGCAACAAAGAAAGAAGATTAACAGTCGAGCATACTATCAATCAACTTGAAAGGGGTCTGATTTCTGTTAGCAATGCTACATTTTTACGTAACCATTTGTAATACCATGTTTTTTAGGGACTATTAATTTCTTAGATAATGCTAAATTGTTATTCTGTTATTACTAAATTTTCATTTCTTCAGAGGACAGGTCATGGATGTACGTAAAAAGAATGAACATCTGGCAACAGAAATGTTATAGTCAACTTGAACATCATGGCAACGGAATAACAATTGAACAATCCTCAGTCAGCCTAACCATGAAACATCATAGCCAAGAAATGAAACAGCACAGCAAGGAAAGGTCAATTAACAAGGTGGAGCATCATTGCCAAAAGAAAAATTAGCAACACAATGGAACGCCTAGTGCGCAAAGGAGGGTCATTGAACAATCATCAGTCAGCCTAACGATGGAACATCATAGGTAGCAGCGAAGGAAGATCAATTAGCAATTGAATGATCATCAATCAATCAGCTCCTAATTAAGGGGCCTTAATGCATCGGGTTTTTAAGTTGGCTTAGACACAAAATTGTTATCTCCTGGAAATAGTCTCCACTTCATTAGGTCCGAAATTGAGGAGCAGTAGTACCTTGTGCTTGGGTTGTTGGGTTGAACAAGAAAACAGCAGCAATCATGAGCACCATGAATACCAGGAGAGGCACCCATCGAACTCTGCCACGGATGACGACTTGGTGTCCACCACCAAGACGAAAGACGGTCTGCGGCTGATCCGCCAGGGGCTCCAGGCCATGGTACTCTATGCCCCCCTCTTGCGTAAGGTTGAACAAGTCCCAGTCACGCCATCCCCGAACGTCGATGCGTAGCCCGATGAGTGCAGCTATCACGCCTGATAAGCCATGGAGGACGAATAGCAGCCTGAAGACTTCGATCATGCAGATACGGAAGGCGGTCTGCAGGCGCGCAAGGTAGCTGTCCCGCGGGAGCTCTGGATGGAAAACCGAAAGTTATTACTCAAAGTACATGGACACCGATCGAGATCTGCAGATGCGGGAGGTGATGAGAAAGGCTTACCAAACGGGAGCCTTAGCTGCGGCAGGAAATGGTAGTCCATCTCCCTGAGCACGAGCAACATCATCCCGACGAAGGAACGGGCGAACGCGAAGAGACCAGTGGCGACGAGCGGCCAGTCGACGCGCTCCGACCAGCGCGTGACACGAAGGCGAAGCCTGCGGAGCCGGAGGTGAATCTGCGGATCGACTCGCCACCACATCACCCGAAGCCACGCTATCCAGCGACGCACGGCCGGCGCTCGCGCCACCGCATCCATCTCCGCGCGCGCGCGCACCTCCCTCCAGAACGCGTCGACTCGAGCGTCCTCGTGCTCGTCGGCGTCCACCTCGAACATCAGCGCGTCCTCATCCTCGTCGAAGTCCAACACGTACATGAGTGCCTGCGGGATTTGGATGGGAGAGAGGTACAGCCCGGCGGCGGCGAGAGAGGGGTGATGGTTTTTGTCCTGCGCTCTCTTTTTGGACGAGAGAGGGAGGGGGCGGCGAGGGGAGAAGGCGGTGGCTTTGTGCGCCCACGGCCACGCCAAGGGAGGGGAGAGACTAGTATTGGACCGGAAAGATGGAGCGTTAGCTTTTACGAGTCGTGGTTAAAATCTTCGCGTAAAAGAAGGTAAAAAAGTTTCCAATGTGGAGCAAGGTAGCTCGCATACAAAAAGGTGGCATGGTGAAAGGGTAAAAACCGAATGGGTTGGCACAATGACGTAGGCGGGATTCCCCTACGCGTGGGCACTGTTCACACGCAAGGTGGCCTGGGCACCGGGTTACTTTTTGACGACGAGACGGTTATTTTGACTCGAGTCAGGTCCGATTTAACTCTAGTTAGAGCGTTTCCACACCGCCCACGTTACTGTAGTAAAAGCTAAAGGATTGTGAGACTTGTCATGCGTCGCACCAAGCTCCTACCGAGCTGCCATGTGGCGCATTTTCTGTTGTCCATCATTCTGCTTACAACCGTTGGACGTGGCCGTTGGATTGCGCCGCATGAGACAAAACTAGCTCCCGCAGTGAAGCCCTAGCCCAATCGGTCGCGCCTCTCCTCCCCCAATCCTCTTCCTGTCTTTTCTTTCTTCTCCAGCATGACATCTAGCGCCGCTGTTGCGCGTCGTGCTGTCGCCAGGAGGAGCGGCTGTTAGCCGCCTCCATGGGGCGGTGCCCGGCCCATGAGCCCAGTGCAGTGGTGGCCGGCCTCGAGCGACTTATGGAGGTTGTTGGACGGCCGCACGGGTGGCCTTGGTGCCGCCGTGAGCGCTCTTCCTCTTCTCTCCCTTCGACGTCGGCGTCCTCTCTCCTTTGCATCCATGGTTTCGGCCATAGGAACACCGGCGGCGGATGAAAACCTAGATCACTTCGTCCCCAATCTCCTCGTGTTTCTTCTTCCCCAATCACTCCTTCCCCAATCCTGGTCGCTGCTTGGGAGAGGTGACCATGCCCGATGCAGATGACGCCGGGGTGAGCCCTTCTCACGATTCTTTTCAGTTCTCCCCCTTCGATTCTGATCTTTCATGTGTACTCGGTACTCCGACGCTAAATAGTAGTAGCAACCGGTGATAGTACGAAGAGGATTCCTAGGAGATCGCGGGGGAGATGCATGTCCGCGGACTCGCACTCGCTCCCTCTGCATGCGCCGCTCGGCGGGGTGGATCCCGAGCTGCCGCCCATGGCGTTGCTCGAGCCCCCCGAGGTGATGCACAAGACCAGGGCCGTTGAATTCCTCATCCGCCGGACCCCCATCATCTACCAGAACGACAATGGCCCCTATCCGCTCCTTGCTATCTGTGAGTCACCTCCTACTCCTTTCTCGCTCTCCCCCTGTGCGGGTCGACCCACCATTTTCCTAGACTCCGCTCGCAATTTCACCTGGGTTTTTGGCGCGCTTGTGTTTTTTTCAGCAGGTAACGTGTTGCTGCTCAAGAATGTGATCAGCCTGAACCCGTATGTGGGTGCCGAGCGCCTCATTGGATCCAACAACAACGCCCAGGTTTGATCAGTTCTCCTGCCAATATGCGTGTGGTTGTCTGTTGTGTTCGATTCTTAACACGTGGTTGGGATGCGACAACCCGCAGGGCAAGGACAAGGAGTACGTCCGCAATTGGGAGCACAACACCTCGGACGCTATACACCTTCTGCCGCGCCTCACCACCGATATCGACGTCAATGTCATGTTCAGAATGTGTGTTGGAGGTTTTCGGATCGTTGGTTGATCGTATTCATTGCGTGTGTGTATATATGGCATGTAGTTTGTTGTTTTCATGTGTTTATGTGGACCCTGCAGGGTCGATGATTTTGAGTTCACCCGAGAGCGCGCCATTTTTGACCTTTGATATCCCGCTATACCATGGATGGATAGTGGATCCTCAGGTATGAGTTATCCTTATGGCATATTGTTAGGTTCACGTTCAGCTTTTGCTGCATTGACAGAGCACCCTGTATTGAATCGGCTATTCAGTGACCAACAACTAACCGTTGATTTTGTTTGGTTCTTATTGAGATAGTTATACAACGGCTAAGACAACACTCTATTGTATTGAAATTCATTATTAAAACTACGTGAATGGCCAGGTTTGTGGACTCGACAAATAGATATTTTGACCTTTGATATCCCGCTATACCATGGATGGATAGTGGATCCTCAGGTATGAATTATCCTTATGGCATATTGTTAGGTTCACGTGCTGCTTTTGCTGCATTGACAGAGCACCCTGTATTGAATCGGCTATTCAGTGACCAACAAATAACTGTTGATTTTGTTTGGTTCTTATTGAGATAGGTATACAACAGCTAACACTAGTAGAGAAGTGCCTTTCTATGGAACAGATTCTGTGGCGCATGGCTTTTTGGTGCGCCACAGAAATATATTTTTGTGGCGCACGGGTTGTCATGCGCCACGGAAAAGAGGCATTCTGTGGCGCAGGGGACCGTGGTGCGCCATAGAAAACAGGAATTCTGTGGCGCACCGGATAGGGGTGCGCCACAGAAATAAGTTGGGGGCCCACACCATGATTGCCACACTTCTATTCTGTGGCGCATGGTGGTTAGTGCGCCACAGAAATATGACATTTCTGTGGCGCACCACTGCCACGTGCGCCACAGAATTCCCATCCGAAAAAATTGTCCACACGCACCAACTCCACCCCCCCCCCCCCCCCCGGAACGCCTTTTCTAGTTTTTGACGGAAGAGTTCGCGGTCTAAAAAGCATCAAAAAATAAATCCCTTATAGATGCACGGAGAGTTTAATGTCTACTTTTTTATCAAATTTTGAAATATGTATTTCGACTTTCTGAGCAAAAGTTCGTTAAAAAAAGTAAAATGGGCATAACTTTTGCATACGATGTCGAAAAAAAATGATCAAGATATTAAAAAAAAACTAGAGAAAAAAAGAAACCCAACCTCACTGGCCTTCGGCCTGTGAGCTTTTTTTAGAATCGCCAAATTCCAAAAGGAACAAAAGTTATGGCCGTTTTAAGATTTTGACTAGAAAATAAAAAAAAAGAAAAAAAAAATCTGTGGCGCACCAAGGGGGGTGCGCCACAGAATTGGGAGGCAGAATTCGAAATATGCCTCCTCCCCTCCTTTTCTTCCCTTCTCCCCTCCACTTCTCCTCCACTTCTCATCTTCTACCTCTCCTCTCCTCCACCTCTCCTCCTCCTCCACCACCACCACCACCATCACCACCACCACCTCTCCTCCTTCTCCTCCTCCTCCTCCTCCACCACCACCACCATCACCACCACCACCACCCTCCTCCTCCTCCTCCTCCTCCTCCACCACCACCACCACCACCACCTCCGGTGAGCTCCTCCTCCTCCTCCTCCACCACCACCTCTCCTCCTCCTCTTTCTCCTCCTCCTCCTCCTCCTCTATCACCACCACCTCTCCTCCTCCTCCTCCTCCACCACCACCACCTCCGGCGAGCTTCTCCTTCTCCTCCCCACCAACTCCGGTGACCCCCATCCTCCACCCACCAACTCCGGCGAGCATCCGACGAAATCCGGCGAAATTTCGAAATTTCGAAAATTTCCCGCGGCCAGATCTGGCCGCCTTTTTTTTTGAAATTCAAAAAAAAATTCTGTGGCGCACCCCCCTTGGTGCGCCACAGAATTGCAAATTTCTGTGGCGCACGCCTCTGGCCCCTAGGTGCGCCACAGAATCCCATTTTGGTGCGCCACAGAAAGGCCTTTTTCTACTAGTGTAAGACAACACTCTTTATTTGAAATTCATTATTAAAACTACGTGAATGGCCAGGTTTGTGGACTCAACAAATAGATACTTTGATCCCTGAACTTGATGAGAGGAATCAAGACTATCTTGCATATAGTCTTTAGATACTTTCTCTATCGACTTCAATGCTTTCAATGTTGGTAATAACAATATTACGTAGATGAATAAGTAGAGTATGCACATGTGGGGAATACTTAATTTATGTGAGTAAAACTTGATTGTTGTAGAGTCTGCAATGTTCTTGCTTCCGAGGTTGTTATGCATGCACAAGAACATAGAATCTTATATGTTTCACATGTGCTCTATTTCTAGATGCTTATATATAGTTATACAGTAAAAGATTGAGTTCTCTAACAGTTATCGGCCTGTTAAGGGGATATTTACTGAATATTGTTTATGTGACTTCATATCCCTCCTTAGAAGTTGGGGATAATTTTCCTGGTATTGTTTGTGTGACTTTATATTCTGTTTGCCTACCCCAACTTGTTTGGGATTGAAAGGCTTAGTTGCTGGTTGTTGGTTGGTACTTTATATGATGTTTCGGGAGCCAGATTGTTTCCAGTTACATGTGCCTTACCTGTATGGCAAAGGAACTCCCCTGCTTTTACTAGCATTACATATACTCACGTGACATTGTTTTCTTTTGGCCTTTTTGTTCGGGGAAATGTATCACATTTATTTTGTTAGGTTGCTACCAACTGCATTCCAATCTGCAGCCTAAACCATATGCCGTAATTATGAGTTTTCATGTTGAGAAAGTCAACTGCGAGAACTGATTCTCTTACTCTGATGCCCCTATCTTTGTGTTTTAATTTGATTCTTGACAGTATTGCTTCTGCAAAAGTTATGCAGGCAGGATATGTATTTGGTAGATTTTTTTTCTATCGATAAAACTTGTCATTGATGATTGATCAATTTATCTTGTGCAATTTAAGAAACCAGGATGCATGACCAACAAGGCTTTCCGTTGTACATGTGTGAATACTACGTGTCATACCCGCTAAAATATGCCATGCACACAAAATAGACGCACATATACTCTATTAGTTGTGCCTATGACAGCAGCTACATGTTAATATGTTACATACCCATTTCTAGGATACTGGCACCGCTACTGCCATTGGATCAAAGTCATACAATGCTCTTGCTTCTGGGCTTGCTAAATTTAAGTCAGGGAAACCAACAGAAGAGGATAAACATTTTGTGGAGGAAGAATTTCATGGACTTAACCATTAGTTCTTGCTTTGTCAGCACGTGTGTTGATGTAATTTATCCAGGATGATTATTTTATCTACTTATGAAGTTTACCTGTGATCTGTCTAAGGCCCAACGTAAGTGTTTTTTTCTTATTTTCTCATATTCTACAATACTCAAGTATCCATATTTTATCATGACGGTGTCCTTGTTGCTTTGTCTAGCATCTAATTATGCTTTGAAGATTTGTTATTTCTCCTAGAATCCATGTAGTATAATTTATATTCCTGTAATCCGCGTTTAATTCTGTATGAACTATGTCATCTTATCTGTTCTTTTTTGTGATACTAAAATACTATCTAATTTTTCTGTTTTCTATGGTCAATCTCATGAGTTGTCTGCATGGTATAGTAGATGTCAGCATTTAAACATTAGGTGATGTAGCTTATGGGAACTGTTTGGAGACAGACATGTTTAGTCCTTTGATTTCTACCATATTTCCATAATCTATTAGGATCCACGCATCTACAGTTTTAGGCCAGAATTGTGTTCTTTTTTGTTTTGTGCATTTCAATTTTTTCTATCATTACTTTGTTGAACTTAATATAAATTTATAAACCCGTATGCATTTTTCTTATACTAAGGAAAGATGGAATTGATGGAAAGATACCGATAGAGGGCATAATATATGTAGGGGCTTTTGACAGCAAGTTGGGATCAGATGTAGCAGAGGAAACTGGGGATACATTGTCTGCGTCTTAACCATGATTCGGGCTTTTTTATGAGGTTTAAGAAGCATATTTTGCCTCCTTACTGAAACTTTGATTAGCTAATATTAGTAACATATATCATGTTTGAATCGTGTTTACCAGCCTATGAATAATATGCATGTACCCTATCGGTTCACCCTATTAGTGATCTATTTAATCTTTGTTCCACTCCAAGAGTTGGAAAATAACTTCCAATTCAAGTCCTAATAGTTATAAAAGATATATTCGCGAAGCTAGAAGGTACTGAAAGTAAAGTATGGGCACCTAGAGGGGGGTGAATAGGTGCTACGACCAATTTTAATTTTTCTTTCGATTTAGGCTTGACACAAAGATAAATTCTCTAGATAATGCGGCTACGGTGAATTTACCTATATGACAAGGATAATGATAAACACAAAGCAAGCGATAAGTAAAGAGAGTGAGGGAACGAGGTAACCAAAGTGAAGCACACGGAGACGCGATGTATTCCCGAGTTCCTCCTTGTTAGGGGAGTACGTCTCGTTGGAGGGGTGTGAGCTCGCCACGAAGGCCTACTCAACGCCACAAAGGCCTCACCCTATTCTCCGATGAACTCCGCCACAAACGCCTAGTTCACCTTCCACTATTGAATCCCTTTGAGGCGGGGATCGGGTCCTTTACAAACAACTTGGGGCACACACCCACAACCAAATTGGGGGCTCCCAAATCTTCTTGAATCACCAACAAGTATCAAGATGCCCAGGTTCTCCACAAGAGGAAACCCTAGGCAAGATCCCTCAAGCTAGAGAGGGGGAAATGAAGAACGGCTCGGTGAAGATGTAGATCGGGGCCTTCTCCTTCAAACCTCCAAAGATCTTCAAGATTGGGTGGAGGGATTGGGATTTATGAGGGATTTGGTGAGCTCTTAAATGCTAATAAATGCTAAGGGGAAGAACTAGATCTCAAGGAAGAAGAGGAGGGGTATTTATAGCCCCTCCTCACAACTAGTCGTTGTGCAGGATTTTGAGACCGGAATATCCGGTCCAAGTTTGGACCGGAATATCCGGTCTGCTGCTCTTCACGAATCCTGTAGACTTCAACCGGAATATCCGGTTGCCCATGAATAATCCGGTTCCAATAATCCGGCTCACTTCTGTCCCGCACACGCAACCGTACCGGATCCGGATTATTCGTACCGGATATTCCGGCTCCTCCGGAATAATCCGGTACGAATAATCCGGCTCGTCTCTGTCAGCTTTTTCTCTAGTCCTTAGCCGTTTCGAGCAAAAACTTCACAACCGGAATATCCGGTGCGAGATGAATAATCCGGTTCCAAATAATCCGGCTCATCTCTGTCCCGAAAATGGTCCGAAATTTTCCAGACCGGAATATCCGGCTCCTCCGAATAACCCGGTGTCGCACCCGGACTTCTAGGGGATACTCACAGTCCGTTAAACAGTAGATAAATGGCTTACGGGGCATACCGGCACCCGCATCTCAATATGAGCAGGCCAACACGTAAACGTGTGACAACCATTATCCTACTATTCATCGTCTGCGCAAACCATCCCATAGAAATCCAGATACTTCCATTGACGTACTTCAAAACATACACACATGGTACGTCAACGGCATTGGAACAAGTGATATCACAACAGATCTCTACGACACAAAAGATTGAAATAAGTTGCAAATAGCTCTCATTAGAGCAGAGATAGCAAATACAATCATTCAGAGGACACATGTCCCAACATATCATCATTACATCACAGCGGAAGCATTCAACATGTCTGGGTAAAGACAAGAACCAAATAGGCCTAAGAGGCCGGAAACGAAAAGACGGAGCCCATCCACGAAGTCTCGGATCCTGCCCGGGTCCGCTATCTACTCGTCAGCAGTCTCGTCATACTCCACGTAGTAGCCACCATGTAGATCCTCGAAAACGTAGTCTGCGGAAACCACAGCCCCAAAGGGGTCAGTACATAAACGTACTGGCAAGCAAGACTCACAGTTCACCAAAGTGTAACCCGTCAACACCAAGCACAGATGCTTTGGGTTCAACGGAAGGAAGGGGATAAAAAGGATGCTGCAATTGGCTGCTCTAAACAACTACAGAGTTACTACCACTTCCGACTAACAGAAAGGAGATGAGATCGCGTATCGTAACCAACTATAGCTAACCACCAAACAAACCCATCCTGGATCTCGCCCCTTATCCAAAGAAGCAATCCGAGGATAACTCACACAGTTGGATTAATGATGATTCAGATTATTGTGTGACAATGTTCAAGATATCGCATATCGGGAACTTATCGGTCGACCCCCGATAAGTGGTTAATTGGCCGATTATCGGAATATCGGTTGAAATATCGGAATACCGGCCGAAATATCGGCCAATTTATTTTACCGGCTAGACACCGATAAGCGATAAATCAGCCGATTTATCGGAATATCGACCGATATTTTGAACAGAGATTGTGTCAATAAGCCTATTACTAGTCAAGTTGTTAATCATTGGGTGTAAGGTTGTTAATCATTAGGTTTAAGTTGTCCTGAGTACTTGTTAGCCAGTACTTTCACCAAGTAGTCCATAACCGCGGAAAACACGGCTTCTCGAGAAGATTTATCCCTGCAGGGTTGCACCAATTTGGCCGTACACGCAAGAATAACCCGCCAGATGGGATGCCTCCCACCAAGCGGGGCACTCTACACAACTCAACTCTTCTTCGCATCAAGCCCAAAGCACCTTGGGCGCACGGCTAATCGAGCCCAGAAGAAAATGGACCCTCATAGCACTCTAAGAACGTGTCCCCCTATATGCCGACAACAAAAGTTCCACCCTGGCCTGGGCTCGCAAAAACATGCATGCGGCTAATGGAAAACACGAACTAAATGAGGCGATTTGGACGAGATGCGAATCGAATCAAATTGAGGGGGGCGCCCATACTCGCTTCCCACATGCGGTTAGTGCGCTCATCATGGATCAGTAGACAAGACCCTTTTCCTATTAGGGTCGACACTAGCAGGCCTCAAAACCACACAGGGCCTCCTGCCGGTGCCTTATCATCAAATTTATTATTAATAATAACATTAGCATGATTGATTGATTAAACATCGATCCCCCAGATCATAATAGAAATTGTAACAGAAAGTAACGGGTAACAGACTCGAGCAAAACAACCTAAGCATGCTAGTAAGACACGGGCAACAAGCAATGGTTATAGGTATGGAGGTGAGGCAATATCAGGGTTAAAGGATACATGTGATAGGTTCGTAACAGAAACAACTAGTACTAAGGCTAGCAGAAATAGACAACGGAAAGTATCGATAACCAATGTTGAAAGGAACACAATGGTTCATGTGAGTGATAACTTTCCTGCAAACCAAGTAGCCTGGTACTGAGCTAACTCCTTAGAAGGGGTGTCGTAAGTATCGTCGGTCTCAACGTCGTCGTTTATCTGAGAAGAAGCAAACAAACAATGCAGAAAGATAAACAATCAATAACATGGCATAGTGCACAAACATGGGATGATGCATGACCATTTAATTGATGCATCAAAATAACTAGTTGACATGGTAACATAACATGATTAAATGGACCCACATGCAATTGGATTGCATATGAAAAACCCATGAATTATGGTTGAATTAATTGTTCTACAACTAATCATCTTGTGGAAGTGAATTAGCATGATGCATGGATGAGGAAAACAACAAAATAACAACAATAGAAACAATTTGAAATAAGTTTACCAAGTTTGGGAATTTGTTTATTAAGTGTTGGAATTTTGGTTCCTTAAAGGTGTCACACAAACATTTGTTGTTTTCACCAATTTTAATTGTTCAAAATAGATAACAAAGTTCATATTTGAAAAGAACACCAAATTTTAGGTGGATTACATGTTTCACTTGTTGAAAAAGGATTTCAAATAAACTATTTAGGAATTAAACAAGTTTATGCAAGAATTAAATGAATTTAATTCAAACATGAACTTATTTGAATTTTTATTTGTTCAAAGCATTAAACCAAATTCATATTTGAAAAGTTTATACTTTGATGGTTTGAAAACATATTTCATATGTCCCAAAAGAATTTGTTTTGATCAAGTTATAAATTTAGCCATATTAAATGATTTAAACAAGGTTTAAATCATTTAACCAATTTTAATTATTCAAAACATTAAACAAATTTTATATTTGGAAAGGTGGTTTAATTTTGCATGGAAAAAATATTTCATTTGTTGAAATTGGATTTAAAATGAGCAAATTATTATTTTGGCAATTTTAAATGCAATAAACAAGAAACAGTTGTTTTCAGCAATTTAAATTATTGAAAACAGCAAACAAAATTTATATTTGGAAAGTACATGAAAATTTGATTGGAAAACATATTTAGTTTGTGGAATTTGGAATTTTTATGCCCAAGTTATGAATTTTGCAAAATTAAGTGATTTAAACAAGAATTCAAATGTTTCACCAATTTAAAATATTCAAAACAGTAAACAAATTTTATATTTGGATAGAACATTTAATTTGGGACAGAAAACATTTTTAAAAAGTTAAAATTGGAGTTGGGATGAATTACTTATGCATTTTACAAGATTTGGTGCAAATCTGCCATTTTTATGAATCTAGGGACTTGGAAAATATTTTTACAGGGGCTAGGAATAATTTGCAAGGGCCTATGTGTGATTCTGAGATGTTTCTGTGACCAAAACAAAGTAAAATAAAAAGTTGTTTTTATTTGGTGGGAGGGGGGTTCGAACCCCTGATCTACTGCTGTGAGGACAAGGTGCAGAACCAGTGGGCTAGGGTGCTGTGTGTTGACAGAGAACAGATCGCAGTGGGGTTATGATTCAGTACCTGCATCTGAACAAATCGAAAATAGGGGAAGAAAAGGTGGGGTGCGGGGATTTGATCCCGGAACCTGGGGCTTGCGCGCTGTGTGCTGTTACCAGTGGGGTGGATGTTGCTCGGTTGATAGGAAGGGGGAAGGGGAGAGGATAAGGTGTGGTTCGGGTGGTTTTTTTTAACTGAACTGAATTTCTTCAGTTAGCGCACGCACAGGGAGGAGCAGGCAGCGATGGCAGCGCTCCGCTGCTGCTGCGCTCGCGCCTGAGGGCGCCGTGGGCGCCGTGGGGTGCAGGAGATGGAGGAGATGAGGGAGGGGAGAAAAGGGGAAGCGAGGGGAGGGCATCACCTCGAGCGATTGGAGGCGAGGCGGTGCTCGGGGCAGCAGGTCGGGCGGAGCAGCAGGGGCTTGGCCGGCGGCAAACCTCGATGCCGCGGCCGCCGGGAGCCTCCTCGGACCACGGCGCCTTCACCAAAGATGGAGTGCGTGATGTGGCGTTTCCATTCCCCTAGCCAGATGAACCTCGAGGTGGCCGTGGGGCGGCGATCACCGGCGGCAGGAGGAGGGAAATTCGGTGGGGTTGGGTTCAGTACAGAGGGAAGAAGTACAGAGATGAGGGAGATGGAGGGGAGCAAGGGGATGGCGGCGCTAGGGCTAGGGTTAGGTTAGGCAGAGGGGGAGGAGGTGGTTGTTTTATGGGGGAGAGGAGCTCGTGCGGCCAGCAATTGAGGAGGGGAGGGAGAGATCGATCGGTGGTGATGGAGTCGTACAGAGGGTGACGACAGCGAGGAAGAAGACAAGCACGGAAGGGTATCGGGCCAGAAGGTAAGGTGGGCTGGGGGGAAAAAGATGGGCCTGCTGCTCTCTCTCTCCCTGGTTTCTTTTTATTAATTGATTCTGTTTTTTTTTGTGCTGATTGGAAAAAGAAGAAAAAGAGAGGGTTTAGGGTTAGAAATTTTAGGGCAAAATTTTATAATGCTTATGTTAAGTAGTAGCAACAACTTGCAAGTTTTGTTTTACCCAAAGATTAGAAATTAAGTGTTGCTTGCAATTTATTTGACATTTGAAGGGAAATTAATATTAATTGATTAACTTAACTTAAGCAATTAAGTTTTTCTTAACTTCAAGTTTAATTGGAAACAAGTGAAAGAATTGTTTGGTAATTTTCATAATTTCAAATTGGGTGCTGTTGGTAATTGGATTTGAAATTTGAAATAACAATTGAATTAAGTTTGGATTAATTAAATTATTAAAAGCCATAATTTTAATGGTTGAACCTTATGGAAACAAATGATTGATTTGTTTTGCAATTTTCATAACTTTCAACATGGTTGTTGTT
Source organism: Alopecurus myosuroides (assembly GCA_028641055.1). NCBI lineage: Eukaryota > Viridiplantae > Streptophyta > Magnoliopsida > Poales > Poaceae > Alopecurus > Alopecurus myosuroides. The sequence continues at coordinate 666,656,331 of CM054057.1, read as the reverse complement.
TGGAAGAAAATCATAATTGAATTTGAAAAGGGTTTGATATTAAATGAATTTTTGATAGAAACAAAACAACAGTTTTGAAATCACACTTTAATGGAAACAATTGGTTGTTTTTATTTGAAATATGATTTTGGAAATTGTAACATCACAAGGATGAAACAAAAGGTTTGAATTTTGGTTTGAAATTCAAATAGAAAACAAAGGAAAACAAATGAAAACAGTTGGAAAACAAATGAAAACATAGGAAAACAAAAGGAAAACAAGCAAAACAATTGCAATGAACATGATGCCATGATGCAAAACATAAAATAACAGGGAGCAAAACATTCTAATGGCTATTTTTCATACTTGGGATGTTACAAAACGCCCCCCCTTGAAGGAATCGCGCCCCGAGATTCCTACTGAGAAAAGAAAAGGTCCGGAAACTTCTTGGGAAGATCCTCTTGAGCTGTGTCACGTGAAACACATCGTGCACCTTGGATAGTTTTTCTGGAAGTTCAAGATGACAGGCATTCCTGGCAACTCTTCTGGAAAGATGTCAGGAAATTGGAAACCACCAGAACATTTCAAATAAAGGGAGAGGTTTTGTATCGAGGGTGTATAGCTGGATAGCACTTGATTCATTTGGAGAATAGAATATCTGGAATGTGGTGATTCAGGAATGCTTCCTCGAAACAACCCCAGGTGATAGGAATGCCAGCTCTCATAGCCTGGTAGTTTTCGAAACAACAACAACCTTTCTGGCCAGATAGACTTGATATTTGGGAAGTTTTGATTAGACGCCGGTAGAAGAATTGAAGTGGAAAACAACAACAAGGTTTGAACGGACGAAAAGGATGTTGAGAAGAACAGGATAACGAAGCAACACCGGGAAAAACAAGACCAAAACACTCCTGAGGTACTACGGAAAACCCATCCGGGCTTCTAGAGGATCAATATCTACTGCTTAAGGAATAGAGGATTTGCTTCCGGGGCTTACACGCCTCCGTTCTCAATCATGAGTAGGCAACATGATAAATCATGTCACAACCACCTCCATTCCTACTGTCTAGTAGATATAACCATCCTAGAGAAACCAGAATTCGTGAAAACCTAACTTGAAAGTTTAGATGAGAAGAGAAAAACAACGTTGCACTTCCTTACCAGAAAAGGGAGGGTGGGTGGGGAAAGAAGAAAAAGAACAGAATTCCTACTCTCACGTTTCATTTTTCCTATATGGCTACAAAATAGTTTCTAGACTCAACTGCGACCAGTAAAAAGGGATCCTACAGGCAGACAGGCTCTGATACCATTTGTCGCACCCGGACTTCTAGGGGATACTCACAGTCCGTTAAACAGTAGATAAATGGCTTACGGGGCATACCGGCACCCGCATCTCAATATGAGCAGGCCAACACGTAAACGTGTGACAACCATTATCCTACTATTCATCGTCTGCGCAAACCATCCCATAGAAATCCAGATACTTCCATTGACGTACTTCAAAACATACACACATGGTACGTCAACGGCATTGGAACAAGTGATATCACAACAGATCTCTACGACACAAAAGATTGAAATAAGTTGCAAATAGCTCTCATTAGAGCATAGATAGCAAATACAATCATTCAGAGGACACATGTCCCAACATATCATCATTACATCACAGCGGAAGCATTCAACATGTCTGGGTACAGACAAGAACCAAATAGGCCTAAGAGGCCGGAAACAAAAAGACGGAGCCCATCCACGAAGTCTCGGATCCTGCCCGGGTCCGCTATCTACTCGTCAGCAGTCTCGTCATACTCCACGTAGTAGCCACCATGTAGATCCTCGAAAACGTAGTCTGCGGAAACCACAGCCCCAAAGGGGTCAGTACATAAACGTACTGGCAAGCAAGACTCACAGTTCACCAAAGTGTAACCCGTCAACACCAAGCACAGATGCTTTGGGTTCAACGGAAGGAAGGGGATAAAAAGGATGCTGCAACTAGCTGCTCTAAACAACTACAGAGTTACTACCACTTCCGGCTAACAGAAAGGAGATGAGATCGCGTATCGTAACCAACTATAGCTAACCACCAAAACAAACCCATCTTGTATCTCGCCCCTTATCCAAAGAAGCAATCCGAGGATAACTCACACAGTTGGATTAATGATGATTCAGATTATTGTGTCAATAAGCCTATTACTAGTAAAGTTGTTAATCATTGGGTGTAAGGTTGTTAATCATTAGGTTTAAGTTGTCCTGAGTACTTGTTAGCCAGTACTTTCACCAAGTAGTCCATAACCGCGGAAAACACGGCATCTCGAGAAGATTTATCCTTGCAGGGTTGCACCAATTTGGCCGTACACGCAAGAATAACCCGCCAGATGGGATGCCTCCCACCAAGCGGGGCACTCTACACAACTCAACTCTTCTTCGCATCAAGCCCAAAGCACCTTGGGCGCACGGCTAATCGAGCCCAGAAGAAAATGGACCCTCATAGCACTCTAAGAACGTGTCCCCCTATATGCCGACTACAAAAGTTCCACCCTGGCCTGGGCTCGCAAAAACATGCATGCGGCAAATGGAAAACACGAACTAAATGAGGCGATTTGGACGAGATGCGAATCGAATCAAATTGAGGGGGCGCCCATACTCGCTTCCACATGCGTTAGTGCGCTCATCATGGATCAGTAGACAAGACCCTTTTCCTATTAGGGTCGACACTAGCAGGCATCAAAACCACACAGGGCCTCCTGCTGGTGCCTTATCATCAAATTTATTATTAATAATAACATTAGCATGATTGATTGATTAAACATCGAGCCCCCAGAACATAATAGAAATTGTAACAGAAAGTAACGGGTAACAGACTCGAGCAAAACAACCTAAGCATGGTAGTAAGACACGGGCAACAAGCAATGGTTATAGGTATGGAGGTGAGGCAATATCAGGGTTAAAGGATACATGTGATAGGTTCGTAACAGAAACAACTACTACTAAGGCTAGCAGAAATAGACAACGGAAAGTATCGGTAACCAATGTTGAAAGGAACACAATGGTTCATGTGAGTGATAACTTGCCTGCAAACCCAGTAGCCTGGTACTGAGCTAACTCCTTAGAAGGGGTGTCGTAAGTATCGTCGGTCTCAACGTCGTCGTTTATCCGAGAAGAAGCAAACAAACAATGCAGAAAGATAAACAATCAATAACATGGCATAGTGCACAAACATGGGATGATGCATGACCATTTAATTGATGCATCAAAATAACTAGTTGACATGGTAACATAACATGATTAAATGGACCCACATGCAATTGGATTGCATATGAAAAACCCATGAATTATGGTTGAATTAATTGTTCTACAACTAATCATCTTGTGGAAGTGAATTAGCATGATGCATGGATGAGGAAAACAACAAAATAACAACAATAGAAACAATTTGAAATAAGTTTACCAAGTTTGGGAATTTGTTTATTAAGTGTTGGAATTTTGGTTCCTTAAAGGTGTCACACAAACATTTGTTGTTTTCACCAATTTTAATTGTTCAAAATAGATAACAAAGTTCATATTTGAAAAGAACACCAAATTTTAGGTGGATTACATGTTTCACTTGTTGAAAAAGGATTTCAAATAAACTATTTAGGAATTAAACAAGTTTAAGCAAGAATTAAATGAATTTAATTCAAACATGAACTTATTTGAATTTTTATTTGTTCAAAGCATTAAACCAAATTCATATTTGAAAAGTTTATACTTTGATGGTTTGAAAACATATTTTATATGTCCCAAAAGAATTTGTTTTGATCAAGTTATAAATTTAGCCATATTAAATGATTTAAACAAGGTTTAAATCATTTAACCAATTTTAATTATTCAAAACATGAAACAAATTTTATATTTGGAAAGGTGGTTTAATTTTGCATGGAAAACATATTTCATTTGTTGAAATTGGATTTAAAATGAGCAAATTATTATTTTGGCAATTTTAAATGCAATAAACAAGAAACAGTTGTTTTCAGCAATTTAAATTTTTCAAAACATCAAAAAAAATTTATATTTGGAAAGTACATGAAAAGTTGATTGGAAAACATATTTAGTTTGTGGAATTTGGAATTTTTATGCCCAAGTTATGAATTTTGCAAAATTAAGTGATTTAAAAAAGAATTCAAATGTTTCACCAATTTAAAATATTCAAAACAGTAAACAAATTTTATATTTGGATAGAACATTTAATTTGGGACAGAAAACATATTTAAAAAGTTAAAATTGGAGTTGAGATGAATTACTTATGCATTTTACAAGATTTGGTGCAAATCTGCCATTTTTATGAATCTAGGGACTTGGAAAATATTTTTACAGGGGCTAGGAATAATTTGCAAGGGCCTATGTGTGATTCTGAGATGTTTCTGTGACCAAAACAAAGCAAAATAAAAAGTTGTTTTTATTTGGTGGGAGGGGGGTTCGTACCCCTGATCTGCTGCTGTGAGGACAAGGAGCAGAACCAGTGGGCTCGGGTGCTGTGTGTTGACAGAGAACAGCTCGCAGTGGGGTTATGATTCAGTACCTGCATCTGAACAAATCGAAAATAGGGGCAAAAAAGGTGGGGTGCGGGGATTTGATCCCGGGACCTGGGGCTTGCGCGCTGTGTGCTGTTACCAGTGGGGTGGATGTTGCTCGGTTGATAGGAAGGGGGAAGGGGAGAGGATAAGGTGTGGTTCGGGTGGGTTTTTTTTTAACTGAACTGAATTTCTTCAGTTAGCGCACGCACAGGGAGGAGCAGGCAGCGATGGCAGCGCTCGGCTGCTGCTGCTGCGCTCGCGCCTGATGGCGCCGTGGGCGCCGTGGGGTGCAGGAGATGGAGGAGATGAGGGAGGGGAGAAAAGGGGAAGCGAGGGGAGGGCATCACCTCGAGCGATTGGAGGCGAGGCGGTGCTCGGGGCAGCAGGTCGGGCGGAGCAGCAGGGGCTTGGCCGGCGGCAAACCTCGACGCCGCGGCCGCCGGGAGCCTCCTCGGACCACGGCGCCTTCACCAAAGATGGAGTGCGTGATGTGGCGGTTCCATTCCCCTAGCCAGATGAACCTCGAGGTGGCCGTGGGGCGGCGATCACCGGCGGGAGGAGGAGGGAAATTCGGCGGGGTTGGATTCAGTACAGAGGGAAGAAGTACAGAGATGAGGAAGATGGAGGGGAGCAAGGGGATGGCGGCTCTAGGGCTAGGGTTAGGTTAGGCAGAGGGGGAGGAGGTGGTTGTTTTATGGGGTAGAGGAGCTCGTACGGCCAGCAATCGAGGAGGGGAGGGAGAGATCGATCGGTGGTGATGGAGTCGTACAGAGGGTGACGACAGAGAGGAAGAAGACAAGCACAGAAGGGTATCGGGCCAGAAGGTAAGGTGGGCTGGGGAGGGAAAGATGGGCCTGCTGCTCTCTCTCTCCCTGGTTTCTTTTTATTAATTGATTCTGTTTTATTTTTTTTGTGCTGATTGGAAAAAGAAGAAAAAGAGAGGGTTTAGGGTTAGAAATTTTAGGGCAAAATTTTATAATGCTTATGTTAAGTAGTAGCAACAACTTGCAAGTTTTGTTTTACCCAAAGATTAGAAATTAAGTGTTGCTTGCAATTTATTTGACATTTGAAGGGAAATTAATATTAATTGATTAACTTAACTTAAGCAATTAAGTTTTTCTTAACTTCAAGTTTAATTGGAAACAAGTGAAAGAATTGTTTGGTAATTTTCATAATTTCAAATTGGGTGCTGTTGGTAATTGGATTTGAAATTTGAAATAACAATTGAATTAAGTTTGGATTAGTTAAATTATTAAAAGCCATAATTTTAATGGTTGAACCTTATGGAAACAAATGATTGATTTGTTTTGCAATTTTCATAACTTTCAACATGGTTGTTGTTTGGAAGAAAATCATAATTGAATTTGAAAAGGGTTTGATATTAAATGAATTTTTGATAGAAACAAAACAACAGTTTTGAAATCACACTTTAATGGAAACAATTGGTTGTTTTTATTTGAAATATGATTTTGGAAATTGTAACATCACAAGGATGAAACAAAAGGTTTGAATTTTGGTTTGAAATTCAAATAGAAAACAAAGGAAAACAAATGAAAACAGTTGGAAAACAAATGAAAACAGAGGAAAACAAAAGGAAAACAAGCAAAACAATTGCAATGAACATGATGCCATGATGCAAAACATAAAATAACAGGGAGCAAAACATTCTAATGGCTATTTTTCATACTTGGGATGTTACACCCGGTTCCAAATAATCCGGTTGACTTTTGTCCCAAATCTCTCAGGCCAAACTTCACCGATCTTTTCGGTGATCGATACCGATGTTAAGTATAACACCTGCACGCTAAACACCTCGATAAATAATGTACTTAGTATTGTTAACTAACACACAAAACATGGGGAAAACAAAATGCCCTTTCAATCTCCCCATTTTTGGTGTTAGATGACAATACTAAGATTTGCAATAAAACCTTGACTAGAACATGTTTGAAACAAAATGGAAATGTCTCCCCCTATCTATATGCATACATTTTGTTTTCCTCAAATTCAAATAGATGCAATAATATACGGGGAGTAATTTCCAACAAGTAACAACCATGCCAAAGTAACAATCTCACAAACATGTTGAGAATAAGATAGAAGTATATACCTTGTGCGAAGAGATGATAAACATTAACCAAGCACAACAATAGATAATATCCTCAACATATAAGATAGATAAACATATAGCCACAAATAGATAATCCATGATAATATCCAAGATAACCAACATAGTCTCGCACACAATAACACATAGTTTTAAACGAGACAATAAAACGGACAAGGTTCACGAAAACGAAACTAAATGGACACATGCTCTCAAGAAATGATAAAAGCATACGCTTGTGCCCGAAACCATGCAAATCCCGTAGTCTAGTAGCTACTTATCCCCCTTTGGCATCGAGACACCAAAAAGGAGAGGAATAACTAAGCTAACGTCCCAACACTGTCTAAGCATCCGAATGCTCAGAGGACTCGCCTGCAGACTCCTCGGACTCTCCCTGTGCCTCGTGCTCATCATCCGTGGCCTCATCATCCTCCTCATCATCCTCATCGGCAGCCCTGGAAGTGGTAGCATGTGTGACCTGGAGAGCCTCCTTAATGCGCTCCCAAGGAGTGCGATCATCAGCAAACCAAGCAGTGTAAGACTGAGCAACAAGAGGAGTAGGCAGATCACCAGTAGCACCACTCATGTGGTGAAGAATCTGACTCTGGGTACTGGCCATCGTTGTGTCCCTGCAATAGGCCATGTACTGTTCCTTATGGATGTCCACTTTCATGCACATCACATTGTGCTGGAACCAGGAGAGCTTCCTGACATGGCGTAGAGTGCTGGAACCAGGAGTGGAAGTAGGCTGAGCAGGATGAGCAAAAGAAGAGGGAATACCCCCCATAGAGGAACCACCCTCAAATGGAGGAACAGGAGCATTAGGAGTAACCTTCTTCCTCTTGATGTATAGCTTGTTGACCTTGTGAGGCTCCATGGGTAGCTCAGCAAAATCCTTCTTCATCACATCCTTGATAAGCATCATGATGTAAGGACCATAGGGAATGGTGTTCCCACCAATCATAGTAGAGTATAGCTCATGATAAATGATATCCATAACATCCACAGTATATGAAGCAGTCGGATCCTCATCTCCCATGCACTCCTTAGCCAGGATAAGAAGGTTGCACAAAGGAGTGGTGAGAGCATCACTATTACCTCCACTCGGCACCAAGAAGGATCTGAAGATGCGCACCAGCTGATCATAGAGAGGAAGAAGTCCCTCCAATCCCCCAACAGTAAATCGAGGAGCATATAACTCAGACATGAACCTCTCCCTCCGAGGTCTCTCCACCTCATGCACACGGCGACCAGTAGAAGGATAAGCGCTGTAAGTGTATCCAAGAAGGCGAGCCAGTCTGTGAAAACTGATCTCACAAGGAGTGGACTGAGTCATCCACTTGAGGCAACAGACTTGATCCTTGCTAAAAACCAGAGTAGACATAAACTGAGTAACGAGCTGGGTGTTGTACGGGCACTGGGTCTCCATGAGCTTCACAAGCCCGAACCGCTCAACAATACTCGCGGCATCAGCAAACTCCTCCTTCTCCTTGATTGCAGCAAAATCAAATGGGTGCATCTCTCGGATAGGGTACTTGAAGTCACAGTAGATATCAGCAAATATGTATGACTGCTCCAAGTTCCAGAAGCGAGAAACACAAGTAGCATCTCGAGAAGTGAGGTAAACATCCTTCTGCCTCAGCAAAGTGAAATCAGGAACACTGACATCGGTCTTATAGTTGAGCCGAGTCTTCCTCTTGCGCCTAGAAGAAACCAGTTTCCGAGGGCGCTTGCCAGAACCCCTTCGGAACCACCTGTGAAACAAGACAATAGAAGGAGAGCAATGGAGATGAGTGCACGTATGTCAAGCAACGGATGAATCATGCATAAAAACAAAAGAAAAGTTTCCAGGTATTAATCTAAGTAGAATTCTAGCAAGGATTATTTTTGGGCTGTTCTCAATCGGTACTGCACACAGCCGGATATTCCGGTTCAGAACTGAACCGGATATTCCGGTGCACCCAGATATTCCGGTTCAATCGTGGACCGGATATTCCGGTACTGCGAAAACAACACAAAAGTAATCCCAATCTAGAGTTCAAAAGTAGATTGGTGACAAGAGAATCTAGTCTATTGTATCTAGCATGCATAGGGTACCCTAGGGAACAATTCCTACCAAGCATTGTCAACAAACACACAAATCCATGGAGGGGTATGGTTATGGCACCAAGATTCAACGAGATTGAACTTTACCGGCATCCATGGACGAAGATACTTGGTTGGAAATGCTCCCGAGGACGAGGGGAACCATATCTGAGCCAAAGCTTGAAGATCCCGCGGAGGAAACGGCCCGGGAGGCCAAGAATCAGTGCGGCGCGTTTGGGGGTGGAGGAGAGGAGTTGGGGAAGAAAGGGCACGAACTGCCTCTTCCCCGTTCCTGTCATGGTTAAGTGATTTTCGCCGGACCAGATATTCTGGTTCAATTTTGAACCGGATATTCCGGTACAACCGGATATTCCGGTCCAGAACTGGACCGGAAATTCCGGCTGCCTACTGTTTCGAAATTTCCTCGTTTCAAAGGACGACACAAGTGCTAGAATAAGATGGCTTTGTGGTAGAATGGCTTAGGTTTAGAAACACCAAACTGATAGAAGTACTTATCCCTCTCAAAAGTAAGAATCAAACAAACAAAAGACAATTGATTGAGATTTTCCTACGAAAGAACACTTAGAAGGGAAAAACCAAGAAATGCAATGAAATATCAAATAAGTCCCAACTAAGATCCAACTCTTCGAAAAGAAGAGGTCGATGGCCTAAGCCACTATGTAAGAGATCATGGTATGCAACCGCGAAGATGTATCTTGGGTGCATTGCCAATTCTCGACATTGAAGCTCACAATTCAACATTAGAAAAAGAGAGATAACAATGAGTATTTGCTTTGGGCATAATGGGGGGGAGGGAGAACCCAATGTGTTAGGATAACACTCCCCCTATGTCCATGCCTACACCTAAACTCGAACACGTTTCATCTATAGGGGTGTGTGCAAGATCTTCAAGTCAAACTCCTAGAATCAATGACATTTAGTTTATTCCTCAAGAACAAGAATCTTGCATCATCAAGTGGCTTCGTGAAAATATCCGCAAGATTGTCCTTGGTGGGCATATAAGATAGTGCAATATCCCCTCTTGCCACATGGTCTCGGATGAAATGATGGTGAATCTCAATGTGCTTCGTTCTTGTATGTTGCACGGGATTGTATGCAATCTTGATGGCACTTTCATTGTCAGACAAAAGTGGCACATTATCCAAATGAACTCCGTATTCCTTGAGAGTTTGCCTCATCCATAGCAATTGAGTGCAAGCACTTGCAGCGACAACATACTCGACTTCGGCGGTGGAGAGAGATATGCAATTTTGCTTCTTGGAAGACCAACTCAACAAGGACCTACCCAGAAATTGGCAAGCTCCGGAAGTAGACTTACTATCATCTTGATCACCCGCCCAATCGGAATCCGTGTAGCCCTTGAGAGAAAATTGTGCCCCCTTTGGGTACCACAAACCAAATCTTGGGGTATGAACCAAATAACGAAAGATCCTATGGACTGCCACCAAATGGCTATCCTTAGGAGCCGCTTGATACCTTTCACACACACCTACACTCAAAACGATATCGGGCCTAGATGCACAAAGATAGAGCAAAGAACCAATCATAGAACGATACAACTTTTGATCCACATCTTTACCCTTCAGATTACGTGATAGGTGGCACTTGACTTGCATAGGAGATGTCTTGATCTTTGAATCTATGAAATTGAACCTCTTGATCATATCTTGGGTATACTTGGCTTGAGAAATGAAAGTACCACGAGCCAATTGCTTGATCTCAAAGCCAAGGAAGAATTTAATCTCTTCCATCATAGACATCTCAAACTTATCAGTCATAAGATTTAAGAACTCATTATTGAAAGCTTGGTTAGTTGAGCCAAAGATAATATCGTCCACATAGAGTTGGCATATGAAAAGCTCTCCTTTTACTCTCTGTGTGAAGAGAGTGGGGTCCATCTTCTCAACCTCAAAACCACGGTCATCCAATAACTCTCTAAGGTGCTCATACCACGCACGTGGTGCTTGTTTAAGTCCGTAGAGCGCCTTATCGAGCTTGTAGACATGGTTAGGGAAGTTGAGGTTCTCAAACCCCGGAGGTTGCTTAACATATACATCCTCTTTGAGTGGACCATTCAAGAAAGCACTTTTTACATCCATTTGTTGCAATTTGAAATTATGAGAAGATGCATAAGCAAGGAGGATACGAATGGACTCAAGGCGAGCCACGGGTGCGTAGGTTTCATCAAACTCAATGCCTTCAACTTGAGTGTAACCTTGAGCAACCAATCTAGCCTTGTTCCTTATGACAATGCCATGCTCATCTTGCTTGTTCTTTAAAATCCACTTAGTGCCAATAACATTGTGGCAATCTTTGGGCTTCTCAACCAATCTCCAAACTTTGTTGCGCTCAAAGTTATTGAGCTCATCATGCATTGCTTCAACCCAATCGGAGTCCTCAAGAGCTTCAAACACTTTATTTGGTTCCACCATAGATATATGAGCTTGATGCTCACTAAAATGTGCCAATTTCCTTCTTGTGGATCTTCTAGCTTGAATATCCTCCAAGACCTTGTTGTCTTGGGCATCAATTTGCTTCAAAGCTCTTCTTATCCTTTTTACAAGACGGGCTTCGATCTCCGCATTATTGCGCGGAGGGATCACTTGATCATCTTGATCATTTGGGTCCCCATCTTGACCAACTTGTCCTTGATCAACATCATCATCATCATCATCATCAACAATATCTTCAACACTTGCTTCAACTTAAGGAGAGGATGAAGAGGATGGTAGATCTTGGCCTTGACCTTGACTCGCATTAGTGAGAGGAGTGGGTACGACTTGCGTAGTGTCTTGGTCAATGAGAGGAGGGTCTTGAACATGTTCTTGGTTAGGTGTGATACTTGGCTCCTTGGCTTGTTCTTCTATTGTAGAGAAGGGCTCCACTTGAGCAGAGCATAGTCCTTCTCGAGTCGGCATAAGGTGTCCCTCAATGGGACGGAAAAATCCCACACCCATCCTTCCTACGGCTTCTTGAGGAATTTCAACATCTACATTAGAAACATGAAATTGCGCCACTTGGGAGCCATCATTTTCCTCGAAAGCCACACTAAAAAATTCTATGACAATCCGTGAGGCTTTGTCAAAGACGTGTGGGATTCGGCACCGTAACCAACAAATATACCCTCAAAAGTTTTGGATTGAAATTTAGACAACCTAACACCCTTAATCAAATAAAAGCACTTACAACCGAATACACGGAAGTAGGAGACGTTGGGCTTGTTGCCGGTGAGGATCTCATATGGAGTCTTGTCCAAGCCTTTGCGGATGTAGAGGCGGTTGGAGGAGTGGCATGCGGTGGATATGGCCTAGGCCCATAAATATTGGGGAGAAGAGTATTCCGCCAACATGGTCCTTGCCATATCCAAGAGAGTGCGATTCTTCCTTTCGGCAACACCATTTTGTTGAGGAGTGTAAGTGGCGGAGTATTGATGACGGATGCCTTCTTCACTAAGGAATTCATTCAAAGTATAGTTCTTGAACTCCAAACCATTATCACTCCTAATAGCCATGATTTGCACATTGTGTTGACGTTGCACTTCGTTGGAGAAGTCGATGATTGTTTGTTGAGTTTCACTCTTGCACTTGAAGAAATAAACCCAAGTGTATCTTGAATAATCATCGACAATCACCAAGGAATACTTATTTCCACTAAGACTTGCCTCGGGCACGGCACCAAAGAGATCAACATGGAGAAGCTCCAAGATCCTCTTTGATGAAATAATAGTCTTGGCCTTGTGGGCCTTATCATGCATCTTTCCTTCAACACACGACCTACAAACGCGATCCTTTGAAAAGGAAACATTTTCTTTTAGTCCGACAATAAGGCCACCTTTGTGAAGACTTTGCAAAGTTCTCATGTTGACATGGGATAAGCGGCGATGCCACAACCATCCCACGTCCGCCTTTCCGAAAAGACACATTGTTTGAGAGTTGGTAGATTTCGAAAAGTCCACCACGAACAACTCATTTTCAGCATGTCCCACGTAAGCGTCGTCAAGAGTCTTGCTCCTCAAAAGGGCCACAATATCAACATCAAAAAAGACGGAGAAACCCATCGTTCCAAGAGAGCGGACGGAAAGTAAATTGTAACCAAGGGATTCGACAAGCATGACGTTCACGATAGTGATATCGGGAGCAACCACAACCTTTCCGAACCCGGATACCTTAGACGAGGACGAGTCTCCATAAGTGACGGTTGCTTGAATGTCATTTGGGCGCAACTCCGTCACAAGTTCTTTGCTTCCGGTCATATGGCTTGTCCATCCACTATAAATTATCCATTTAGTCCCACCGGAAGCATAGTCCTGCAAGAGATCATTGACTAGAGTTAGGACCCGAGAAGGGTCCCTTCATGTTAGCAACAAGGGTCTTTGGAACCCAAATAGTATAGTCAATGAAACCCTCAATAGGACCAACATATTTAGCTTGCACAACACCATAATAATCAACATATAAGAAATGGTGTGGATTGTTAGTTCCCGCGGAGGTGCTACGAGTAGTGTTGTCCCTCATGACACTACTACTCGAGGCAACAATGTTTGCTTGAGCGGTTGTGCTACGAGTAGTGTTGTCCCTAATGACAATACCACCCGTAGTACCATTGTTGGTCTTCTTCTTGTTCTTATTCTTGGCTACATAGCCAAGACCTTGCTTGCCCACTTGTTGCCTAGGAGCACTCAATTGTGGTCTAGAAATGACCACATTAGAGCTAGGGGCAATCACTTGTGGGGTGGGAATCACAAACTTCTCAATTTGAGGGCCTTTGACCTTGAGCCTTGCTAGCTCATCCTTCAACCTAGAATTTTCCTCAATAATATTTGCATGATCACAAGAAGAAGTAGAGGTTCTAGGGTGGTTAGGTTGATTAAGTTGAGTTTGAAGTTGTTCATGCAACTCTTTTAGGGAAGAGTGTTGGCTTTCCAAAGCTTTGTGAGCCTTGGTTAGCTTTTCAAACTCCTCGGTTAGTTTACCATGACCAACCCCAAACTTGACTTTATCATTTTTAGCCTTTTTATATTTAGCAATAGCAAGATCATGTTCCTTAGTAATGTTAGAGACAAGTTCATTATGAGTTAATTCAATAGATTCAAGTTCATCCTCTAGAGAAACTCTACCATCATGCTATTCCTCAAGAGTCATAGAGAGGGATGCAATTTCATCCGCATCCCTTCTTTCAACCTCACCTTTCTTCTCAAGAGCATCTTGGGCCTCTCCCAATTGCCTCATGATATACTCAAAGTACTTCTTGGTCTCCCCTTGCATGTTAGACATAAAACGTTCCAAGGAGACCCTCTCATCTTCTACTCTAAGACTAACAAGATGTTCAAGTTCACTAGGGGTCTTAGAGTTGGGATAAGATGATACCTCCGTGGCCTTAGCCATGAAGCACTTGGCATTTCGTTGAGGAAGATCGTCATTGGGGGATTCAAAGAGGTATGAAGATGATGGAATAGAAGCAATAGTTAGAGCGTCCACTTCACTTGTGGTTTCTTCTTCTTCACCACTCCCGGAATCATACTCCTCTTGAGTCAAGAGCACAAACTTGGTGGGAGAATTCTTGTTGAATGGTTTCTTCTTGAAGTGGGGTTTCTTGTACTCAACCTTGGACTTGTCCTTGCGAACGAGCTTGCCACTATGGAGCTCTCTATTCTCATAGGGACACTCCACAATTAAGTGGTGCTTATCTTGGCAATTGAAACAACATCTCACTTTTTGAGCCCCATCATTGCCATAGCGAGACCTAGTCTTCTCCTCAACAAATTTCTTGCCCTTGGGAGGATTGCTCCAAAACTTTTGCACGGTGAGAGCAATGAGATCCTTTAGAATGGGATCATAGTCATGTTCCTTCAAAGGAGGCAATGCCTCTTCTCCTTCTTCTTCATTCTCAACCTCTCTTGACAAAGCCTTGGCCTTCAAAGCAACAGATGCTCCTTTGTGCATTCCAATGGCCCTAGCACGGTTGTCAAAAGCATTCTTAGTTTGCAATTTATAGGAGCACATTTCTTGCATCACTTGAGTTGAGGTCATGGAAGCGAAATCATGTCTTCCTTGAATGCTCTTCATGTCCGCGCCCTCAAATGGCATTATGGCAATTATGTACTTCCTCTTGATCCAAGCATCATCAATGTACTTGGCACCAAAATTTGAGAAAGCGGTGGCAAGAGTCTTGAGTCTCCGGTACATGTCCACATGATCCTCTCCATCATGCATATAGAACCCTTCGGCCTCATTGGTCAAGGCATCATATCTATTCCTTTGCATGCTCTCATTGCCCACAAACATGATGAAAAGAGCGTCCCATGTTTCCTTGGCGGTGGAATATTGTTGAAGATGCGGTATGTGGTTAGGACCCACGGCTTGTTGAAGAATGGACAAAACGGTGTAGTTGAGTTGGCAATCTACGGCTTCTCTTCTTGTTAGGTTCTTGGGATCAAATGGCTTGTATCCATCACGAGTGATCCTCCAAAGATCTATACAAGAAGAGTTCAAGTGAGTTTCCATGTAATATTGCCATTCACGAAAAGAAAAAGCATCAATTTTTGGTGGATCTCCTCTAGGGATTATATGAGGAAGTGGGACGGGAGGATCGGGAGAATAACTTCCGGGAACGGCATGAAATTCTCCATCAGCTTCCGTACCCGTCTTAGTGGAGTGTTTGGCGGAAGCATTTTTATGTGGATCACCATCTACCCCTTTCTTACCGCCCTCCAGAATAGTTTCCGGAGGAGAAGTCTCGGATGCCTCCGGTCCTTTGGCTTTGAGAAGTTGCGACAAAACTTGACGCAACTCATCAAATTTAGCGTCAATGGATGAGGTCAATGAAGTTCTCAAATCATTGAGATCATCCATGGACACCCTTGCCTTGGACAATTCGGTATCCGATTCTTCTGCCATACTAAAACTCTTAGGCGGTTAAGCCCAATAGAAGAGCCCAGGCTCTGATACCAATTGAAAGTACAGTATGGGCACCTAGAGGGGGGGTGAATAGGTGTTACGACCAATTTTAATTTTTCTTTCAATTTAGGCTTGACACAAAGGTAAATTCTCTAGATAATGCGGCTACGGTGAATTTACCTATATGACAAGGATAATGATAAACACAAAGCAAGCGATAAGTAAAGAGAGTGAGGGAACGAGGTGACCAAAGTGAAGCACACGGAGACGCGATGTATTCCCGAGTTCCTCCTTGTTAGGGGAGTACGTCTCGTTGGAAGGGTGTGAGCTCGCCATGAAGGCCTACTTAACGCCACAAAGGCCTCATCCTATTCTCCGATGAACTCCGCCACAAAGGCCTAGTTCACCTTCCACTATTGAACCCCTTTGAGGCGGGGATCGAGTCGTTTACAAACAACTTGGGGCACACACCCAAAACCAAATTGGGGGCTCCCAAATCTTCTTGAATCACCAACAAGTATCAAGATGCCTAGGTTCTCCACAAGAGGAAACCCTAGGCAAGATCCCTCAAGCTAGAGAGGGGGAAATGAAGAACGGCTCGGTGAAGATGTAGATTGAGGCCTTCTCCTTCAATCCTCCAAAGATCTTCAAGATTGGGTGGAGGGATTGTGAGTTATGAGGGATTTGGTGAGCTCCTAAATGCTAATAAATGCTAAGGGGAAGAACTAGATCTCAAGGAAGAAGAGGAGGGGTATTTATAGCTCCTCACAACTAGTCGTTGTGCAGGATTTTGGGACCGGAATATCCGGTCCAAGTTTAGACCGGAATATCCGGTCTGCTGCTCTTCACGAATCCTATAGACTTCAACCGGAATATCCGGTTGCCCATGAATAATACGGTTCCAATAATCCGGCTCACTTCTATCCTGCACAGGCAACCGTACCGGATATTCCGGCTCCTCCAGAATAATCCGGTACAAATAATCCGGCTCGCCTCTGTCAGCTTTTCCTCCAGTCCTTAGCCGTTTCGAGCAAAAACTCCACAATCGGAATATCCGGTCCGAGATGAATAATCCGGTTCCAAATAATCCGGCTCATCTCTGTCCCGAAAATTGTCCGAAATTTTCCAGACCGGAATATCCGGCTCCACGAATAATCCGGTTCCAAATAATCCGGTTGACTTCTGTCCCAAATCTCTCAGGCCAAACTTCACCGATCTTTTCGATGATCGATGCCGATGTTAAGTATGAAACCTGCACGCTAAACACCTCTATAAATAATGTACTTAGTATTGTTAACTAACACACAAAACACCGGGAAAACGAAATGCACTTTCAGGTACGCACTGTATTTCTCTTTCCCATGTGTGTATGGTTTTTTGTTCTGGATGTGTCGACGGTGCCTACTGAGTGGCTCAAGTTTTCAGATATGATTCTACGGAAGATTTGTGTTGACATAATTATATGAATGTTGGGAATCATTTGCATTTCACCATTTATTTTTTCATCTCACGATTCATGCTACTGTCAAAGAAAAACATAGTTTGGAATTTAAACAAGCAAATATTTCATATTGGACTTCAGTTTAATCCTATGATAGACTACTACAATAATCACTTGATGTTTTGTGTTCGGTCTTTATCGCCTTTATCTGCCAGTAGAATTCTACCAATTGCTAATTGTAACTTGAGAACATTTTGGATATTATAGCGTATTCAATTTTTTCTGGGTTTATTATCCTTGAACACTGTTTTTTCGTGACACATATCTCATCTACTAGACATAGTGATTGTTTTAGTATAAATGCTGCTCTCGGGGGTGATATATTGGCCTAAATGAAAGTGTGCATGCCTACTTCAATGAGAGACATAGGTTCACGTGAGTGTTCTGCTCAGTGCTCACCCTTGTGTTTTTTGTGCATCCCTTCCTGATCTGTATGATGCATGGAGTGTACTTGCTATAGATATCTTCCTGATGCACAACGAGCTATCTATAGGCCATTAGTTATGGTGTACCAGTGATCATATATGCCTTAAAGATTCACTAATATGTTGTTTTTCTTCATGCTCGTGTTTAAACCTTTTCTCATAGAAACAATGTGGTTAATTTTAATATTTATTTGGTCTCACATCTTCCTATGCTTTTGTGTAACACGACCTATTGATTTGGTGTCCTGGCTCATATTTGATGAGCTGTGAAAATAACTTGAAAATAACTTATTGATTCAAATTACAATACCACTTTGTATTCTGGCTGAGCTGAGAACAAATAGTTACCAATCAGTGTGTGATGGATCACTCTATAACTATCATGTAGGTACCCTCTCGCGCTTAATTTCTACTGGTTTTGACTATGAAATGTCACATACTCAAATTTGGCTTGGTCATTTGGCTTCTATCACTGTGACGGATCACTTTGTATTCATGCTTCTATCAGCTTAGCTTTGGTCATTTCTCTTGGTTTTAAAATACAGTGTGTACCTTCTATTTCTATTGATAAATTTGATCCATATTGTTACTACATAGATTCATTTTTCTCTGGGTGAAATAGTGATTTTATATTTTCACCATCAAATTTATCATTTGACATTACAATATAATACAGGTTAGTAGGCCCAAAAGGCAAAGGAGAATTCTAGATGCCGTTTCCAAAACCCTCGGTAGCCTGCAGAATTCTCGCCAAACTAAGAAATTTAGTTTTTTGTGCAGATGAGAAAATATATGTTCTGTTATCTACCTTGCTGCTCCTACTCTCAAATAAATTATATGGTATGTTGCTCTCCTGATCCTCTGGATGGTCTAAAAACAGAGCAACGTGTGTCTTCGAGGGCGTCCCTCCTTCCGTGGTGAACATCATTTTGCGAGTCAAGGAGGAAGCAGTTCTCTGGTCTAGAGCAGTGGCCCTCGGCCTTAGAATGATCTCGCTTATAACCTAGGACGTTCATGGAGAAGCCAAACGGTTATCACCTTTAACCTGACACCCCGTGAATGTAAAAATTATATTCATTAAGTGTTCGACATCATGCCCATCTTATTATAAAATGTTCTTAATTTCAGTATTTAATAATATATTATCATATGAAGCTAATAAATGTGATGTGTAGATGTTGTTCTTGTAATGTTAAGTATGATCTATGATCAAGAACAACACACAAATAAGTGCACTGAACTTAGAATGATCAATAATTATTTTTCTTATGTAACAAAATTATGGCCTCTTTGGGGGGTGCCGGACATGTGTCCCTTTTTTATGGCCTGTCCTACAGTGGCACCCCCGAAGCCACACCCACTAAAATCTTTGTCATTAACACAAACAGCTCGTGAGTAGCTACCAGCAAACAACATCGAAGCAAAAGTCTTGATTTTCATTAAAGTTTTAGAACAAAAATTACAATGGGCGCCCTGACTACTACTCCCGGTCGCCGTTGTCCTTGTTGTTGCTTCTCTCTGCCTCGCCATGCTCGCCCTCTCCGTCCTGGCAGCACTCGTGTCGGAGCATGGTGCCATCGAACATCTTGATGCGCAGCTTGCACCCATCGTGGCAGAAGGTGAGCATCCAGCTCTGCCGCACCTTGTGCATGCGGGTAAACGCCGCCCAGACGTTTTGGAGGAACAGCTCACTATCGTGCCTGACCACGACGGTGTCCACGCGGTGGGGGCAGTCTTCCAGCTGAAGAGTGAAAAACTCCGCTCGTTGCCTACAACCAGGCGGTGATTCTATCGGGCATACTCGGGAGGTTGCCCAATGGTTGCAAGAGGAGAACGAAGAAAGCGCAGATCTTCCGTCCTCAGCTGCGCCGCCACGGCCGCCGCGACCACCACAGCCTGATTCGCTACATGCCGTCCTCGCGCTCCTCGCCCTCCGCAACCGCCTCTTGGAGCTTTGTCCATCGCTTTCCGGCGAGAGGGGATTTATGAGAGGTGCGGGGAAGGGCGATGATCCCCACTCTGATGAGAGGGGATTTTATAGGGATACATATAGTGGGACACGAGCAGCTTGGGGGAGTGGAAGCTCCTCGGTCTACGCCACACCTACGCCACACGTAGCGACGTGTGGGGAGGTGGCGGCTCCTCGTTCTCCGCTACACGTTGGGATGTGCACGTGTGGGGAAGTGGCGGCTTCACCTTGCCTGCCCGCAGCTGCGTCGCCTCGATAGACGACGCATCCTGTCCCATCAATCGGGCCATTTTTAAGTGCGTCGTCAGGTTCACTCTGGCACAAATCGCCCACCAACGACGCAGTGGCGTTGCCGAAGAAGAATGTTGTGCTGTCGGGCGATGAGGAGAAAGTCGTCGAGGACCCGCTGCCAAAGGACGGCATGGAGGAGGACGAGGGCATGGAGGAGGAGGAGGAGGAGGACATGGCAGACGACGACGAGCCGCTACCGGCACCAGACGTGGCTGCAGACCGGTGGGATGCTTGGCCCACATGGGAGGAAGCCTTGCACGGTGCATGCACGCGATGATTTGGAGCGCCATTGGCACAACCCACGGTTCCTGCGATGCTGCCTCCCGGATGGCCACCACCGCCGACACTAGAGCAGGAGCAGGCCGGAACGCCGTCGCCATCGGACGAGGACGACGATTAGAACTTAGGCGGTCGTTGTGTTTTAATTATATCTATCTATCTATCTATCTATCTATCTATCTATCTATATATATATATATAGGTATATATATATATATGCGAGCTATTGTACAACCAGGTGTAGAATAGTGTCATACAACCGATTCTGAACTTCTGACAGAAAAACAGAGAACTGCCCTGCTGTAAGGACAGTTCCGTGCGGTAATTTTAACGTAACTTTTAACCGTTTATCGGAATTGAGCAAATGATATACCGTTGAAAAGCCAGTGAAATTCCGCATCTTTCCTCGTCTCACGTAGGTTTCCAAATTCGTAACCATTTTTAAACGAATTAAAAAATACTCAAATCTGATAAAAACTGTTGTGGACGTATTTTTTGAATAACTTTTTAACCGTTAATCAGAATTGAGCAAATGATATACCATTAAAAAGGTAGTGAAATTACGCATCTTTTTCAATTTGTCACTTTTTCCAGATTTGTTATGGTTATTTTTTTATTTTTAAAAAACACGATCGACAAAATGCCACACAGAACGTATTTTTTAAATATTTTCTCAACCGTACATCCGAATGATGCAAATGATATACCGTTGGAAAACTGTTCAAATTCCGCAACTTTTTCTATTCTACGGTTTTTCTTTAATTCATGACCGATTAAATTCAATTTCAAAATATACTAATCTGTAACGTAGTATACAAAATGGAGTATTGAACTTCACCTGACACACATGTGAACTTCCCGGTACACGTCTATGTACTGTCTGACGGAGTTTTCGCGATTTGTGTTTAATAAAACAACAAGAACTTTTTAACCGTTTATCGGAATTGAGCAAATGATATACCATTGAAAAGTCAGTGAAATTCCGCATCTTTCCTTGTCTCATGTAAGTTTCCAAATTCGTAACTATTTTTAAACAAATTAAAAAATACTCAAATCTGGTAAAAACTGATGTGACCGTATTTTTTTCAATAACTTTTTAACCGTTAATCAGAATTGACCAAATGATATACCGTTGAAAAGGTAGTGAAATTACACATCCTTTTCAATTTGTCACTTTTTTCAAATTAGTTACGATTATACCTTTATTTTTAAAAACACGATCGGCAAAATGTCACACACAATGTATTTTTTAAATATTTTCTCAACCGTACATCGGAACGATGCAATTGATATACTGTTGGAAAGCTGTTCAAATTCCGCAACTTTTTCTCTTCTACGTTTTTTTTTAATTCATGACCGATTAAATTCAATTTCAAAAATATACTTATCTGTAATGTAGTATAAAAAAATGGAGTATTGAACTTCACCCGACACACATGTGAACTTCCCGGTATACGTCTGTGTACTGCCCGACGGATTTTCGTGATTTGTGTTTAGTAAAATAACAATAACTTTTTAACCTTTTATCAGATTTGAGCAAATGATATACCGTTGAAAAGCTAGTGAAATTACGCATCTTTCCTTGTCTCACGTAGGTTTCCAAATTTATAACCATTTTTAAACAATATAAAAAATAGTCAAATCTGGTAAAAACTGCTCCGATCATATTTTTTGAATAACTTTTCAACCGTTTATCAGAATAGAGCAAATGATATACCGTTGAAAAGCTAATGAAATCACGCAACCTTTTCATCTTGTCACTTTTTTTAACTCGTTACAGTTATTTTTTTATTTCTATAAAACATGGTTAGTGAAATGTCATACAGAACAGATTTCTTAAATATTTTCTCAGCTGTAAATCGGAACGATGCAAATGATATGCCGTTAGAAACCTGTTGAAATTCCGCAACTTTTTATCGTCTACGGTTTTATTTAATTCATCACCGATTAAATTCAATTTCAAAAATATACTAATATGTAACGTAGAATAAAAAATAGAGTATTAAACTTCACTCGACACACAGGTGAACTTCCCGGTATACGTCTGTGTACTGCCCGACGGAGTTC
Organism: Alopecurus myosuroides; assembly: GCA_028641055.1. Taxonomy (NCBI): domain Eukaryota; kingdom Viridiplantae; phylum Streptophyta; class Magnoliopsida; order Poales; family Poaceae; genus Alopecurus; species Alopecurus myosuroides. Next base: position 666,634,161 of record CM054057.1, on the reverse strand, counting down.
TTGTGATTTGCGTTTATTAAAACAGCGATAACTTTCTCATACATTATCCGTTTTACCTTAATGAGCACTTAAATCGTTTGGGGTGAAAAGACATATCTATTAAATCTACCGGTTTCACCGGTAACGAAAAACTCAAAAATCGATTTCTAAATGGGTTATTTTCACGGTCAATGTTCGGTCAACCTTATTTTGCATGTTCAAAAAATCACTTGGCCACTCATCCGACCTCCAAATTGAGTGATTTTTGTTGCATTACAAAAAGAGAGCCGGTGACTATATATCTATGAAAAAATAGAGTAATGAAATTCTCTCGACATACATGTGAACTTATCGGTTGTTGAGTTTGTTCTCCCGACGGGATTCTGCAATTTAGACAATGATTTTAATGTCCTTTATTTTTTCTGTGTGTATCACGTTGAAAATGGATTACTTGGAATTCCCTCGACACACGTGTGAACTTCACATGACCCACGTATGAACTTTTCGGTATATTTTTGTGTACTGCCGGTCGGAATTTTCGTGATTTGTGTTTACTAAAACAGTGATAACTTTCTCATACATTATATATTGTGTTGGAAAACAACTTGAGCTAGTGCGGAGCTCGGTGCGGCGCGGAAACTCGACGGGTGTTGCGCCGACCAGAGTGCGCGTGGGGCTGCTGTCAAGGAAGCGCCCGACAGAGCGAGGTAAGGTCGGCCAGCGCGCAGCGGCGTGAGAAGGCGGCTCGGCCGGCACGAGGAGTTTCTCCCTCTCTATCACATAATTTCGGAGTTTCTAACTACGACATCCTACTATGAACTGCATGATGGCACTAGCGGCACAGGCTCGAGGAGCCTCAGTTGATGGCCATAGTTGTCACCGAGGAATGGGATCGGGGATGGCACACGAGCAGCAGACCAAAGACAGATCCAGGATTTGAGCATGGCGGGGACCAGACAAGATGAAAAAATATCAAGACTTACAAGTATCATTATGTACGATAGTAGGTTGTGCCGGAATCGTTGTTTTCTTTGGTGGATTTATATTTTAAGCCGCAGAATTGGAGTTTGGACCAATTGGTTTAAAATAATTACTAATTGGTGGTGTCTTCCTCTTCATAGCATGCAGCTATAATATTTGAAAAAACTAATAAACCATTATAACTAGCCAAAAAAATTATCAAGGATCAGATATATAATACCTAGGTTGGGGCTTGGGCGATCACCGAACCAGATCTGGCAACAAAATTGTTATTGGGGCCGTCACGCATGGGGCGGTGGCAGCAGTAGGTTGCCGTCGCCAATTGAGGTTCCTTGATCTTTCGTTTCGAACATGTAGGCATGTCTTGTGGCGACGGCGACATCGTGGCTCAATAGCATTCGACATGCGGGGAATATGGATTATGCGATTGTGGCTGCCTGGGTTTTTTTGGACAAAAAATAGTGGTTTATTGATTAAATCCCAACAATACAAAAGGTTCGCATCCAGGACAGAATGATAAATGTCACTAGATCTAACAACTAAGCAAGACTGAACTAGAAGATGCGCTACTTGGTTACGAGATCCCTTAACATGGACGAAAGGGATTGAGGTAAAATCTCCAGCAATGAACCCGATATCATCCACTGTCATACGCATGATGGACTTGTCCAACTTCGCGGAGTTTAGACGTTGTACCACAGAGAGACAGTCCATGGCGAAGATGGCTCGCTCGACTCCCTCTTCCCGCGCAAAAGAAATTGTCCTTAGGGCCTTAACTAGATGCATTGGTTTTGGCCCAAACAAATTAGCTTGCGGCGACGGTGGGTTGAGAGGATTAGAATTAGGCTAATTATCAGATTATATTAGCTTCCCATAAAAAACAGACTATATTAGTTGATACATATATATACCCGCTGGCCGCTGCTACGTACGATTAGGAGTGGCCGAATCATGGGGGTGGCCTGGCCACCCCTCGCCCCTCCCTGGATCCGCCTCTGCAGCAGACCATGATCGACATGCAGCAGGGACACTGGGGCTTAGTGGTAAAGTTGCGTGAACTCCCACTCTAAGCCATCTAAACTGCAAGCAATTCGGAAGTGAACTTCTACACCGGAGGCCATCTCATCTTCTACGAAGTGAAGATAATGAACATTAAAGCAAACAGCTTCGGGGTACCTTCTGCCAGTTGAGCACGCAACTTTTTTTGTTTTTAGACACAGAGATGTGAAGTTTGTTCCTGCCCGTGGCTACACAGTAGCAGGCGACAGGCTAGAAAACGCTCCGAGGGACTCCACGGCCGGCGGAATTCAGAGAGAAGAGCGGTGCAGTTCACATAGCTTGACGGCCTCCACGCGCGAATGCAAGAGCAACAGCTCTATCTATGGCTCTTGCATCGGCCTCCAGCAATAGGCGTATAAACGGAGGCCGGCATCGGTGCAAATTGACCAACAGCCACGCGAAATGATTGGAATCGGCTGGGCCGGATGTCTATTGGGACCTGGAGACGGCGGTGACCACGCTGGGGGAGAGGTTATGAAAATAAAAAAGCGCTCATGTCCTCCATCTCTAGCAGTCCAAGCCAATGTGGAGCGCCCCCGATACATCCGGCCACAAGTTCAGAGCGCAGTCTACAACGAAATACAGGGAGGTATAGAGCGATGATTCTCAGAAGTTCAGAGCGATGCTTCTCAGTGTATAGAAAAACAAACTGTAGAACAATCTAGAAACAATAGGACATGCCCCTTTCGAAATTACTACGGAGTACTAGTTTGAGGACTGGTAAAGAATGAACAAAAGGGTAAACAGGAATCCTCACGTCTGTTCATTGCAATTTCTGTCACTCAAGCCAACAATCTTGAACTCTGAATTGGCAGGAGCAGCTTTTATCCTCAAGTTCTTGAGAGCATACTTAGCCTGTTAGGAAAACATTCAAATTAGAATCATCACAAGAAAAAATGGCGGAACGACTTTTCACGCAAAATTATCAAGAGAACCAAATATGCAACTTGCCTTTTGCCAGTCAATCCTGCAAGGGTGGTCAACATTCTGGATTTCGAGAAGAAAATCGATAAGAGGACCAGGTTTAACGATCATTGTGGTCGAAACATCTGCAGGTCAAAAGAAGTTTATCATGACGGTACCATGTAAAATCTGATGTAGCCATCGCAAAGTGAACGATGAACATACAACAGAACCATATAAAGTGCCCTCTGTCTAAAAAAAAATACAACAGAACTATATATAGGGTGAGGTGCATACCGACGTTCAGGGATAATCCACTCTGTGCCACGGAAACTCGAGCGAAACCCTCGGCACCCCATGACTCCACCGCCCAAGTCAACGAAGCTTTGAGGATGGTTGTGGAAAAATGACTGACGAAGCAAAAGGGGCTGCCCCTGTGTATAGTCAAAACTCATAAGCATCAAACAAAGCCATGACACGAAAAATCATATAGAAGCCTAAGCACAGAGGAATGATTAGGGGAAAGACATGCACAAAGAGGTGTACTCCCTCCGTTCAACAATACATGACTTGCATTTGTCTATATATGGATGTATCTAGACACTAAAACTTGTCTAGATACATCCATATATAAATAAGAGAAAGTCATCTATTGTTGAACGGAGGGAGTACTATTTTGCAGAATGCTGCCTGAGTATGATATCAAGAACTCGGAGGGCCTCCAGGGAGTTGTTCGATTCCTGGCCTCTAGTGGCCTGCGCGATCGCGGCCATCGGGACCCTCGCCGCAAAGCACAGCTCCACTTTACAGTTCGTTCCAGGACCGATCCTGAGATTTCGGGGGCCGGGGTGAGGCGAAAATTTGGGGCCGCTTCGTACAAGTAGACATATATATATATATATATATATATATATATATATATATATATGCGCGCGTGCGTGTGCGTGTGTGCGCGCGCGCGTGCGTGTGCGTGCGTGTGTGTGAGAGACATGTTTTTTTTACATGGAAACCACCTGCGGAAGAAAAACTACGTACACATAAAGGTATAAAATATTATGGAGTAATACTACAATTTTGATGTACCCTAAAATTTTCTTCTTACATTTCTAGATGCAAAGTCATCAACGATGGAATCATGTCAATATCATCCAATAATTTCTTCTTGATGAACAGAGTTAACCATTTAGTCCTCTCTTGTGACATTATAGATTTTAAATAGTTCTTCAATAATTTTAATTTTGAAAAGCTTCTTTCAGCTGATGCAACAGCTACGGGCATAATAAATAAGATCCGATAAACAACGTACATATTAGGATAACAATCTACTTCTTAACAAACTAAATAATCTTTATAGCGGACATTGTTCTATCTGGCAACGTCAACTGCATAACACTTAACTCGAAAATTAGATCATTTAACTCGATATCACTTTCGTTTTTTAAAGAGAAAGTATTTATGCGACTATCTTTAATTTTTGAACCATCTATTGACTTCAAATTTGTTTAACTCATTAAAAATCCAAATATAACGACTGTAATTTTTCAAATCTACTCTTCAATTGCCATATCTACGGCGATGAATCGCAAAATCAACTAAGTTGTGGCGGACAAGGGACGACGGGCGAGCAGACGATCGATGGCGCAAGCAGAAAAGTCGATGATCAATGTGATCTGATCCTAAATCCTTATATTTGCACGCACATGTACTTCAATTGGTTTGGCCAACCATGCTCCCCTGTCTCCCCGAGTAAGCAGAAAAGTCGATGATCGATGTGAGCACCCGTACAGAGGGTCTCGAGTCGGTTACCTATCGGTTTGGCCAACCATGCTAAGGCAGCCTTCAGGCCCAATCGCCGTTGAAGGGTTCTTCAATTATGCGGAACGAACCTATTAAGATATTAATTGATGTATTCACAATAAAAACTGCGAACCGACGAACATATTAAAGCTAATTAAGTTTTTTCTTTGCACGCACATAAACCAAGCCTAGTAACACATACCTGAAATGGGCCCCCAAATTTTTTGGGCCCGGGGCAGCCGCCCCTCTCGCACCCCCTCACGACCGGCCCTGGTTCGTTCACAGCCTCCGCACACTCTTCCTGTCACTTCCAGGACTGTCATTGTCTACGGAGCTCCCATTGGCAACACTCCTACAACAACCAAGTAAGAATTTAGTTATGTAGGGAACACAGAGAGACCGTGGTATCAGCGATATGATTCTGTGCGGAAAGCGTTACCCCTGATCGGGGCATGGGTACGTGTTATATAGGTGGATATAAGCCTCCACGAGCGTGTATACAAGAGGGAGTAGGATTCGGTACAAGACCGATCCAATTACAACTCAACACGGGAACACACGCATACTATACATATGTTGAACACCCTCCCTTAATCTAAACTCTGAGAAGATTTAGATTATGCTTAAACTCATTTAGGCTACTAACAGAAAGAGCCTTAGTGAAACCATCTGCAATCTGAACTTTGCTTGATATAAACTTGATCTCCAGTCTTTTGCTTGCAACTCGTTCTCTCACAAAATGATAGTCAATCTCGATATGTTTTGTACGAATATGGAATATAGGATTTGCTGATAAGTAGGTGGCACCAAGACTATCACACCATAGGCAAGGTTTTTCTGACATCTTTATACCGAGTTCATTAAGAAGGGCTTCAACCCATATGAGCTCTGCTGTGGCATTTGCTAAGGATTTATATTCAGCTTCAGTACTAGATCTTGAAACTGTTGCTTGCTTACGAGCACTCCACGAGACAAGATTTGGCCCAACAAATATAGTAAATCCACCAGTAGAGCGTCTGTCATCAATGCAACATGCCCAATCTGCATCTGAAAATGCACTAAGCAGTGTAGAAGAGGATTGTGTAAATGTTATACCAATATCTATTGTATGCTGAACATATCGTAGGATCCTCTTCACAGCTGTCCAATGAACAGTTGTTGGTGCATGGAGATACTGACAAACTTTATTAACCCAAAAAGACTGATCTGGACGAGTCAATGTCAAGTATTGCAAGGCACCAACAATGCTTCTGTATTGTGTACTATCTTCAGGACCAAGAGGATTACCAGTATGCAAGGACAGTTTTTCTGATGACGAAACTGGTGTAGGAGCTGGCTTACATTGCATCATACCTACTTTTCCAAGAAGCTCACGTGCATATTTTTTGTGTGTCAAACATATACCATTCTGCATCTTCTTTACCTCTATGCTCAAGAAGAAATGAAGATCTCCAAGATCCTTAATGGCAAAGCTTTCATTAAGATCCTTTACCAAGGAAGGAATTGCATCATCTGAAGAGCTGGTCACTATGATATCATCAACATAAATCAGCACAAATATCACCACACCAGACTTGTTAAAGAGAAACAAAGAGGTGTCAGTTTTAGATAAGGTAAAACCGAGATCATAGAGCCTTGTTGTGAGCCTAGAAAACCAAGCTCGAGGTGCTTGTTTCAGTCCATATAGAGCTTTGCCAAGTCTGCAAACATGGTTAGGTTCAGGAGTATCCTCAAAACCCGGGGGTTGCTTCATATAAACCTCCTCTTTCAGAACACCATGTAAAAACACGGTCTTGACATCTAGCTGCCTTAAAATCCAACCACGATGGTTGCTGCTTTCATAACAGGATTGAAAGTTTCTTCATAATCAATACCATATCTTTGCTTAAAACCCTTTGCCACAAGTCGAGCCTTATACATGTCAATTGTCCCATCTGCACGTTTCTTTATGCGATAAACCCCTTTGCAATCAATTAAATTCTTTCCTTGACTGGGGGAACAAGGTGCCATGTTTTGTTATGCATTAAGGCATCATATTCTTCCTTCATTGCTTCATGTCAACGTTCATGACCAAGTGCTTCTGAAAGTGTATCTGGCTCACCCGTGGAAGCAAACATACCATTGAAAGAACATAGGTTCTAAATCCTGTTTTGAGTGTTTGATTACAACATATAGATGGACTAATGTGGTTTGCTAAGTGTACTCAGAAAACATAGTCCCGTAAATGTCCTACAAAGTTCAACAATAAGTGAGAAAATGCTACGGGAAAATACAAGGAAGAGTTGAAAAGAAACGGCGAAAAGAAAGGAGAAAAAGGAAGAAAGAAGCAGGGTGGCCGGCCTCCAGGCCGGCCTGGCCGGGCTCCAGGCCGGGCTGGCGCAGCTCCTGGCCAGCCCCACGCCGGCCCCAGGCCGGCCCCCAGGCTGGAGCTTTCGGGTGGGGGTCCGGCCTCACCCCCTCGCCCCCGCCGGCCCTAGGCCGGCCTCCAGGCCGGGGCGCCCGGGTGGGGGGCCGGCCTCCCCCCTGTTCCACGCCGGCCCCAGGCCGGGTCGGCAGCAGCCACGCCGGCCTCCCCCTGCGCCCACGCCGGCCCCAGGCCGGCCCCCAGGCCGGGGTGGGTTCTGGCCCGGCCCTGGCTGCCCCCAGGCCGGCCAGGCCGGCCCCCAGGCCGGGGTGGGTCGCAGGAAAGGTGTTCCCCCCCTAAAACGGCCATATTTCGATGAGAGTATATATACGGGGTCTTCACCTACCTTTGCTCTTTGTCAATCCCACTCACTCTCTCTCTCACCACCATTGATTGACCAAGCTCAAGCTCAAGAACAAGATCTCCACAAATCCCCAACCAAAGCTCGTGATACTTTGGGATTTGAAGGAGACACCCCCGATCTACAACTCCACCGAGCCGATTAGAAATCCACCCACTCATCCCATAGGGATCTTGTCATTCTTAGTTCATTGGAGCTAGGAATCTTGTTGCTCTTAGTTCATCGGAGCTCGGAGCCTTGTTGATATCCCCGGTGCTTTTGTGCCCGTGGATCTTGCTTCTCGGAGTCTTGGCGGCTCTTGGGATTTGGTGAGGACCCTCCAATCTTGTGGAGTGTGCCTCATCCTTGTAAAGGTTCTAGTTGTCAACCTCAACGGCAACATAGTGATTCGAGTCTATCCACATCGGTGGAAGATCTCGAAGGAGATACGGTGTGGCATTTGAGGCCTACTCGGTGTTCCACTTTGGTGGCACCGCACCGCTCCAACGGAGATTAGCTTCCATTGGGAAGTGAACTTCGGGATAAATCTCCGTGTCATTGTGTTCGGTTATCCCTCAACTTATCTTTACTTGTTACTACTAGCTTAGTCATATTGTTCACCTTGTGCTAGTCGTAATTGCTCAACATATAGGATTGTCCATCTAGTTGCATACTCTAGATAATCTATATTTGAGCTTTGCCTTGTTAACTTGAAAAAGAAGTTAAAATTTGTAGTTAACCTATTCACCCCCCCTCTAGTTAACCTCTCGATCCTTCAATTGGTATCAGAGCCTCGTCTCTTTATAAAAGGCTTTACCGCCTAAAGAGGAGGTGAGGATGGCCGATGATCCCGTCACCATGGATGGGATTCAAAAGCTAATCCAAGCTATGATTGATTCTTCCGAGAAGAAGATGGAGGGACTAATAAAATAATTGACATCTCCATCTAAGCAACCTAGTGAAAAGATTATCTTAGATGAACATGGAAACCCCTTGCCAACTAAAGAAGGAAGTGATACAACTTCACCTTTAAATAATGGTGCACCATCAAATGGTAGTGGTGGCAATTCTTTTGGCTATGCATACAACAATGCTCCTAATGTTCAACATCCGCATGTCTCATCTTGGTCCACCTACTTTGGTGGATCGGCATCGTTTTACTAATTGGAAAGCTTCCCTGAAGTCTTACATGTGCAGCTCGTCAATGCAAATATGGAGAATTGTTGAAAAGGGATATGAGCCAAAGGATCCCGCTAATCTAAGCTCAAGTGACATCATTGATGAGCAACTCAACGCTCATGCCTTGCACATGTTGGAAAGGGCAATGGAGAAGGAAGGAGTTGAGCACATCCGGTCCTTCACAAGTGCAAAGAAAGCTTATGATGGTCTTGTTGATATGTTTGACGGCAATGTCAACCTCCAAAGGTCCAAGAGGTCAATCATTCAAAGAAAAGTTGAACACTTTCATTTGGGCGACGGAGAGAACATAGAAGACATGTTTAGAAGACTCAAGGCTCTTGTTAATGATATGAGAGATGGTGGATTCACGGATTGCACGGAGAATTGGGTCAAGGAGAAATTCCTTCTCACCTTGATGCCATATAATGAGAACATGGTGATGAATGTACAAGCAAGGGCCGACTATTTGGATCTATCCCCCAATGATGTCCTAGGTCTTTTTATCACTCTCAAGGTCATGAAACAAACCTCCGATGATGTCATGGCCCGTGTGAACGGAGCAAAGAAAGCATCTCTTGCCTTGAAGGACAAGGTCATTCCCCATGAAGATAATGACTCGAGTGATGATGGTGCCTCTATGCATGAGGTCTCCGAGAGAGAAATGAGGACATCACATGATGAATGCTTAGCTCTTGCTCAACACAAGTGGTGGAAGAAAGGAGACTTTAGATCCAATGCCACCAAGAACAAAGGAAAGGAATCCTCTAGCACGAAGAAAGCAAGAACTTGCTTCAATTGTGGAGATTCCGAGCACTTCGTTGCCGAGTGTCCCTTCAAGAGTAGAATTGAGAATGGAGGAAGACTTATCAAGAAATCCACCTTCATTCCCAAGTCCAAGAACTTCATCAAGAGAGGCCCTCCTAGGGCAATGATTGCTAACGAAGTAGAGTACACATCCGGTGGTGAAGAGGATGATGGTGAAGGCGAACAAGTAGGTATGGCGGCCATGGCTAGGGGCGTCATACCTCCTAACTTAAGCTCTCTCTTCTCCAACCCAAATGACAACAAGGGCCCCTCGATTCACAAGTGCTTCATGGCCAAGGGTGTACCCGCAAAGGTGACTCCTACACTTAAACTTGCTAACTCCTCTATTCCTTCACTACTAAATTGTGTCGAGGAAGATCCCTTGACAAACTTTGTTGAAACACTAGAAGGAGAAACTAAATCAATTTTTGTCTCTCTCATGGATCAATTAAGTGAGGCACATGGCCTCATTGATGAACATGAGGAGAGAATAATGTTGCTTGAAAAGTTTGCTCGTGATGATGCTAATAAAATTGAGGAGCTTGAGAAAGCTCTAGATGAATCACATTGTCTTAAAGAAAGCATTGAAGAAACCTTTGCAATTGACATAGCTAAAGTTAAACTTGATTGTCAACATGCTTTTGCTAAGGTAACGGAATTCATGAGTTTAAATGATGCAACTAACCAAGGGTATAATGAACTCATTAAGGATTTTGATAAGCTTAAAATTGATCATCGTACTATCTCAAATGAGCTCAAAACCTTAAAAGGAGTTAGAATTATGAATGAAAACTCTTGTGCTACTAACCCTTTGTGTGTCAAGGCAACTCTCATTGAGGAGAACAATAGGTTGAAGGCACAACTCAACAAGGGTCTTGCCACATGCATCCAAGGCCAAAAGAACCTCAATGATCTTTTGAGTAATCATAAGAGAGTTGTTGGTAAAGAAGGTCTTGGTTTTGGTTCCTCATCGGAGGTGGCCTACAAGAAGAAGTCAACTCCCTCCACTAACTCTATTGTTTTTGTGAAGGAGGGGGAGTTGGCTAATGAGGAAGATGAGTTTGATATTATTGCTAAAAGTATTGTTTCTAGGAACACTACTTCTCACAACAACTTTGCGGGAAAGTATAACCCATCCTATGTGCTTCTAAAATCTACTAATGGTCATGTTTATGCAAAGTATGTAGGCACCTCATATGGTGATGATTACAAGCATGCTATTTGGGTTCCCAAGACCCTTGTGACTAACAAAAAAGGACCCATCCAAAATGGGTACCTAAGACAAGAAGTTGATTTATTGTAGGGTTGCATTTCCGGTGGAACATCATGGATGATTGATAGCGGTTGTTCCGCACACATGACCGGAAGCAAAGAAGTATTAGAAGACTTGAAACTCCAACTTCTCAAGTTTGCTCATGTAACTATTGGTGATCGCTCACAACTTAAGGTATTGGGACATGGCAAGGTGGTCATTTCTCCGGATTCATCCATTGAGAAAGTCCTCCTTGTTGAGTCCCTTGGCTATAATCTTCTTTCCGTCTTGCAACTTTGTGAATGCAATTTTACATGCGTATTTGGGCGTCACCATGTGCTTGTCCTTCACACTATTTCTCTTAAAGTAGCCTTTGTTGGATTTGTGGAAAACGGTATGTATGTAGTGGATTTCTCGAAAGAAACTACACATATTGCCACATGTCTAATGGCTAAATCCGACGTGGGGTGGCTTTGGCATCGTCGCCTAGGCCATGTCGGTATGAGAAATCTACAAACTCTTGTGAAGGGTGAGCACGTGGTAGGACTAACAAGTGTGAATTTTTCCAAAGATCGTCCTTGTAGCTCTTGTATTGCCGGAAAGATGCATGAGAAGAATCATCCCAAAACATCTATCATCGCCACAACAAGACCTTTTGAGCGCATTCACATGGACCTATTTGGTCCTCCCACATATGATAGTCTTGGTGGCAAGAAGTATTGTTTGGTTATTGTTGATGATTATACAAGATACACTTGGGTTTTCTATATCAAGAAGAAGAGTGAAACTCAAGAAAGATTCATTACTTGGGCTACCGAAGTGCAACGCCAATATGACACCAAGATATTATCCATTAGAAGTGACAATGGTTCCGAGTTCAAGAACTACACCATGGATGAATTCTTGGGTAATGAGGGGATAAGACATCAATATTCCGCCGCGTACACCCCTCAACAAAATGGTGTTGCGGAGAGGAAGAATCGCACACTTATTGATATGGCAAGAACTATGATGGCCGAGTTCAAATCCCCATATAACTTTTGGGCCGAAGCTATCAACACCGCTTGTCATCTATCTAACCGACTCTTCCTTCGTCCGATGATTGGCATGACTCCATATGAGCTTCTCACCGGTAACAAACCCAATCTCTCATATCTTCGAGTTTTTGGGTGCAAATGCCAAGTATACATAAAAGGAACTAGATTGTCTAAATTTGATGCTAGAACATTTGAAGGTATTTTTGTTGGTTATGCCACGAACTCCCACACTTATAGAGTCTACAACATATCCACCGGGTGTGTTGAAGAATCTATGAATGTGTGGAATTTCATGAGGATAATGGCTCCCAAGTGGAGCAAATTGATTGTGATGATGTAGGTGATGAACCATCCTCCATAGCCATAGGAAGAATGGGTGTAGGTCCACTTATACCCATTGAGGGACACCTTGTGGCAAATGAAGATGGAACTAGCTCTACGCAAGTGGAGCCCTCTACATCAACCACCAATCAAATGGTAAACCAAGAACAAGAAGAAGATCTTAATGTGGATATCTCTCATCAAGAAAGTGATCAAGATCCACCCAATGATAATGGTGGAAGTGGTCTTGGTGATACTTCTCCAAGAACTCCAATAAGGGTGGACAATGGTCTTGATGAAGGAAATGATGAGGATGTCCCACCAAATGAACATCCCGATGATGCTCTAGTTCGTATCAAGTCTCGTCAAGCATCAAGATTGCAACAAAAGTCACTATATCAAAAGAATATAATTGGTGGCTTGGGAAGAAGTGTCTCCACTCGTGGACAAGTGCTCAAGTTTTGTGGTATTCATTCATATGTCTCTCATGTTGAACCCATCAAAGTATATGATGCTCTTGAAGATGAAGATTGGGTTCAAGCTATGCATGAAGAGCTCCATAATTTTGAAAGGAACAAAGTATGGTCTCTAGTGGAAAGACCCAAGGATCACAATATCATTGGAACTAAATGGGTGTTCAAGAACAAGCAAGATTCTCATGGGCAAGTGATTCGCAACAAAGCACGATTGGTTGCTCAAGGCTACTCTCAAGTCGAAGGACTTGACTACGGTGAAACTTTCGCTCCCGTAGCTAGGCTTGAATCCATTCGTATATTACTTGCATTTGCCACTAGTCATATGTAACAGCCCAAGTATGAAAACCTACCAATTAGAATGTTTGATTTCTTGTTTATTAAAGTATTGCATCATGGCATCATGTTGATTGCAATTGTTTTGTTTGTTTTCCATTTGTTTTCCACTGTTTTCACAACCCAAATCCAAACTTTATTCAAACAATGTTTTCATACTTGATCTGTTACAACTTTTGGAATAAAAATAACAAATAAAAACAACCCTTTTATTCCCTGTTAATCACCCTTTAATTGGTTGGTTTAATCAAACCATTATGTCACTCATTTAAATTCCAAATCAATTTCAAATTCAAACCAAGTTTCAAAACCAGTACCCTTTTGAATCCATAAATTTCACCACAACATTGTATCCTTTAAATCACTTCAAAACCCTAGGGGTAACCCTAGTGAAAATGCTTTGTTTTCTCAATATTAATCAATATTAAAATTCTTCCAAATTTTGGTTTCAGAGACAAACAACATTTTTTAATCTCAAACTTTTGAAAACCAACCGTGGCATTTGGTTGCTATGGGTCTAACAAGCCTAACTTAATTTTCTGGAATTTTTCCTAACCCTAAAGGCCTCCTTTTTTTTCAATTTTGTTTGCTACAAAAAAAAAATAAAAGAAACAAAAAAATAACAAAAGGAGGCAGCAGCTACCTAACCCCTAAGCCCACCTAATTTTTTTCCCACCTGGCCCAGTACCCCTGACGTTGTCTTCTTCCTCGCGTGACGTCAACTGTACGAACACAGAAACAGCCACTCGATCTTCGCTCCCTCCCCTGGATGATCAGCCGTACGAGCTCTATGCCCTATAACTACCTACCCTCCCGAGCCATCAACCCTAACCCTTCTCCCCCAGCCGCCATCCCTTCTTCCTCTTCCCCGATCACCTCTCTGCTATTTCTTTTCGTTGTCTGAACCCTGCAACCACTGTACCTCCACCGAGTCCCTCTTCAACCGGTGATCGCCGGAGCTCCGTACCCCCTCCGGCCGCGCCAGCGGCGGGAATGGAGCCGCCGCTCTGCCCTCTACGCCCCTGTGCCCTCGGCCAGGCCGGGGAGGCGACGTAGCGCCGGCGCCATCCCTTCCTCGCCGGCCGTAGCTCCCTGCCGCGGCCATGTCCGCCTCGGCCTCCTCCTCCCTGTCCGATCGAGACCACCAAGGTGAGCGCTCCTCTCGCGATCCCCTCCTCCCTCCTTCCCTCTAGGCCACCGCACCCTCCCATCACCGGCCACCGCGGCCTTCCACCACGGCGAGCAGCAGACCGCGATCTATTCTCTCCGGCAACGTACAGCAAGCGCACGAACAGGTTCACGTCCGATTCAGAAAAAATAACCGCGAGCCACACCTTAACTTCCCCCCGAGTCCTAGTCTAACACCAACCCGAGCTCAGCCCATCTGGTTTGCACCCTGTGATCGTATCAGGAGGTGGGGGGATCGAATCCCACCCCCTGCATATTACACATCTTTTTATTTTCGATTATCCAGACCCATAAAGTTCCTGTTAATCACACATAGGCCCCTGACACTTATTTCTAGTCCCTGTAAAAATATTTCCTAAGTCCCTAGATCATAAAAAATGGCAGATTTGCCCTATATTTTGTAAATTGCATAAATAAATCATCCTAACTCCAAATCCAACATTTTTAATATGTTTTCAATACCAAATTAAATGATCTATCCAAATATAAAATTTGTTTACTGTTTTGAATATTTTAAATTGTTGAAATATTTGAAAACTTGTCAAATTCACTTAAACTTGCAAAATTCATAACTTGGGCATAAAAATTCCAAATTTCACAAACCAAATATGTTTTCCAATCAACTTTTCATGTACTTTCCAAATATAAATTTTGTTTGCTGTTTTGAATAATTTAAATTGCTGAAAACAACTGTTTCTTATTTATTGCATTTAAAATTGCCAAAATAATAACTTGCTCATTTTAAATCCAATTTCCACAAATGAAATATGTTTTCCATGCAAAATGAAACCACCTTTTCAAATATAAAATTTGTTTCATGTTTTGAATAATTAAAAGTGGTTAAATAATTTAAACCTTATTTAATTCATTTAATATTGTTAAATTTATCACTTGATCAAAACAAATTCTTTTGGGACATATAAAATATGTTTTCAAACCATAAAAGCATAACCTTTTCAAATATGAACTATGTTATCTATTTTGAACAATTTAACTTGGTGAAAACAACAAATGCTTGTGTGACACCTTTAGGTAACCAAAATTCCAAAACTTAATAACTGAAATTCCAAATTTGTTAAGCCTTATTTCCATTTGGTTCTATTGTTGTTATTTTGTTGTTTTCCTCATCCATGCATCATGCTAATCCACTTTCATATAATGATTAGTTGTAAAACAATTAATTCAACCATAATTCATGGGCTTTCCATATGCAATCCAATTGCATATGGGTCCATTTAATCCTGTTTCTATCTTGTCAACTAGTTTATTTTGATGCATCTATTAACATGACATGCATCATCCCATGTTTGTGCACCTATGCCATGATAATGATTGTTTATCTTTCTGCCTTGTTTGTTTGCTTCTTCCCGGATACACGACGACGTTGAGACCGACGATACTTACGACACCCCTTCTAAGGAGTTAGCTCAGTACCAGGCTACTGGGTTTTGCAGGCAAGTTATCACTCACATGAACCATCGTGTTCCTTTCAACATTGGTTACCGATACTTTCCGTTGTCTATTTCTGCTAGCCTTAGTAGTAGTTGTTTCTGTTGCGAACCTATCACATGATACCCTGAACCCTGATATTGCCTCACCTCCATACCTATAACCATTGTTTGAGCCCGTGTCTTACTAGCATGCTTAGGTTGTTTTGCTCGAGTCTGTTACCGTTACTTTCAGTTACTATTTCATTATGTTCTGGGGGCTCGATGTTAATCAATCAATCATGCTAATGATATTGCTAAATAATAATTTGATGATAAGGCACCGGCAGGAGGCCCATGAGAGGTTTTGAAGCCTGCTAGTGTCGACCCTAATAGGAAAAGGGTCTTGTCTACTGATCCATGATGAGCGCACTACCCGCATTTGGGAAGCGAGTATGGGCGCCCCCCTCAACTTGACCTGATTCGCATCTCGTCCAAATCGCCTCATTTAGTTCGTGTTTTCCATTTGCCGCATCATGTTTTTGCGAGCCCAGGCCAGGGTGGAACTTTTGTAGTCGGCATATAGGGGGACACGTTCTTAGAGTGCTATGAGGGTCCATTTTCTTCTGGGCTCGATTAGCCGTGCGCCCAAGGTTCTTTGGGCTTGATGCGAAGAATGGTTGGTTGTGTTGAGTGCCCCGCTTGGTGGGAGGCATCCCATCTGGCGGGATATTCATGAGTGTACGGCCAAATTGGTGCAACCCTGCAGGGATAATCTTCTCGAGAAGCCGTGTTTTCCGCGGTTATGGATTACTTGGTGAAAGTACTGGCTAACAAGTACTCAGGACAACTTCAACATAATGATCAATCATGTTTCACCCAATGATTAATAACTTGGCTAGTAATAGGTCATTCACACCAATAAATTGATTCATCCTAATCCAACTGTGTGAGTTATCCTCGGATTGCTTCTTTGGGTAAGGGGCGAGATCCAGGATGGGTTTGTTTGATGTTATCTTCCAGTTGGTTACAACCCTCGATCTTATCCCCTTTCTGATAGTTGGACATGATAGAACCTCTGTAGTTGGTTAGCGCAGCCAGTTGCAGCATCTTTTATATTTTTTTTCCGTTGAACCCAAAGCATCTGTGCTTGGTGTTGACGGGTTACACTTTGGTGAACTGTGAGTCTTGCTTGCCAGTACGTTTATGTACTGACCCCTTTGGGGCTGTGGTTTACGCAGACGACGTTTCCGAGGATCTACATGGTGGCTACTACGTGGAGTATGATGACGAGACTGCTGACGAGTAGATAGCGGACCCGGGCAGGATCCGAGACTTCGTGGATGGGCTCCGTCTTTTCGTTTCCGGCCTCTTAGGCCTATTTGGTTCTTGTCTGTACTCAGACATGTTGAATGCTTCCGCTGTATTGTAATGATGTATTGTTGGGGCATGTGCCCTCTGAATGATTGTATTTGCTATCTCTGCTCTAATGAGAGCCATTTGCAACTTATTTCAATCTTTTGTGTCGTAGAGATCTGTTGTGATATCAGTTGTTCAACGCCGTTGACGTACCATGTCTGTATGGTTTGAAGTACGTCGACGGAAGTGCCTTTGATCTCTAGTGGATAGTTTACATCGACGATGGAATAGCAGGGCTTGTGTTGTCGCGCATAAGCGCAGGCCTACCAGGAAGCTGGGACGTGGGAGCAGTTATGCCCCATAATCCAAGCATCTGCTATCCAGTTCGTACGGTGAGTATCCCCTAGAAATCAGGGTGCGACATCATAACTTCATCTTGCATCAAATGGATGTTAAAAGTGCCTTTCTAAATGGACCTTTAAATGAAATGGTATATGTTAAACAACCTCCGGGATTCGAAGATCCCAAGTATCCTAACCATGTCTACTACCTCCATAAGGCTTTGTATGGCCTCAAACAAGCCCCACGTGCTTGGTATGATCACTTAAAGGAGTTCTTAGTAGACCGTGGTTTCGTGCTTGGGGTAATTGATCCCACACTCTTTACCAAAAGTGTAGATGGACATTTCTTTGTATGCCAAGTATATGTTGATGATATTATATTTGGATCATCTAACGTGAGTTTTGTAGATCAATTTGCCAAACTAATGACAAGTGAATTTGAGATGTCTATGATGGGAGAATTAAAGTTCTTTCTACGTTTTGAGATCAAGCAATATCATGAAGGGACTTTTATTTGTCAAGCCAAATATATTCAAGACATGCTCAAGAAATTCGATATGATTAATGCCAAACCATTACCTTATCCAATGCCAACTACCACAAATCTCTCTTTGGATCATGAAGGTATACCGGTAGACCCCAAACTTTATAGATCCATCATTGGATCTTTGCTTTACCTTTGTGCATCTAGACCGGATATTATGTTTAGTGTGGGTTTGTGTGCGAGATTTCAATCTAACCCCAAGGAAAGCCATATGATTGCGGTCAAGAGAATTCTTAGGTACTTGGTTGACACTCCAACTCATGGTCTTTGGTATCCATCAAACACAACTTTTGATCTTGTGGGATACTCGGATGCGGATTGGGGAGGTGACAAAGTGGATAGAAAATCAACCTCGGGTGCTTGCCAATTTCTTGGTAGGTCTCTCGTGTGTTGGTCTTCCAAGAAACAAAATTGTATTGCCACCTCCTCCACGGAAGCGGAGTATATTTCCGCCGCAAGTTGTTGTTCTCAACTCTTATGGATGAGGCAATGTCTTAAGGATTTTGGAATTAAGATTAAGACAATGCCTCTTTTATGTGATAATGAGAGTGCCATTAAAATTGGTCACAATCCGGTACTTCATGGCAAGACCAAGCATATTGAGATTCGGTATCATTTTATTCGGGATCATGTGGCCAATGGTGATATCTCACTCTCTTATGTCAACACTAAAGATCAACTTGCCGACATCCTTACCAAGCCTCTAGATGTGAAGAGATTCAAGGAATTAAGGAGTGAGCTCAACATCATATGTGCAAGCAATTTTAGTTGATTGGAAATCACGCATACACACCTCTACTAGACTCTTATTTGGATTTAGATGCACGCATAGACATAGGGGGAGTGTAGCTCAATCAATAAGCCAACACTACCTCTATTATGCATAAATAAACAAATCATGCCTAAATGATCATTTTTAATGACATCGTGTGCTTAAATGATGAGTCTCGACAATGCACCCAAGATATATCTTCGCGGTGTCATATCGAACATACTCATACATGGTGGCTACGGCCACCGCCCATTTCTCCATCCAACATTTGTGTTCGAGTGTTCAATCAATTGCTTCTCTCTTTGAGTTCATATTTCATTTGTATCCAATGTTGCTCATTTCGTTTTCTTATTTTTTTCCATTGGATACAAATGAAAACATCTTATGCATGTCATCATTCTCATATCATCCGTGCACATGGTCAAATAAAAATGCTCTACGAAACAATTTCAAGAAAATGTTGTTAGATTATATTTCATGAAATTTTTTTGAATTGTAATATTGGTCATTTGTTTGTGTGTTGTGAGTTGATAGGTTGGGTAGGTTAATCGTTTTTTTTGTGTGTAAAAAAAAATATAGATAGATCAATCAAAATTTGCAACAAAACAAAAAAAAAAACAAAAAAAAAAACGAGCCTCCAAAACCCCACCCCGGCCCCTGCCGCCGCCGAGCCGGCCCCAGGCCGGGGGTCAGGCCGGAGGCTTCGGCCTCCCTGCCGGCCTCGCCTCCACCGCCGGGCCGGCCCCAGGCCGGGGGCCAGGCCGGCTCCCTCGGCCGCCATATCGGCCTCCCGCCCGGCCCCGCCCGCCCCCGCCCCGGCCCCAGGCCGGGGCCCCTGCCCCCGCGCGCATCCGGCCGGCCAGGCCGGCCGCCCGACCAGCCCCAGGCCGGGGTGGGCGCAGCCCCCACCCCACACGCACACACATGCCTATCTCCTCTCCCCTACCCCAACCGCCCCCACATCCTTCTTCCTCCTCCCCTCCCACCATTAGAGCACCTTGGTGTTCTTGCCAACCCCCCTCCCCCCCCCACCTCCCTAGCCCATCCCCTCCGCCCAAAATCACGGATCCGGAAGCCCTCGGCCTTCTCCTCCCTCTCCTCCACACGGTTTTATCAATCACCCCTTATTGGAGGAGATCGGGACACTTGATTTTCTAGGACTTTTTGGTTGACCATGGCTTCGAACTCGGGTAATTTTTCTATGGGCTACTCTATGTGTTTTGTGTATGTTAGTGCCATCCATGTGTGTGCTCGTACTCATATTCATGTGCTAGATTTTTTTTTGTTTTTATCTCATCATATTAGGGTTCATGCCACACCTATGTCACTCGTTTCAATCCTATCCATGGCTATGTTCATACTAGGGTTCATACCACTAGGTTCTATCATGCTTTATTCATCACATGTGTTCCATCTATTTCGTATGATATGCCATGATCCTCATACTCGAGTAATGCTCGGGTTCCTCCACTATGATCTATTATATTTTTTTTCATGACATATGTTCCACATATTCTTATATTTATGCCATGTTGATGCTCACCTAGCCCTCGCTATCATGACTATGACCATGAATACATATTCAACAAATTTTTTTTTCTCCATTACTTGTTCCAATTGTTCTATCATTAAGACATAATGTGTATGATATCCTCATATTTTTTTTTACATTCTCATGGTTGTTTGTAAGCTTCAATACCACATACTTTGGCTCACATCAACCACTACTATCCACATGATATGATAATATGCAAACACTATTGGGATAGTACTTCATTTACCATGTCATTATCCCATAGATTCATGTTTTAAATTTTTTTTGTTTCACTCACATCAAACAAACGACCATGTGCACTCATTATCATATTCCATCTATATGCATCATATATTTCAGGTGACTCTCCTCATGAGGATGCCTCTCGCTCTCTCCGTCCTCGCGTCCCTCGCAAGAAAAGTGCTCAAGATGTTGCTGGCTCTACTCCCTCACGGAGATCCGCCCTTCCTATCAATCCCAAGGAACCAGTGATCAGGAACTGGGGTGGCCTTAGTGCTGCTGATTTTGAGGAAGCTAGGCTGAAGTTTAACCCCTATGACTTTGGTGAAAGGACATGCTCGGATAATCGGTTTTATTGCAACATGCATCAAGTCATGCATGAATTCATTCTTGGCAAGCTACAGCACACTCATGTGGATCAACACTTCTTTGACATTGAGTATGCTCGCAACAAGTGGCCTGAAGTGATGACCCTCATGGACTACCACAACCTCACTCCTCTCATGGGTGACACACTGGCTCATCCGTTCTCTCCAGAGTTGCTCAGGGAGTTCTACTCCACCGTTCACTTCGCCTCTGGTGGTCCCACGCGTCTCCCACCTACTTTGATATGGATGAGCGGTGGCACCAAGTGTGAGGCTACCATGGATGAGTTTGGTGCTATATTGGGTATCCCCGAATACCGGTTTGAATTTACATTTTACTTCCGTGTTCATGGGGAGCCCTCCAAGATTATGAAGGCCAAGGATGGGATTCGTCATTGCTATCCCGAAGGTACCGGTTCCATGCATATCCCTAGGATCAAGTTCTTCTCTGAGCATTGGTACATGATACATGCCTTTCTTCGCAACACCATCGCCGCCAAATTCGGTGAGAAGGGCGAGGTACGCAAGTGGATGATCAACCTCCTCTTCCACATTGAGTCTCGGATGCAAGCAAGGAAGCAGTTGGATGTACTAGACTATATGTGGAATGAGATGCAGAGTGTGGTCAAGGAGAAGAGGGTACCCATCTATGGCTCATACATTCAGCGTCTTATTGAGACCCGCATTCCGAAGGTCTCCTCAACAATTATGCCAAAGTGATTCCAAAGAAGAATGTTCTCATGTATGATGCTCCAGTTGAGACTGCTAATGAGCCAAGGCCTAAGCGCACCCGCACCGAGTCAATTACTCGCCGCTCTCCTTCACCTTCTCCTGCTCCTGAGACATTTAATCTTAAGAAGATTCTTCAGAAGATGAATTGTTTCTTCATTGATAAGCAACATCAAGATTATGAGGCGTATCGCAAAGGGAAAGCATCTAGTCGCCGTCAGCGTGCCATCCAAACTGCACTCAAGATTCCTCTTAGCCCTTCCAGCTCCGAAGAGATTTCCGAGGCAAAGTGGATGTCTAAGCATACATTGGTGTGGAGATGATGCTTCCTCTCTCGGCTCTTTTGCGGGGCCATACACCACCGCTGAGGCTAGTTCCAGTCAGGCTCCACACGAGGACCTCCATGAGGACGAGGATGAGGATGAGATGGGCGACGAGTGATCGCATTGCATTTTTCTCCCTTTTTGGTGTATGATGCCAAGGGGGAGAACCACTCACGCATTGCATTGCATCACATGCATTCATTTGCGTCTTATCGTTGTGATTTGCTTTCTAGTTGAAACTATTTGTGTGCTTTGTGAACCTTTGTGTTATTGTAAGACTATGTTCTTAATTTATCTATCGTACTCTATATTATGTGTGTGACAATGGTTATTGAAGATCTTAGCAAGATTATCAAGTTATTTCCTCCACTCACTATTTTCCATATATTGAAGCCATATTGAGTGAAGGTATTATTCATAAGAAGAGTGCTATGGTAAGATCTTGAAAGAAATAAACATTATTATTCATACATGTGTATCTTCAATGGTAAAAATCATGGATGAACTAATCTCTTGCACTTCACATAAATATGGTGTAGTCTCATCATCATCATGATTATAAAATATACATGTCAATTGTTATGTGCACACAAATAGGGGGAGTACGAATACATGTTATTTATCTCACAAATAGCCATGCAATATTATCTATTATGCAAATCCGTATGTTGTCATCAAACATCAAAAAGGGGGAGATTGAAAGAACATAGGTTCTAAATCCTGTTTTGAGTGTTTGATTACAACATATAGATGGACTAATGTGGTTTGCTAAGTGTACTCAGAAAACATAGTCCCGTAAATGTCCTACAAAGTTCAACAATAAGTGAGAAAATGCTACGGGAAAATACAAGGAAGAGTTGAAAAGAAACGGCGAAAAGAAAGGAGAAAAAGGAAGAAAGAAGCAGGGTGGCCGGCCTCCAGGCCGGCCTGGCCGGGCTCCAGGCCGGGCTGGCGCAGCTCCTGGCCAGCCCCACGCCGGCCCCAGGCCGGCCCCCAGGCTGGAGCTTTCGGGTGGGGGTCCGGCCTCACCCCCTCGCCCCCGCCGGCCCCAGGCCGGGTCGGCAGCAGCCACGCCGGCCTCCCCCTGCGCCCACGCCGGCCCCAGGCCGGCCCCCAGGCCGGGGTGGGTTCTGGCCCGGCCCTGGCTGCCCCCAGGCCGGCCAGGCCGGCCCCCAGGCCGGGGTGGGTCGCAGGAAAGGTGTTCCCCCCCTAAAACGGCCATATTTCGATGAGAGTATATATACGGGGTCTTCACCTACCTTTGCTCTTTGTCAATCCCACTCACACTCTCTCTCACCACCATTGATTGACCAAGCTCAAGCTCAAGAACAAGATCTCCACAAATCCCCAACCAAAGCTCGTGATACTTTGGGATTTGAAGGAGACACCCCCGATCTACAACTCCACCGAGCCGATTAGAAATCCACCCACTCATCCCATAGGGATCTTGTCATTCTTAGTTCATTGGAGCTAGGAATCTTGTTGCTCTTAGTTCATCGGAGCTCGGAGCCTTGTTGATATCCCCGGTGCTTTTGTGCCCGTGGATCTTGCTTCTCGGAGTCTTGGCGGCTCTTGGGATTTGGTGAGGACCCTCCAATCTTGTGGAGTGTGCCTCATCCTTGTAAAGGTTCTAGTTGTCAACCTCAACGGCAACATAGTGATTCGAGTCTATCCACATCGGTGGAAGATCTCGAAGGAGATACGGTGTGGCATTTGAGGCCTACTCGGTGTTCCACTTTGGTGGCACCGCACCGCTCCAACGGAGATTAGCTTCCATTGGGAAGTGAACTTCGGGATAAATCTCCGCGTCATTGTGTTCGGTTATCCCTCAACTTATCTTTACTTGTTACTACTAGCTTAGTCATATTGTTCACCTTGTGCTAGTCGTAATTGCTCAACATATAGGATTGTCCATCTAGTTGCATACTCTAGATAATCTATATTTGAGCTTTGCCTTGTTAACTTGAAAAAGAAGTTAAAATTTGTAGTTAACCTATTCACCCCCCCTCTAGTTAACCTCTCGATCCTTCAACCATGCCTAGAAGAATCTCTTTTATATATTTTTGGTTGTCTCCCATACCTTATGGTCCCATCTATATAACCTCTTGGTTTAACAACACCCTTCTGAAGACGTGTACGCAGTGGAGCAGCAGGAGTATCTGCAGAAGTCTCGGATGCAGAAGATCCTGAGGAAGAACCAGAACCCGCCACACTGCTGACCACGTCCCTTGATGGTGCAGGGGATCCTTGCTCCGTGCGTGCGACAGACTGCTCGTCAGTCAGGTCTGTCGGCTCATGTGGTGTCGCGTTGCGCGATGTGGCGCTCGCCGATTGCGCACTTTCCTGTGCGCCGGAGGAGGAGACCAGGGGACTGAGTGCTCCACGCGCGCCTGTGTCAGAGGCAGGGGAATCAGCCCCAGATTTCGTGCCCGCCTCGGGATCATCAGCTGTCAGCGAATGTGCCACGTGATCGGAGGCAGCAGGCGAATCATCATCGGATCCAGTGTCCGTTTTGGCATTTTCCGAATTGTCATCATCTCCAATTTGAGAGCTGGTTTCTTCATCAATTTGGACAGGATTTTCAGCAGCATCTTCAATGACCTGTGTAGTATCAGTAATAGGGACAACGACAGTCATATGATCACTAATATTTACATCCCCATGAGTAGATGGAATATCCAAAGGAAGAAGCAATATTTCAAGTTTAAGATGGGCATCCGCATTGGAATGCAAGGAAGAAAAAGGAAACACATGCTCGTCAAAGACTACATCTCTAGAGATATAGACACGACCAGTAGAAATGTCGAGACAGTTGACTCCCTTATGACGTGGACTATAGCCCAAAAAGGCACACATCTTAGAACGGAAAGAGAGTTTACGTGTGTTATATGGGCGAAGATTTGGCCAGCAAGCACAACGAAACACTCTAAGTGCATCATAGTTGGGTGTAACATTGAGGATACGTTGTGTAGGAGTTTCAAAATTCAACACCTTAGTAGGAAGCAAGTTTATGAGGAAAGTGGTTGTGAGGAAGGCTTCATCCCAAAATTTCAAAGGCATGGAGGCATTTGCAAGCAATGCAAGGACAACCTCAACGATATGACGATGTTTGCGTTCTGCAGACCCATTCTGTTGATGGGCATGAGGACAAGATACATGATGTGTGATACCAACTTTCTGGAAGAAACTGTTGAGTTTTTCATATTCTCCACCCCAATCAGTTTGCATAGTGATGATTTTCCGATCAAATTTGCGTTCAACAAGTTGTTGAAAGTTAAGGAAAAATTGATACACCTCGGAACGTTTTTTAAGAAAATATATCCAAGTAAATTTGCTAAAATCATCAATAAAGCTTACATAATATGAGTGTTTGCCAACAGAAACAGGTGCAGAACCCCATACATCAGAGAACACTTGTTCCAAAGGAACAGTGGAGACACTAGTAGAAATAGGGTAGGACAACTGATGACTCTTAGCTAACTGACAAGAATCACACACATGAGAGTTTATTTCTGGAGTATGATCTATTTTATTTTTCCTAAGAACTTGCTGAACCAAAAAAGATGAAGGATGTCCTAAACGGCGATGCCACGTGGATGAAGATGGCTTTATTGAAACGAAGGCTTGTTTGGATGTTCCAGTGGAGAAAGGTATTAGGGGGTAAAGACCATCATGACAAGGCCCCTTAAACAGAGTTCTCCTTGTGGCCTGATCCTTGATCAAAAAATAGAAGGGGTGAAACTCAAGAAATACATTGTTATCAAGAGCAAGCTTATGAACAGATAAAAGATTTTTGGATGCACTAGGAACATGAAGAATATTACTAAGATGTAGAGAATCATGTGGGGTACGTAATATTGAGTGACCAATGTGACTGATGTGCATACCTTTGCCCTCAGCTGTCTAAACACGATCACGCCCCTTGTACTGTCACGTGTAGTGAGTTTGCTCAATTCTCCTGTAATATGATCATTAGCGCTAGTGTCGGAGTACCAGTTTGTGTCAATACCATACGATGCAATATGGGCTCTCTTTTCTCCACTTTTGTCATCATGATCATCATCACCATCATTGTCACTCTCCCGGCGCCACCAACAATCAGCAGCAGAATGTCCATGTATTCTGCAGATCTGACACGTCACGTCAACATAAGGGGTAGGGGCACGGCTGCGGTACCCCCCTTGAGCGACCCTCACGGCGGCCATCACCCTCACGGCGACTATCACGACATCCATCACCTCTGTTTCCATCACCTCTGTTGCCACGACGTGTATCATCGTGATGCTGAAAATCGCGATCATCACGACGTACATCACGTGCATCACCACGACGCTGAAAATCGCGGTCATCCCGCTGCGAGTAGCGTCCACGGTCAGGAGAATCATCACGATGTCCCCTGGTACACCCACGGTCTGGACTATCACGGCGACCCTGGGTGCGATTGTCACAGTTTCCTCGGCGTGCGACGTTGGATGAAGAGGTGAAAGATGCTTCAGTAGTCTCATCATTGCGCATATCATAAGATGATAGGAGGCCAAAAAGATCATCAAGCTTTGTTCCGGGATTGCTATCAACTGCAGTAATAAGGGCGTTGTATGAACTATCAAGCCCATGCACTAAGTATTCGATCAACTCGTCATCCTCGAGAGGTTTTCCAGCAGCAGCTAACTCAGAGGCATAGCCTTTCATCTTAGTGAAATACGCAGCAGCTGTGAGGCTTCCTTTCTTGGTGTCATTGAGAGCAGACCGAAGGTGTTGGACCTTCGACCTAGAGGCTGACGAGAACATGGTGGTGATGGCTGCCCATACTTCAGCAGTAGTCTCCATCCCAAGGACGTGGGAGAGAATATCCGGAGACAGGGAATTCAACAGGAAATGGAGTACTTGCTGATCCCTTGCTATCCAAATGGCATAGGATGGATTCTCAGTGATCATCTTCTTCTTCTCAGCATCTTCAGTTTCTATGGTTTCGGCAGGTGCACGGTCGCTTCCATCAAGCAATCCCATGACTCTTGCTCCTCGAAGGGCAGGGAAAACAAGAGCTTTCCAGAGAAGAAAATTGTCACGGGTCAACAGCTAAGTTGGAGGCGAACCAAGAGCAGCAGCCAAGGAGGTCATGGCGCCAGATGAACTCATGGCGTCTGTCGAGATCGATCTCGTATTTGTCTGTCTGGTTATTGAAGGCGGCGGCGATGGCTATGACAGCGGTAGCGGCGGCAGGATATTGGCTATAGGGTTTTTGTAGATTGCGGTGGCGGCTGATCAAGCGGCGACGGCAGGTTGTGGTATTCTTTGTTGGAGGATATGAGGGCGACGGTGGCGGCTGTGAGACAGCAGCGACGGCAGCAAGTTTATCAGGTATTTGCGGCGGCGACTCCAGGTAGAGATTAGCGGCAGCGACAGCTGGGTCATGGAGAGAAGGGGCTCTGATACCATATCAGCGATATGATTCGGTGCGGAAAGCGTTACCCCTGATCGGGGCACGGGTACGTGTTATATAGGTGGACATAAGCCTCCACAGGCGTGTATACAAGAGAGGGAGTAGGATTCGGTACAAGACCGATCCCATTACAACTCAACACGGGAACACACGCATACTATACATATGTTTAACACATGACAGTTCAGAGTGATGCTTCTCAGAAGTTCAGGTAAACAAAGAAACACTTGTAGACTTTAATGAGGAAGAGAACAACATAGATAAGGAACAAGACGGCGAGACAGCAGACGGCGATGGGGGCAGGCTGCTGGCGCAGGTGCCCGTCAATTGAGACACGGCGCTCCAGTTGCGCGATTAAGTGGGGGGAGCGGCAGATTTCTCTCCGCTCCTTGTGCACCCAAGTCAACATAAGTACTTCGATCTTAGCGTTGTGTCCAGAGATGCTTGATGACAGGGAATGGTCGTGATGAATTGGGCCAGAGGCGCTGCACGGTGGTCGGCGATCGAAGATGGGGAACAACAGCATGCGGCGTTGACTACCCCTGCAGTGCGAGCGAGGCAGCGCTGCTGCGCGATGGCTCAGCTGGGAGGAGAACAAGGGCAGGCGGCGTTCGGTTCCCACGGCGGCGAGGCGGAAGTTCCGCCTGCCTGGAGGCGGCGGGAGGTCGTCCTGGCGGCGGGAGGAAGGGGGACGGTGGCAGGAGGTACTCCTGGCGGCGGGAGGAAGGGGGACTGTCCTGACGGCGCTCTGGAGGCAGGTCGTCGTGGCCAGGCAGCACGAGTATGCAGGCCGGCGTGGATTGGGGAGGATGCAGGCCTGTGTGGTGTTGTGTGTGTTTCCTTGAGAGAGAAGGGTTGTGGTGTGTTTCTGTGTGAGAGAGAGAAGGGCTGGGGGCTGGGCACGCGGATTACGATGGGGGTGGCGCCTCCGGCGAGCCGTTCCGGCGGGGAAGAAGGTGGTTAGGATTGGTGGTGGGATGGAGGTTGGTTTGGCTGTCTTTCTAGTGGAATCGCGCCCCTATAGGGGCCGATGTTGTAGTCCACTACCCGTCATAGAATGTGAAAATCTATTTACAAAATTTTGTTTCCTAAATTTTCGATGTTTCAAAATTTGATTTCTACATACCTGGTGTCAAAATGGATTTCTCTTAAATGTGCTCTTATCCAGTGTGTCACATAGAGTATTTGAATAAATTACAGAGTAATTGAATAAATTGACCAAGGAGGCAACGAGAAGTGTACAGTGAGCAATTAAAAACACAATGATCAATTAGACAAATCCTCAAGCCACCTATCAGTTCACCCGTAGCAACGCACGGGCATGTTTGCTATAGTGTGTCCATATATATGTATGTATGTATGTATGTATGTATGTATGTATGTATGTATGTATGTATGTATGTATGTATGTACGTACCTTTGTACTCTTAGCATTAAATATACCACATAGATGAATCATATATACCTACACAAGCGTTTTCATTAGCGCTTGGATGTTGTGGGTGCTCTTGGACTCCCGGGTGTACAATAAGTATAATTCTACACCCGGGTCGGTTGATCCAGCCAGACCAACACCTCGTTCCATCACATCTTGCTAGCATTGGTCGTGGTCATGTAATTTTATCCCGACGGTTATGTTCCGAGTTATGGTCGTGGGGTCTGCAATTTCCCCAAATACCACTACCGCGCCTATTTTTTCTGTAGCTTTCCAATGGAGCGAGGAGAGCGGTGACGGTTTGGAATTGTGGTGCGGCGGCGGCGGGCTTGTGAGCGACGGAGCCTTCGATCGCTATGCCCACGAGACTTCTCTGCGCTACCGGTATCATCGGCGGCCTCGTCGTCGGCATGTTAGATAGGCGGTGTCATGGTTGGCCGGAATTGCCAGTCATGGATGTGTGGTGGCGGCGTCAGTAGCTTGGGCGGGTTACGCGGCAGGTGGTGTCTGAGAGCGTCCGGCATCATGGTCAGGCGGCGCCGCTGGTGTTGGCTGCGGGATGCAGCCTGATGAGAGGCAGGCTGACCGAGCCTTGAAGTCCCTCGATTCACGGTGGGCGGAGCACACCTGCATGCTTCGATAAAAGGTACTCCCTCCGTTCGTTCCATATTAGATGACTTTCAAATGGGTGTATCTAACAATATGTTTAGATACACCCATTACAAAGTTATCTAATATCGAACAGAGGGAGTATGTAGCTAGCTGTTTCGTTCTGCCGGAAAATTTTGTATTTCCAATTTCCAGGGTTGCCAATTCCAAGTTACTCTTTCGTCCGGTTCATCCAGTAGCTACTCCCTCCGTTCAACAATAGATGACTTCCACATATCTAGATATAGATGTATCTAGACATATTTTAGTGTCTAGATACATCCATATATAGATATGTGGAAGTCATCTATTGTTGAACGGAGGGAGTAGATGCAGTGATCTAGATCTAAACTACTCCGTACCAACCACTATTCTCTCATCACGGCAATGAAATGCCTTTCCATCGAATCTGTATTGTCTAATTTTTTTTTTGAACAAGAAAAAACCACTTCCATTAGATATTATAGCAGATTACAAAGAAGAGATTACAACTTCCATCCTGAGAGACAGACATGCCTAGCTCGACACATATGAGAAAAACTACCGAAGATGCATGATGCTTATGCCGAAGAGTACAATCGGAGCCTTCCAGGGGTCCGTCGAGAACTCGGACACAACATACCTGCAATCATACTCTTCAAGGGCCTCTTGCAATCTAGCCAACCATAGAGCCAGCGGCTCAACCAGCAATCGCGTTGGTAGATGCCTATGAGGTAGGGGATTGAGCTGAAGATCTAAATGGGCCATCACCGAGCTCAAATCAGGAGGTTGCTTGCCGTTAAATCTGAGAAACCGCAGCAGAGACGCTCTCACCCGTCTCCGGCATGTCCCGAACAGCAAGAACGCATATTCATCATGCTCATCAGTTTGCA
The DNA here is from genome assembly GCA_028641055.1 of Alopecurus myosuroides. Classification (NCBI taxonomy): domain Eukaryota; kingdom Viridiplantae; phylum Streptophyta; class Magnoliopsida; order Poales; family Poaceae; genus Alopecurus; species Alopecurus myosuroides. The sequence goes on along the minus strand of CM054057.1, from coordinate 666,604,079 downwards.
CTGATTCCGATGTGTGAGAACCAAACACATAATAATAAAGCTCATAGGATGAACACTTGGAGATGATCTTGCTGCTAGTGGTAGACCGTGAAGCCTGATTTGAAGCATAGAGCATAATCCACATAACAGCATCCAGCTTGAGATTAAACAAATGGCACTTACCAACTACCCAGCACATACGTTGCACAGCAGCCCTGAGCCAAGTAGAACAACAAGGGATTTCATCCCTCATGTGCAAGGAATCTTGCAGCACCATATTCAGCTCAAGGTTGACACGCAACATCATCATGCTAGACAGGGAAGGCAACACCACGGCATGGACCAAGGAGCTGGTCATCTCCAATCCAGCGCCACTTTCGTGAAGAAGCAGAGCAGCCCAATGGGCACTAGTCGAGGAAAACCGCAGACAAGTACAGGTTCCTCCACAGGACCCACGCAGGGCAGCTTCCTCCAACGAAATCCAGCAGCAGATGTTGAATCTGCAGAAGAAGCAAGTCTCTGCTGGACCTTGAAGCATGAGATCCGAAGAAGTCCCATAAGTAGGGAAAAGGGACCCTTCGCCACTCCAGCCAGACAATCTCTCCCCATCAACCGCCACCATGACGCCAAGATTGAGAGAAAGCACCGGGATCCCAAACTTTACCATAGCAGCCCCCAGATTTGAGGGCTCGGACCACGAGCTTATTGAAGGAGAGGGCAGGAAAGAGCTTCCCTGCATCGCCGTCCTCCATGGACGCCAAGCGGAAGCATCCACCCACCGACCTCCGTTGCTGCTCCGGCACCGGAGGATCTCTCCAAAAGGCATAACGCCATTCGCCACTAGGGACAAGATACACAAACTAGACTGAAGACACAACCTAGACTTACTATATACAGAGGAGCTCCGCGCGCCTCTCCCTCCTCTGCTCCGGTCGGCGACGCCGTCGGAGAAGATCGGGGATCGGGCGGGATCTAGGAGACAGCTGCGGTTGACTCTCAAGGTGTCTAAAATGAGAGCTCCTTCTTTCCATCTTCCCTGTATTGTCTAATTGGGCAACATACGATGAGCGGCAGGCGAGTGCACTTTGCAATTGCAGCTGCCGATGAGCTGGACAAGTTCACGTGCATTACATTCCAGGTTGTTTCAGCAGAAAAAAGTATTATTTGGCAGTTTCTGTACAAGTTTTATCGATGAAATAGGCTTTCGCCCCGCTATACTAATATAGCAAACCACCGATACAACCACCATGATGCTGGGTAGGAGCAAACAAACACCCAAAAGAAAAAGAACAAAAAAGAGAACAAATGGAGACAAAGGCGGTAAGACTAAACGAGGCGAATCCGTGACCGTTGCGCCCACCGGAGAATTACCACCATACTCCTAGTGTTGAATCGTCCAGTGTCAAGCAACCCCTTCAAGAAGGAAACATGTTGCTGCCCGGACCAGTGGTTGGTCCTAGGGTTTCGGCCGGCACACAGAGGCAGGTGAATGGGGGTATCCACGACGCCCTCCAGGAAGGTTTGATGCCACCCGAAGCCGGCATCGTGTCGATGTCGGACGACTTGACAAGGATTTCTCCCGAAAAAACCCTATTCACAACCCCCGAACGATCCAACACACGAGCCCCACAAGAGCAAAGCCTCGCCACCAAACCTCTCCTCCCACCAACTTGCGCCGCTACGCTCATGAGTCCGCCATCGTCGTCTCACCGAAGATACCGCCATGAAGTCTGCAAGATGGATGCGAGGGATAGCTCACACGGGGAGAATGGCACCACAACTGCGCGGGAGGGAACTGCCTCCACCGCCGAGACGGGAGCCGACCGGACGCGGCCGCCGGCACACTAGTCCCAGTTAGGTCCGGCCGCTGCCAGTCCCGCTAGGGTCCGGCTGCTGCCAGTCCCAATAGGGTCTAGTCGGGCCTGATATAGGCCCGTGAAGCCCGCAGCCACGCTGCAGCAAGGGTAGCCACCGGCGCCGCCCACCCCTGCAAGATAACCGCCACTTCCATCTATAGCCCAGGAGGCCTACCAGGCAGGCCGGCCCGCCCGGACCCAGACGGGGCCCTGGGAGCCTAGATCTGGGCCATGAGGCCCTGCCCGCGCCGCCCCCGCAGCCTCCCGTCGCCCCGTCGTGCCGGACTGCCCCCGCGCACCACAGAAGCGTCGCCACGCCGACATCACCCGGCAGAAGTCGGGTCACCGTCGCCCTAGGAGCACCGCCGCCGGGAGGGAAGGCCCCGACCCACCGGCATCCGCAGGGAATGACGGACCGCCGCCGCCAGCGCCAGCCAGGCCACAGCCGGCGGCGGCGACGAGGGAAGGCGGGGAGGGGAGGGCCTGGGCCTGGGGGAAGGTGGCTGATGGAGGGATGATAACCCGGTATCCCAACGCCAAGGTGTAACTCGGCCCAAAGGACGCTGCGCAAAGACCCGGCTAAGGATAAAGGAGCTTCTAGAAGGCCCAAGATCGTATGCCTGGTAACCCGGATTGTGGGTTCCAGTAAGGAAGTTTAGGGTTTTGTAAGCAGTGTCCGGGTAGGACTCAGAGTACGCCTTGGAGAACAGGCCAGGGATCCGGATGCTTTATAAGCCGGCCCCTAGGTTAGGTTTAGGGATCCAAGAGTCAGAACAAGATCGCTAGGTATCGAGTATCCAGTGTAATACGAGAGTTGAGATAATACATCTAGATCGGAGACTCGGCGACTTGATTGCCGGCTACCAGATCGTATATCATCATGTTTTTCCCTGAGCTAAACCCTCTCCCAAACACCAGAGTCGATTCGCCCCAAGACAAGTTACCCCTGGTAACGTCTGCCGTGTTTATCCCACGACAGTTGGCGCACACCGTGGGGCCTACGTCCAAGGGTGTTTACATCACGGGAGAAGCTCGGAAGAATATGGAGAACTTCGTCGTCGGCGAGATCTACACCGACCGCGAAGGAGAGAAGATGGTGGACGATTCCGGCTGGGGGTCAGAATCGGATCTGCTTGAATCCAGATCCGTCGTGACGATCGGCCAGATCGACGTCTTCATCGGTACGGTACGTACGTCCGGTTCAATCCCTGACGACTTTGGATTTGATTCTGTGTCAGGGGAGGCCACCTACGCTCAATCAGATGGAAAAGAATCGGTTGGGACGGTGGATCCGACAGAAGAGCCCACCACGAAGAGGGAACAGCCGGAGGAGCCGGCATGGACCCCGCGTGGCCGGGTCGTAAGAGAAGATGATACCGAATCTAGCTTGCGTCCGCTAGAGGATTGGTACGAGTCTACCTATCACGTGCACACTACAGGAATTTCCAACAAGGATAAGACGATACAGAAACAAGCGGTAAACTCGGTTTCCTCGGCTGTTCCGAGATACTTGAGGTGGTCAGAGCAAGACGTAACATGGAGCAGAAGAGATCACCCGGAAAGGATAGAACATCCGGGAATCTTAGCTTTGGTGGTTGCGCCACAGGTCAACGGCTATGAGCTGAAAAAGGTCCTAATGGACGGTGGAAGTAGCACCAATATCTTATATTGGGAAACCTTTCTACGCATGGGTCTCAAGGAGTCTCAGCTACAGAAAAGTTCAACAATCTTTCACGGGATAGTGCCGGGTCACTCAGCGTGCCCCGAGGGAAAAATCGCATTGGAGGTAGCTTTCGGAGAATCGAAGGATAATTTCCGGGCTGAATGGCTCACTTTCGAGGTGGTTAAATTGCGCAGTCCTTATCACGCGCTATTCGGAAGGCCGGATTATGCCAAATTCGTGGCTAGGCCGTGTTATGTGTATCTACAGCTAAAAATCCCAGGTCCCAAGCAGACCATCACCATACATGGAAGCCGGGATATAGCGACCGAATGTGATGAAGGAGATGCAGCAATGGCTGAACAAGCGTGCAGAAAAGAAGAACTCAAGTATTACCGGTCTCAGGTAGACCCGGACGACAGAACAGCATTGAAAAGGCCGAATACCGAAGATGAAAGAGCAAAGTTCAAGGCAGCACAGGACACCAAGACGATAGCCTTTGTTGAAGGTGATCCCTCCAAGCAGTTTGTTATAGGGTCTAACTTGGACGGCGAGCAGGAGAAGGCACTTGTGGAATTTATTCGTTCAAATGCGAACGTGTTCGCCTGGACGCCTAGCGACATGCCGGGTATCCCCACGGAGTTGGCAGAGCACAGTTTGCACGTAGACCCCAAGTCCAGACCTGTGAAGCAGGGCTTGAGGAAGATGAATGAGGAAAGAAGGAGAGCTATAGGAGAAGAAATCGCTCGGCTGCTAACAGCCGGCTTCATCAAGGAAGTATTTCACCCCGACTGGTTAGCGAATCCGGTTCTTGTAACGAAAAAGACCAATGAGTGGAGGATGTGCATTGATTACACGAGTCTCAACAAGCATTGCCCAAAGGATCCGTTCGCACTACCAAGGATAGATCAGATTATAGACGCGGTGGCTGGAAGCGACCTATTATGTTTTCTGGACGCATATTCCGGGTACCATCAGATCAAGCTCAAGAAGGAGGATTGGGAGAAAACATCATTCATAACCCCCTTTGGGGCCTTTTGTTACAAGACTATGACATTTGGATTGAAGAACGCTGGCGCAACTTATCAGCGGTGTATTCAGAAGTGCTTTGAGGACCAAATTGGACGCAATGTTCACGCTTATGTGGATGATGTGGTTATCAAAACCAGAAAGGCAGAAACGTTCATTGATGATCTAAAGGAAACATTCAAGAACCTGAGGAGGTATCAGATGAAACTAAACCCGACAAAGTGTGTATTTAGAGTTCCAGCTGGGAAATTACTCGGCTTCATCGTTTCAGAAAGAGGAATTGAGGCAAACCCGGATAAAATCAAAGCTATCCAGAGCCTGAAAAAGCCGGAAAATTTGAAGCATGTTCAAAAGCTCACAGGGTGCGTAGCAGCCCTGAGCCGGTTTATATCTAGACTCGGAGAAAAGGCAATACCCTTGTACCGGCTCTTGAAGAAGTCCGATAAATTCGTGTGGGATCAAGAGGCGGACGAGGCGTTCGAGGCACTAAAGAAGCAGTTATCTGAAGCACCAGTGCTAGCGGCCCCGGGCCCTAAAGAGCCTATGTTGCTATACGTAGCAGCTGGCCCCCGAGGCGTTAGTGCAGTGGTTGTTGTCGAGCGAAAGGAAGATGGAAAAGAGTACCCGGTCCAGAGGCCGGTTTATTATGTCAGTGAGGTATTATCAGAGGCAAAACAGCGCTACCCACATTGGCAAAAGCTGGTTTTCGGGGTCTTCATGGCCAGCCGAAAATTAAAGCCATATTTTCAGGAACACCCCATAACAGTGGTTAGTTCTATACCAATGTCGGATATCATCAGAAATTCGGATGTAACAGGTAGAATAGCCAAGTGGGCGATTGAGATGGGGGATTATCATATCAATTATGAGTCAAGGTCAACAATTAAATCTCAAGCTCTAGTCGATTTTGTTAATGATTGGACACACACAGGCATGCCTACGATGGTTCCAAACTCCGAGTCTTGGATCATGCACTTTGATGGCTCCAAGCAATACGAGGGGTCAGGAGCTGGAGTAGTGCTAACATCACCCAAAGGAGACAAGTTGAGCTACGTACTGCAGATTCACTTCGATTGTTCCAACAACGTGGCCGAGTATGAGGCCTTATTGCACGGCTTAAAGGTAGCCAAGGAGATGAATATTAAGAGGATACGGTGCTTTGGAGATTCGGACCTCGTGGTACAGCAGGTCTCAGGAACTTGGGATAGAAAGGACGCAACTATGGCAGCATATCGCAGAGAGGTTGACAAAGTTGCTGGATGTTTTTCCGGGTATGAGGTGGAGCACATAGACAGAAGAAAAAACGAAGCAGCAGATGCACTCGCCAGACTCGGCTCGCGCAGAGAGCCGGTTCCACCTAACGTTTTCCTGGATGAGCTATGGCGACCATCATGTCGTGGGATAATCACGGCAGACGTTACCGGGGGTAACTGATCTTGGGGCAAGTCGACACAGGTATTCGGGAGAGGGTTTAGCTCGAAGGAAGACATGGCGGAAAGCAATCTAAGAACCGGAAAATAACTCGCCGGATCTCAATATGAATTATGCTGGATACTCGATAATAGGTGTTACAACTATGACTTGGATCTCTGGCAAACCAAACCTAGGGGCCGGTTTATAAAGCACCCGTACACCCCTAACTTGCCCTTCAAGGCACATCTTGAGTCCTATTCGAACTTTACTTACAAACCCTAGCTTTCCTTACCGCAACCCACAATCCGGGTTACGAGGCCTACACACTTTGGGCCTTCCAGAAGTCTCTTTATTCTTAACCGGATCCTGTGCAGCACCCTTTGGGCCGGATCACACCTTGGAGTTGGCCTACCGGGTTACCATCCCCCCCATCAGTAGTCCCCAGAATAGCCTGGGCTTCCAAGATTTACTCTTCGAAGTGCTGGCTATTCCCTGCAGAAATATTGGATACAAAAACACATGAAGATCAAGATACAATATGTTGACGAATGGCTGGGATTAGCAACAAGGGGATCAGGTAGCAACCCGGCTCCCCCAAAGGCTCTCCCTCAATCTTCCAGACTTGAGTCTTAATAGGAAACTCGATGATTTCACATCTTCCTCGATAACTGTCGCTAATACCAGGAAAGAGATTTCCCCTTCCTTTTTCTCTGGATTATATCGATCTGTGCACAAGGCGCGTCTTTCAAATTTCAAAATAGCCAACTATTACTCCGCACCTCCCGGGTTTCGCCCGTTAGGTTAGGCTTTTCCACCCGGCTATTATAAATAGACCCCAAGGAGCAAACTCAACCCTAACGGCTCATTTCCCCACTCCTCTTCTCCTCAAGCTCGAGTTCGCGGAGTGCCACCACGGAAGCCCTACGCACATCGCCGAAGCCCATCCGCCGTCGCTTGCGCTCCGCCACCGTGCAACCCACTCCAGCTCCCAAATCACCACTAAGCCCTCGATTCGCCGGCCAGAAATCGCGAAAGGGCATCAATCTTGCGCCATCTGTCTCCGCAAATCCCTACTTCAACCTCCTCCGGTAAGTTCTTGATATCCTCCAACCTAACCTTGCAATCTCTTAGCTTTTCCTTAGACCAGATCTGAATCGAGTCGCCTGCAATTTCTCGGGCCCTGCCGAATTGACTCACTAGTGTTTACCATAACCACTCCCATAGATAGGATGCACAGCTTATCTTACTCCCCTACCACTAAGTATCATTAGCTTGGCCTTAAATACAGAAATTGGATTTCCCATCTGGGCTCGGACCACCAAAAATTTCCGCCCTTGTTCTTATCATCCGGAAAATCTCACTTCTCCGGCTCACTTGCTGATAATAGACATAAGGGTATCCCTCTACCTTCCCCAGACACTTGCTTTACGGAAAAACTTCACAGCTTCCGTAACGACATGCGATACCCGGACAGATCGTACTTGATCCAGCAAGGCAATACTCGGATCATGTTTAAATTACCGGTAACTGATTATTCATTAATTTCCGAGTTTTCGCTTCTCACCTCCTTCCTTTGATGTTTCACCAGGTCAACCCCATGGCACCCAAGAGGCAGGGGAAACAGTCGGCTAAAGCTAAATCCACTAACTCCATTTCAGCCAATTGGGGGAGATCCTCCGTTACCAAGGCCAAACTGGAGGAGTTGGTCGAGCTGGGAATCCTTCCTCCCCAGGAATCTATCCACTGGAGAGTACCAAGCAACGAAACCCGGCCTTCTCCAGCAACGGATGAGGTAATATGTTTCGTCGAACACGTGACCCGGGGCTTCAGGCCTCCGGGTCACCCTTTCTTTCGTGACGTCCTAGATCACTACAACCTCCGTATTTTCGATATAGGCCCAAACTCCGTTCTGAACATCTCCCACTTTATCGTTCTTTCCGAGTCTTACTTGTGCACTCCGCCAAGTTTGGCTCTCTTCGTTGAACTCTTTCAGTGCAAGCCGTGCCGCGAAAGCGGCGACGGCGCACTTCTTACTTGCGGCGGGGTTTCTATCCAGCGCCGCAAGAACTCCTTGATGCCTCCTATCACCCTCAATTTCATGTAAAGCACTGGCAGCTCTCGTACTTCTACTGCCAGGATACCTCCCCTCCCGGCGAAAAGAAGTTGCCGGGTTACTCGGAGGGTCAGCTTGACATTTCCGAGACTTTCAATGCCTTCGCCCCTGACTCGGACAGGGAGGCTATCTTGCCTTTGCTGGCTAAGATCTCTATCTTATCGGCTCGAGGCCTCGTCGGGCTAAACCTGGTGAAGACCTGGGTCAACTTCCGCATCCAGCCAAACTCCATTCGTGAGAAGCTGATGTGTGAATATTCGGGTCAAACCACGGACCCGATCCGATACTCTGCCAGCACCTTCGCCCTAATGACATGAACAAAACGATCAAGGGTTTTTTAACAGAGAAGCTCGAGGTAATCCGAACATAGCCGGGTTAGAACCTTTTACACTCGAGAACCCCGCCCCCGCGGTAAGCTTTCTACCTCTTGATTTTGGATTTTAACAAGCTTACCCTTATCCGCTTTTCTTGACTCAATATTAACCATTGCCCTGGCATTTTCACCTCAGGCCGATAATGAATTTTGGACGGTCAACACTCCTCCTAGTTCCGAAGACGCGGAGGAGGAGACGATGCCGCTAACTCGGATGAAGGTGCATACTCAATCCCCTCGCACGCATTATATCCTGCTTCCTCTTTTTCCTTATGCTATAACTTCAATATCTTTCAGAACGAGATGACCAAGACGAGGAAGAAGAGACAGATGGCCGGGGAAGAGTCCGCCAGCGAGGAGGACGAGCCGGAGCCGGCCACCAAAGCTGGATCCAAAAGGAAATCCCAGAGGATCGCCCTCCAGGTTTTTATTTCGTTCCCTTGCACTTTAATTTTTGTTCCCATAACGTCATTTCGGGGCTAACCCCGCCTTCACCCCTTTTGATCATAAATGAAGGAGCCACCCGCGACCAGGCGCCGAGTAACCGGAACCATCCGGGCAACGAGGCCCTTAACCCGGGCACTTCATCGCCCCCGGCTCGACACTCTGGTATTTATATCGTAAATAAAAACTCTTTCCGGACATTCCTTTGCAACATAATCTCAAACCTTGCTTGGCATTTTTCAGTATCTTCCGGATCTAGCAGCGGCTTTCCTTCGGACTTCCCGGTGAACACCGGGTAAATGCCTTTTCCTGACATTATACCGAGCTTTTATCGCCTTTTTCATAACCAAAGATTAATTGTGCCTTCGCACCTTCTTTAGAGCCACGGTTGTTATTAGCGACCAGGAGGACACTGGCTAAGGTCCGGGTCGAGAACGAGCCGCTGATGATGCCTTCACCACAACTGGCGACGAGCAAGCGTCGCCACCGGAGCTAGCTAGGCATGACACCGGGTATCCAATCGCTTCGCACGCAGGCGAGAAGGAGAAGGGAGCAGCTTCGAGCGCGGGAGGGGGACCAGACTCCGACATTCGGATGACCCGGGTGCCACCTCCTGTTACAAGAAAAGCTCCTTTTCCACTTTCCAGGTACCCGAGTCATCTAACTCGGATAACGCTGATTTTAACCAGCTGATGAGCGCTCTTCTCGCCATGAAAGCTTCAGAAGGAAATATCCTAGAGCGTATGGCTGCAGCACATCAGGTAATCTTACTTGATACTTCTTACTATACATCCAGTCCCCAAGTTCCGAGCATAATTTTCTGTAATTATTCTCGGCACTTCGCATAATAATTTTCTGTAATTATTTTCTCAGAAGGAAATATTCTCGTGATATCCGGCTTACAGTTGCACTCATTCTTTGCAGGCGGAGATAACTCAGTCGGATGAAACATTACTTAAAACTGAGCAGCTCTTGCTTGCGGAAACAAACGTAGAGAAACCCTTGAAGCGGAGATGAAGACTTTGAAAAAAGATGTCTCCAAATACAAGAACAAATACAATGCTGCCCAATCCTCGCTGAATAACCTGTCGACTCAAATTACGGACACTTACCGTATCTTGCTAAGTAAGTTTGTTATTTGCAATTGACTTGCGTATCTCTATCTTGCTGTTGTAATAATCAAGATTACTGATATGCTTCTGTGTGTTTCGATTGCAGGTGCTAACCTTGCTGCTCCGGAGGAGAACACCGTTACTCAGGCTAAAACTCTGAAGACTGTGCTCCGGACATTTTTTGCCGGCACGAAACTTTTGCTGGATGCTATAAAGTGGCCTTCGGAGGTATACCCGGGCGAAGAAAATCTCATGCAGGCCTTGTCCACAGCGCCTGGATGGATTGAAATATTGAAGCGTTCGTCTTGCCGGATTGGGATGACCCGGGCTTTGACGCTGGCGAAGGCTTACTTTCCTAAGCTTGACCCGGCCAAGGTAGTATCCGGGTTCCCAGAATTCAAGGCTGACGGGTCTAAGTTTAAACCCCAGGACTTCAAAGCTATACAATCTTCGGTACGTCACTCGGCCACAACTTTGGCAGATAAAATGGATCTAAACACAATTATGAGCTCATATGACTCTGAGGGCAAGGTTATTCTGGTGGAGGCACCCCCTCCTTTTGATATGCTGGAAAAGTGGTCGACTGACCTGGCCAGGAGGAAAGAAGAGGCTGCGAAGAGAGAGACCGAACTAGGCGTAAAGCCGTCTACCTCAACACCAGCCGTTCCTCCGCCTGTCCGTCCTGACGTGAAGAGTCCGGGTAAAACTGCTGGCAAAGCCAAGGAGCAAGTCCAAGACGAAGACCCGGAGGACCACTCCCAGGATGCCGAGTAGGATGATACCTAGTGCTTTTGCGTTTCTCGAGACTGATATGATTTTTAGCGGTGCGCCTGTGCAACATTGATACTGATATTATGACTTTGCGCTTGTTAATTTATGATAACTCTTTGCCTCTCCCGGCTTTTGATAATCTCGATCCTTGTGTTACATGTAAGCTTATTCTCGATACTTTGAACTCTTGCTTTTGATTCCCTTTTGAGACTCGGCTAACCGAGTATCGTAGGTTTTGATAGACGGACTTTTCTTTAAGTCCCCAAGACTCGGAAACTAAGGTTTACGAGCTTTAGTAGTTAAGCAGTTTGTTTCTGTCTCGAAGTCCCCAGTCCCCATGACCCAAAGTACGAGCTAAGGGGGCGTGGCCTTTCTCAGATGACAAACTGCTCTTTACCAAGCTGAAGACCAATAGCTGTTCACATAAATACTGAAGTCATGCTTAATACTTGTTGAGTTTCCGGCTATTTGAGCCTTATACTCTGCATGGACTTGTGGTTTAGATGACCCTTTTGATTATCTTGTACTGTAAGCCGGCTTTCGCGTGGATACCATGCTGTTACATCTATACGAAAAACAGGGTCAAGCAAGTCCATTGGGCTGCATAGTTTGATTGTAATCGTAAGTGAACAGATCATGCCACTTTAGCGCGAGTCACATCGAGCTTAAGTAAGAATAATCAAGAAATTTGGCTCCTTTGTCCGGTTATAAGATTGCAGCCGTACCCGTTTTTTCGAGTAATCAGCCCTCATAACTCATAGGCATCGAGGCCGGGTCTCCGGGTTTGTGATTACTTATTTAAGCACACCAATCCCCGAAGACCTATATGCACGTGACGTATTTTGATGATATTGACGTATTGATAATAACAAGCATTACTTACTTGTAACTGAAGCAAAGACCATGATAAGACTCGAGACCATCTTCTTTTATTGATAAAAATTTCTTTTTTGAATCAGCAGGCCGCCTCATTAAAAACCTTCCAGTCCCCTTAGGTACCCTGGGTAGGAAAAGAGTGCGTATGAAACCTGCCGCCCATTACACTGCTTTAGTTATTCTCGAGAGTCGGCCCCGCGTTGGTACGGCCGATGCACATTCTCCACTTGCCAGGCCCTTTCATAATGAGTACCGGATTTGCTAGCCAATCCGGGTATATCGTCCTTGAAGCGTGATCAGCTGCGGATGGCGGTACGTCTTCTTCTTCCCTGCTAGGAGTTTTGAAAGGATCGCTCCTGATGAAGCCTACCATCTTAGGGTTTTGTTCTGCCCTAACTTTTGCTTTGTCCCCCTCAGGAGTTGGCTTTTTTGACGTTGTTCTCTCTTCTAGGTCCACCTGAGAACGGTAATGTTTGAGCTCTTCCTTCCTGCAGGCTTGCTCGGCCATTGCCGCGTCTCCCTCATCACATTCAGCTGCTATATCTCGATTTCCGTGTATTGTAATGGTCTTCTTGGGACCCGGGATTTTCAGCTGTAGGTACACATAACACGGTCTTGCCATGAACTTGGCATAAGCCGGCCTTCCAAACAATGCATGATAAGGACTGCGCAACTTTACTACCTCAAAGGTAAGCCACTCGACTCGGTAATTGTCCTTTGACTCTCCAAAAGCTACTTCCAGTGCCACCTTTCCTTCGGGGCATGCCGAATGACCCGGCACTATCCCGTGAAAAACTGTTGTACTCTTTTGCAGCTGCGATTCCTTTAAGCCCATACGCAGAAAAGTTTCCCAGTACAGGATATTGATACTACTTCCTCCATCCATCAAGACTTTTTTCAGTTCGTAGCCGTTGACCTGTGGCGCCACTACCAAAGCTAAGACTCCCGGGTGGTCAACTCTGTCCGGGTGATCCTTCCTGCTCCATGTTACCTCTTGTTCTGACCACCTCAAATATCTTGGAACAGCGGAAGAGACCGAATTAACTGCTTGTTTCAGTATCTTCTTATCCTTGTTAGAGCCTCCCGTAGTGTGCACATGATATTGACCCAGCTGTTTGGGGTTAGCTTGAAAACCTCCCGCTCCCCCTTGATTGTTACCTTGATTTCCAGCTGGCGGGTTGCCGGCTGGGGGCGGTCCGTTGCCCAAATTTCCACCTAGGCCCGGGCCTCCTCCTCGGCCTGCACCTCGCATGGCTCTGTTCACTTCCTCGTTCTTCCACCTTTGTAAGTCGGCACATTGCTCCAATGAATGATTGGCCGGCTTGCCGTTCCTGCTATGCTTCGGGCATGCCATCCTAAATATGTCCCAACTGTTGCTTGGTCTTGGAGGTCCTTGGTAGTGTCCCCCATTGTGATTTCCAGTATTAAAATTTCCTTCGGATCTAGGTCTTGAAGACCCGGCCTCCGTGTTGGCTACAAACTCGGGATTCCCTTCAAACGGGCGTTGTTCTGGCTATTTCCATTATTGTTTGGCGCCGATCCATTGCCGGTTTTCCCACTGTTACTTGTGTTTGCTTTTGCTTTCTTGTCATCAACTTCCTCCTCTGTGGTATCCGTTGCAGCGTGTTTGTTGCATGCATCCATTAACTCTCCCATCGTAACCTCCGCTGCATTCCTACTAGATTTCATGCGAGTTAGCTTTTGCACTAAAGGAACATACTTACATGTTTTTGCCATAGCTTGTAGCGCGTCCTTAGGCTGGATATCTGTAGACGAGTGGAGTATCTCCATAACCCGGCGTACCCAGCTGCGTGCTGACTCTCCTTTCTTCTGAACGCATCTTTCTAAATCATCAATAGTAAATAACTTTCTGCACGTCCCATGAAAGTGCTTGATAAATGCGGTCTTTAGCTCCTCCCACGATTTGATCGACTTTTCCGGTAAATTGGTGAACCATAACTTTGCTGCTCCCTCTGACATCATTAAGTACATGAATTTGGCTTGGAGATTCTCGGATGCGTTGCGAATTGACATCGCCATCTCGTAGCTGCTCAGCCACGTTTCTGGATCCATTGTTGGCTCATAATTTACTACTTTCCCGGTTCTTTGAACTTCTCCGGGTAAGGTTCTGCTCTGATATCGTCCGAGAGGCACTTGGGCCCCGCCAGGGTGGTTGGGGCTGGTCTTACTCGGGAGACACGTGACCCGGCTGGGGGTGCCACGAGGTGCGGCGCCACCGGCAATTCGTGCCCTGCAGACCCGGCCCCGGCTCTTCTGGCCCTGGAGCTGTCCACCACCGCCTGCGCTGCTGATACTACTGGTACTGTCTGGATACGGTGGAGGCGGCATTTGCTGTTGCTCTTCCCTTCGTCGTGCCGCACTTGCTTGGACATTGCCCTGCTGCTGACTGACGTACGGCGTCCCATGCATTCCGCTTCTATGATCCGGATAATTGGCTTGCTGTGCTACCGCGGTGTGTAGCAGATCGATCGCTCGTCGGGTTCCCTCTGCATGAGGCGAATCTCCTACAGGAATCTGGTTTAATGCGAGCGTTGCTGCGTACACGTTGTCCATGGGATTGTTGTAATGGCCTGCTGGTGTGTGGAATCGTGATGGTGGTGGTGGCATGGTATTGCCGGCTGTCACCCCCGTCTGCGGCAAAGGTAACCCGGCTGGCGCGTTTACCGGCTGTGCTCCTGTTGACGGTCGCGGTATGGTCCCTTGGTTCACCGGTGGAATCGGCTGATCTTGAGGCGTGAACACCAGGGCAGTCGGGTTAATAACCCCTCCTGTTGCCGGCAGCATAGTTCGGTGCCTTTGGTGCATCCTTGTCGTTTCCTCCCGGAGCCGGGTCTCTCGGTCATCCAATTCGCGCTGCCGCGCGGCCATCCCCTGCCTTTCTGCTTCTACTTGCCTTCTTTGCTGCTCCAATGCACGACGAGCCACGTCCAGGTCTCTTACGCGCTCTGCCGCGTTTTCTGGGGTAATAACTGTGGCCAAGACCGTGGGGTCCAAGATCAAATTATTATCAAACAGAGCCGGGTGGCGCGGATTCGAGGGGCCCGCCCCCGGTGTCCGGTTTGCTTGGAACCCAAACATATTTGCGTGTCGCTCCTCGTCTGCTGGGCGACTGGTGACTGATGCCGACTCTCCATCGACCTGGACCAAGACCGGGTCAACTGTACCTTGCTGCTGGGCCACTGCCTGAGCCGCCCCGACTGGCGCCGCGGCTGCGTTTTCTTGATTGAGATTGATCGCGGGAGCCGCATAAACTGCAACCCGGCGCATGATGCCCGGTGTAGATTCGTATTGTTCTTCCTCGCTGTTTTCCTTCTCATACCGATCTTCCAGCAAGTCCTTAATGGATGCAGTGTCATCCTTTTCATCGCTTGGGTCGCGCGGAGTCCATGCCGGCTCCTCCGGCTGTTCCCAACGTGTAATAGGCTCCTCTGCCTGGTATGTTGTTCCGACTGACTCTTCTCTATCGGGTTGGGCGTACGCAGCCTCCCCTGATACAGGATCAGAAAAATTGTCAGGAATCGAACCAGAGGTACATACCATGCCGATGAAGACGTTGATTCGGCCGATCGTCACGACCGATCCAGATTCGAGGCGATCCGACTCAGGCCCCCAGCCGGAATCGTCCACCATCTTCTTTCCTTCGTGGTCATCGTAGATCTCACCGACGACGAGGTTCTCCATGCTTTTCCGAGCTTCTCCCGTGATGCAAACACCTTTGGACGCAGGCCCCACGGTGGGCGCCAACTGTCGTGGGATAATCGCGGCAGACGTTACCGGGGGTAACTGATCTTGGGGCAAGTCGACACAGGTATTCGGGAGAGGGTTTAGCTCGAAGGAAGACATGGCGGAAAGCAATCTAAGAACCGGAAAATAACTCGCCGGATCTCAATATGAATTATGCTGGATACTCGATAATAGGTGTTACAACTATGACTTGGATCTCTGGCAAACCAAACCTAGGGGCCGGTTTATAAAGCACCCGTACACCCCTAACTTGCCCTTCAAGGCACATCTTGAGTCCTATTCGAACTTTACTTACAAACCCTAGCTTTCCTTACCGCAACCCACAATCCGGGTTACGAGGCCTACACACTTTGGGCCTTCCAGAAGTCTCTTTATTCTTAACCGGATCCTGTGCAGCACCCTTTGGGCCGGATCACACCTTGGAGTTGGCCTACCGGGTTACCATCCCCCCCATCACATCAATTAAAACCGAGTCTGAGGAAGAACTGGCAAATCAAGACCCGGATTCGGAGCTCGTGGCCACAGTACGTGCTGTTCCAGAATGGACAGTTGGCCTACCTATCACGGGGCGAGTTACCACAGCAGGAAGTATTAGCAAGACAAATTCTGAGGCGAGCAAAAGGATATTCTATCATCAATGGAGAGTTATACAAGAGGAGCGCAGCAGGAGTCTTTTTGCGCTGTGTAGCACCAGAAGAAGGCCGACAGATCCACAAGGAAATCCAAGAAGGTGATTGTGGGCATCATGCATCCACAAGATCCCTTGTGGCCAAAGCTTATCGACATGGTTTTTTCTGGCTCACGGCCCTAGCAGACGCGGAGCGCTTGGTGGCAAGATGTGATGGGTGTCAAAGGTACGCCCGCCAAATCCATGTGCCGGCTATGGAACTACGAACTATCCCGTTAACTTGGCCGTTTGCTGTTTGGGGTATGGACATGGTTGGCCCCTTTCACATGTCACCCTGCAAAAAGACACACCTCTTGGTGGCTATCGACAAGTTTACCAAGTGGGTTGAGGTTATGCCAGTTACCAACTGTGAAGCAATTACAACAGTCAAGTTCCTGAAAAGGATTATCTATCGGTTCGGGTATCCCCATAGCATAATTACCGACAATGGAACCAATATGTCCCTTGGCGAGATGGAGAAGTTTTGTGGTAACAATGGAATCCGGCTTGACATAGCTTCAGTGGCCCATCCACGGGCTAATGGACAAGTGGAAAGGGCAAACCAAGAATTGCTTCGTGGGTTAAAGCCACGATTGCGAGTTCCGTGTATCAGAGCTGCTGGTGCATGGGTTGAAGAATTACCCGCCGTAGTTTGGGTTATCAACACAACACCAAATAGATCCACTCAGATGACACCATTTTTCATGGTCTATGGTGTAGAGGCGGTGTTGCCGAGTGATATCATACATGACTCGCCTCGAGTCTCGACTTATGTCAAGGTAGAGAACGAGAAGACCCGGCAGGACGCCGTGGATATACTAGAAGAAGAAAGGGAACAAGCACTGGAAAGATCAGCCATATATCAGCAGGATCTACGGAGATATCATAGACGGCGCGTGAAAACCCGGGTCTTCCAGGAAGGAGACCTGGTTCTGCGCCTGGTACATTCGAAAGAAGGAAAACATAAATTATCACCGCCATGGGAAGGACCGTTTATCATAAGCCGGAATCTGCACAATGGATCGTACTACTTGATAGATGCAAGGGAAGAGTCGGCTACGGTTAACGACACCGCTCATACCACTTCATCTATGCAAGAGAAAGAAAGACCATGGAACGTAGCTCAGCTGCGTCCCTACTATACCTAGTATCGACCAGACTCACAAGTGGAATTACACGATGTAACAGGCAGCAGGTTTCAGACGCACTCTTTTCCTATCCAGGGTACCTAATGGGACTGGAGGGTTTTTAACGAGGCGGCTTGCTGACCTAGCTTTCTCATATCAACAAAGAGATGGTTAAGCGATATATCTCCTCCGCACGTTTTACCAAGTTCTATTTTTCTGTTATGTTTTTTACTTCTCTTCCAGGTAAGTATTATTTATTGTTTCCTTAGAGAATCAGTTTCCTCAGTTTGTTGTGTATATTTTAGGTCTTGGGGGCTGGTTGCTTGAATAGCACAGTTATAAACCCAAAGACCCGGCCATGATGCCTATGAGTTATAAGGGCCGACTACTCGCAAACGAGTACGGCTGCAATCTTATAACCGGACAAAGAAACCAAATTTCTTGACTTTTCTTACTTGAGCTCGATGTGACTCGCACCAAAGTGGCATGCTTTGCTCGCTTACGATTACAATCAGCTATAAAGCCCAACGGGACTTGCCTGACCCTGTTTTCGTATAGATGTAGCAACATGATATCCACGCGAAAGCCGGCTCATAGTACAAGATAGTCGAAAGGGTCATCTAAACCACAAGTTATGCAGAGTACATGGCTAAACAGCCGGAAACTCAAGGTTATTAAGCATAACTTCAACGCCTATGTGAAACGACTCTAGTTTTTGGGCTTAGTAGAAAAACAACTTGTTCTCTTCAAAAGACCACACACCCCAGACTCGGAACTCCGGGTCTTGGGGACTAGGGATTTTGAAAAAAATAAGTTGTTTTCACTAAAGCTCAAAAAACCCAAACATCCGAGTCTTGGGGACTTGGGGACTTAGAAAGATCCACCTGTCAAAACCCACGAGACCCGGAAACCGAGTCTCACAAAAGGAACCATAAAGAAAACAGGATTATCAAGAGCAAGTGGGCTCATAAGCAGATAGTATTAAGAACATCCAAAAGCCAAAAGGGGCCACGGGAAGCTATCAAAGTTTCAAAAGAGTATTACAATTCGCAGCAGCAGTATCAAAGATGCACAAGCGCACCATTCAAAATAAATACTCCAAGGACCCCTAGGCCGGATAGTTTGCATAAAAACGGTTGCCGACGAAAAGTTTTCACTCAGCATCTCAGGGTGAGTCGTCAACCTTTCCCTTGCCCTTGGAGGCCGGGTCTTGCTCCTCGCCTTGGTCCTCAACGCCCTTGGCAGCGACAGCAACCGGATCAGCAGCAGTGCCGGCTCGTGCAGGAGGAGGGACGACTGGCGTGGAGATAGCAGGCGCAGAGCCGGCCTCAGCTTTCTTCTTATCGGCCTCTTTTCTCGCCTGGGCAGCCTCCACTTTCCATCGGGCCAGCATATCGTACGGCTTGGGAAGATCCGACTTAACCGCTTCACCATCAGCATCATATGCTGGAATAATGACACTCAGGTCCAAGCCGTGGGCAATCATGCTGGCCGGATGACGGACTTCCTTCTGGATGGCCTTGAAATTCTTCGGGGAGAACTTGGATCCGTCGTGATTAAATTCCGGAAACCCGCCCATAAGCTTGGCCGGCTCGAGCTTAGGAAAATAAGCTTTAGCCAGCGCAAGCCCCCGGGTTACTCCAACCCGGCAGGACGAGCGCTTCCAATGCCAAATCCACTCGGGAATAGTGGAGCAGGCGTCCAGCATTCTCTTCAAGTCGACGTGCCCAACACCCGGCCACCGTAGTTCTTGAAGGATCCATTTGGTTCCGGCACATAGCTGCCGGATAACGCTCTTGATGGTTTTCAGCTTGGCAATATCATCTTCGTCCGGCATTACTTCATCCGGACCTGCGGAAAGAAGTGAAAACACGAGTAAGGAAACCCCGGCTATTTATCAGAAGGATAACCCGGACTATGAATATTATGCTAAGAATCATACCGATCAAAGCGCGATACGTATCAGCAATCTGAACAGAAAGGTTCGTTAGATTATCTTCTGCTGCATGAGCCCTCCTCCTATACTTCCTTGTGATCTTCCCACTCCTCCTGGCCTCAGCTTCGGCCGCCTCACGCAGAGCCACCTCCTTCTCAATGAGCTTGGTGGCCTCTGCCAATTTCTTCTCAGATTGGGTCACGAAGGACTGCACGGACGTAAGGAAGGATTAGCCGGGTAAAAAGCAAGCTATCAGTCGGTTATACCGTAAAGTTCCAAGCAAATTATCAATCAATTCACTCGGAACTTGGGGACTAGATAAGGACACAAGCAATATTATTCGGGTTTACCTCGTGTTTGGCTATTAAAGCTTCCAAGATATTTTCTTCATCAGCCCTCAAGGTGTGCAGGGCATCGAGCATCTGGGCAAACGTCATGTCTTCGGGTCGGACACCAGAAGAGCCGGCAGCTTGGTCGCTTGGCCGGTGAACTTTCCCCGACCTTGGGGTCGAGACCCGGACCGTCTGGGTATCCAGGTTTGGAGAACCCATCCTCGTGTCCAGGACCTCGATCTCCTCGTCCACCCCTTCGGATGACTCTGGAGACCCGGCGGCCTGGTGAACTGGATCGCCCAAGGGGCCTTGTTCCTGGTTGTTCTCAGCATCACCGCCAGTCGCGGCGTCCATGTTATCAGTCGGCCCCTCCGTCTCCCGGTTATCCGTCTCCATGTTCTCTGGGTCACTAATCGTGACCTGGGCGCTAAGGAAAAGAGAGGAATAGTCAACAACAGCGGATGAAAATAATCAAGTGCGCAAGGATATCATACAACGGAGACTTACCCGGTGTTCACAGCGTAATCCGGCGGGAGTTCACTGCTGGAAGCCGATGAGATTGTCATAGGAGCTGATAGCGGAACCCAGAACTGCCCGGCCAAAGGATGGTTGGGGGAGGGGTGACGTCGAGGAGATTTGGAGGGGCGAGGAGAAGGAGTACCGGCCCGGCGGTTTGGTGAGGTGGAGATACCCGGGTTGAGGGGATCGCCGCCCGGTGAACTCCGGGTCACCCTGCGCTTGGTCGGGAGAGAGTCCTTCAAGTGCGATGAGTTGGATAGTTGTTGGTTAAGTCTGCGCATGTTATCAAAAGAGTAGGGTTCGGAAGACATGGTGGAATAAGGAACCTTGGACACCACTCCTCTGGCCTTCCTCTTGGCCCCGACTGTTATTTCTTGATCGGACTCGGTGGCCTCCGGGTCCTCCTCGTCCTTCTCGTATTCGTCCTCCAACCCTATGAGCCGAGTATGCATCGTTGGAAAAAGGTTAGATGGATCAGGAAAATGATGCAAGTAAGGTTGATACAAGACCCGGATAAATACCTTCATCATTATCAGCCGGCTGGTCATCTTCTTCCGGGTCTCCGGCGGAAGGGGAGGTTTCAACACTCCAGAAAGCGTCATCAGCCTGAGATAAAAACAGGTTGGTGAGAATCGGTAGTTGTATCAAGTCAAAGGCGTGCGAATAAGGTTACACGTATCGGGTCTTACCGCTGGGGCCGGATTTTCCCGGGTGAACGGCGGCAACCCGGCGATGTTCTTGATCACTTCCAACTTTTCCGTCAAGAAGCCCTTGATGGTTTTGTTGGTATCGCCGACTGGATAGTTCTTGGAGGAATACCGGAGCGCGTCCGTGGTATGCCCCGAGTAATCGCACATCAGCTTAGTGCGGATAGAGTTGGGTTGGATCCGGAAATCCACCCATGTCTTAACCAAGTTGAGCCCAAGGAGACCTTGGGCGGAAAGGACGGATATCTTTGAGAGGAGGGGCTGGATTGCCTCCCTGTCCGAGTCAGGGGCGAAGGCGTTGAAGTTTTCAGAGAGATCGAGGAGACCCTCCGAATAACCCGGCAGTTTCTTCTCGCCGGGTGGGGAGGTATCTCGGCAATAGAAGAAAGAGAGTTGCCAATGTTTGACATGAGAATTAAGAGTGAGAGTGGGCATGGGAGAATTCTTACGGCGCTGGATAGAGACCCCGCCGCAAGCAAGAAGTGCGCCGTCACCGCTTTCGCGGCACGGCTTGCACTGAAAGAGTTCGATAAAAAGAGCCAAATTAGGTGGAGTGCACAAGTATGACTCGGAAAGAACGATAAAATGGGTTATATTCAGCATAGAGTTAGGCCCTATGTCGAATACCCGAAGGCCATAGTGGCTCAGAACCTCACGAAAGAAAGGGTGACCCGGAGGGCGGAACCCCCGAGTCACATGTTCGACGAAGCAGATTACCTCGTCATTAGCAGGCACGGGCCGGGTCTCATCACCCGGCACCCTCCAGTGTATATCCTTCTGAGAAGGAAGGATCCCTAACTCGGCCAGCTCGTCCAGCTTGGCCTTTGTAACTGTGGATCGCGCCCAGTTGGCGGATATTGATTGGGTGGTCTTTGCCTTGGCCGACTGCTTCCCCTTCTTCTTGGGAGCCATGGGATCAACCTGCAAAACACAAGACAAAAAGGTACAAGGAGTAAGACTCGGAATCGTGAGTTATCTCAGTATGTGCAAGCAGTATCAAAAGAAAGCATGAGGATTATGAATTATCCGGGTATCACTAGACGGGGTGAAAATCGCGGGCTATCCGGGTATCGAGTAGCAATACAGAAATTATGAGGGACTTACATATTGATGATCATTTGCGGAAGAAGGATGATTGCCCATGTATCTACTGCAAGCGAAAGAACCGGAAGAAGTGTATTTTCCGGATGACAATGGCAAGTGCGGGAAATTTCGGCGGCCCGAGCCTAGATTGGAAATTTCATCTTCAAATTCGGGTGGAATTGATGACTATAGACAATAGGGGAATGACATGAAGTCTATATTCAAACCATTGGATGAATTAGAATGAATCTAAGCGACCTAATCCGGCGCGGGACATGAAATAGCCCGCGGTTGACCTAGATCCAATCTAGAGCGAATCAAGAAGTTGCGAGGCTAATTCGACGGAAGCAAGAGGCTTACCGGAGGAGATTGGAGTGAAGCGCGACGGCAGTAGATGGCGCAGTCTGAATGTCCCTTCGCGACTCCCTGCGGGCAAGATGAGGGCGCGGCGGCGGAGCTTGGCGGCGGCACGGAGCGGTTCGAGGACGAACGTAGCCGGCGGTGGCTTTGTTCCGGTGGCGAGCTTGAGGTTCCCGTGGTGATATTGCGCAAGCGCGAGAGATGGGGAAGGAGAAGGAGTTGGAATGAACCGTTGGGGGCTAGGTTATCTCCTGGGTACTTATTTATAAGGTGCGGGCGGATAAACCTAGTCCAATGGGTGGGAACCGAAAATTTCGGGATAACGGATACCTGCCCGGATTTTTCGAGATATGCTTTAAGTGCTGGGCGAGACATTCGGGATGGATGCGAAACGAATCTTCTCCGCGATATCAAGATTGGTTATCGAGTAAAGTAAGTCGGATCTATTGACATTCTTATCAGAGTGTTGACCCGGGAAAAGTGAAGAAGAGCCTAGAGAAAGCCGGGTTACTATATGGCCACCTTCGAGTTGGGCCTAGCTGTTTATCAAGGCACCTTAACCCGGCCTCTATGGACTTGTACATTTGATATTTTTCAGGGAATAGCGAGCGCTTCAAGGAGGATCCCATGAAGCCCAAGCTATTCTGGGGACTACTGATGGAGGGATGATAACCCGGTAGCCCAACGCCAAGGTGTAACTCGGCCCAAAGGACGCTGCGCAAAGACCCGGCTAAGGATAAAGGAGCTTCTAGAAGGCCCAAGATCGTATGCCTGGTAACCCGGATTGTGGGTTCCAGTAAGGAAGTTTAGGGTTTTGTAAGCAGTGTCCGGGTAGGACTCAGAGTACGCCTTGGAGAACAGGCCAGGGATCCGGATGCTTTATAAGCCGGCCCCTAGGTTAGGTTTAGGGATCCAAGAGTCAGAACAAGATCGCTAGGTATCGAGTATCCAGTGCAATACGAGAGTTGAGATAATACATCTAGATCGGAGACTCGGCGACTTGATTGCCGGCTACCAGATCGTATATCATCATGTTTTTCCCTGAGCTAAACCCTCTCCCAAACACCAGAGTCGATTCGCCCCAAGACAAGTTACCCCTGGTAACGTCTGCCGTGTTTATCCCACGACAGTGGCCGTAGCCGCCACCTCGGGGGGCGACGGGGGCGCGGAGGGGGGAGAGGGAGAGGGAAAAGGGAAGGGGAGGGGAGGAGGGAGAGGCGGCGCGGGCCGGTCGCCGCCGCCGGCTAGGGTTAGGGTGACTCGGGGAGGGAGAGGGTTGAGGGGGAGGGAGAGTTTCCAACCCCTTGGCCATGTACAAGTTTTATCGATTCAGTTATTTCGGATTAGGAGCTCCAGTTTTGAATTTTGTATTTGAGGAGTAGCTAGCTCTGGTGTATTTAAATATTTTGGCAATACTAGTCACTACGGGAGACGAGTTCTTTCCCGTGTGCCAGATTCTTTGCCGTGTGCCATACATCGGGCACACGGCAAACGTTCTTTTTGCCGTGTGTCGCGCACAGAAATGACAAACACACAGCTTAGTACAAAGAAGTACACACTGTAAAGA
Source organism: Alopecurus myosuroides (assembly GCA_028641055.1). Taxonomy (NCBI): domain Eukaryota; kingdom Viridiplantae; phylum Streptophyta; class Magnoliopsida; order Poales; family Poaceae; genus Alopecurus; species Alopecurus myosuroides. Next base: position 666,580,390 of record CM054057.1, on the reverse strand, counting down.
ATGACACACGGAAAAGAACATAAAATACACACGGAAAATAACGCACACGGTAACGTTTGCTGCCACGTGTCCGTTCCGTCCCGCTTCACAGCGGAACCGTTACATCAGCTCTTTGTCGTGTGCATGCACGGCAAAGAACTAGCCCACAGTCAGTTCTTTGCCGTGTGCATGCACACGACAACAGCACGTCCTTTGCCGTGTGCATGCACACGGCAAAGAACTTTTTTTATTTTTCTACCAAAATTGCTTGTTAAATTTATAATTTTGAATATAATTTTATTTATCAATTTATAATATATCCCCTTGTTTACCCTAACACAAGCATGCAATTAGTTTGACTTTGCTACCGGCTTTCAACGCGTTGAACTTTTCTTCCTCTCGTTTAGGGTTTCTCCGTAGAGGGGCTCCGGAGCGTCAGAATGCCACCAAATCGTAGATGGTTCCATACCATGTGTGATAGAGTTCACATGTGTCTTGTATGCCCAATATTCCCTCAATCCCTGTGTTATGGCCACACCGGCGTTGGATTCTCTCTCGCAGGTTTTCGGACTACTTAGAACCCGAAACTCCCGGATCTGGCGGAACGGGGGGGACCTTGCCAATAGGTGGTCCCTACCACTATATTTGGTGTTCCTTGGGTCTAACCTAACACAACCAAGCAATTGGTTCCACTTTTCTACCCCCTTCCGGCTCATGTAGAGGGGCCAGAACAGTAGTTCCGTGTATTTCTCCAGCGGGTCTAGGGTTTCACCGGAGGGGGCTACGGAGCGTCTGGATCCTAACACAAGCTAGGGGGTTCCATACCATGTTAGTATAGGTGTGTTGTGTGCTTTGGATGGAAAATATTGCACTCCGGGGTGTGGGCCGCTTCACCGGCATCCACTTCTCTCTATGGAGTTTACACGCGCTTATAGGGTGAAACTCCCGTATCGGACGAAACATCGGGAATCTTACGAATAGTTGTGTTCTACCAATATGCTTTGTGTTCCTATGGCCTACCCTCACACAACCAAGCAACTAGTTCCACATTTCTACCCCCTTTTGACGATGTTACCGCGTGTTTCCTTATAAGTCCGGTATTTCTCCAACGGGTCTAGGGTATCACCGGAGGGGGGCTACGGAGCGTCTGGATTCCAACACAAACTAGGGGGTGACATACCATGTTAGTATAGGTGTGTTGTGTGCTTTGTATGGCAAATATTGCACTTCGGGGTGTGGGCCGTTTCACCGGCATCCACTTCTCTCTATGGAGTTTACACGCGCTTATAGGGTGAAACTCCCGTATCGGACAAAACATCGGGAATCTTCCAAAGGGTTGTGTTATACCAATGTGTTTTGTGTTCCTATGGCCTACCCTAACACAACCAAGAAACTATTTCCATATTGCTACCTCCTTTCGACTTCGTTACCGCGTGTTTCCGTATAAGTCCGGTATTTCTCCAGCGGGTCTAGGGTTTCACCGGAGGTGGTCTAAGGAACGTCTGGGTCCCAACAGAAGCTAGGGGGTACCATACCATGTTATTATAGGTGTGTTGTGTGCGTTTTATGGCAAATATTGCACTCCGGGGTGTGGCCCGCTTCACCGGCATCCACTTCTCTCTATGGATTTTACATGCGCTTATAGGGTGAAACTCCCGTATCGGACGAAACATCGCGAATCTTCCGAAGAGTTGTGTTCTATCAATGTTTTTTGGGTTCCTATGTCCTACCCTAACACAACCAAGAAACTAGATCCACATTTCTACCCCCTTTCGACGCCGTTACCGCGTGTTTCCGTATAAGTCCGGTATTTCTCCAGGGGGTCTAGGGTTTCACCGGAGGGGGGCTACGGAGCATCTGGATCCCAACAGAAGCTAGGGGTTTCCATACCATGTTAGTATAGGTGTGTTGTGTGATTTGTATAGAAAATATTGCACTCCGGCGTGTGGGCTGCTTCACCGGTATCCACTTCTCTCTATGGAGTTTACACGTGCTTATAGGGTGAAACTCCCGTATCGGACGAAACATGGGGAATCTTCCAAATAGTTGTGTTCTACCAATGTGTTTTGTGTTCCTATGGCCTACCCTAACACAACCAAGCAACTAGTTCCACATTTCTACCCCCTTTCGACGTTGTTACCGCGTGTTTCTTTATAAGTCCGGTATTTCTCCACTGGGTCTAGGGTTTCACCGGAGGGGGGCTACGGAGCGTCTAGATCCCAACACAAGCTAGGGGGTTCCATACCATGTTATTATAGGTGTTTTTTGTGCTTTGGATGGCAAATATTGCACTCCGGGGTGTGGGTCGCTTCACCGACATCCTTCTCTCTATGGAGTTTACACGCGCTTATAGGGTGAAACTCCCGTATCGGACGAAACATCGGGAATCTTCCGAAGGGTTGTGTTCTACCAATGTGTTTTGTGTTACTATGGCCTACCCTAACACAACAAAGCAACTATTTCCCCATTTCTACCCCCTTTCGACGCCGTTATGGCGTGTTTCCGTATAAGTCCGGTATTTCGCCAACGGGTCTAGGGTTTCACCGGATGGGGGCTACGGAGCGTCTGGATCCCAACACAATATAGGGAGTACCTTACCATGTTAGTATAGGTGTGTTGTGTGCTTTGGATGGCAAAGATTGCACTCCGGGGTGTGGCCCGCTTCACCGGCCTCCACTGCTCTCTGTGGAGTTTACACGCGCTTATAGGGTGAAACTCCCGTATCGGACGAAACATCGGGAATCTTCCGAAGAGTTGTGTTCTATAAATGTGTTTTGGGTTCGTATGACCTACCCTAACACAACCAAGCAACTAGTTCCACATTGCTACTCCCTTTCGACGTTGTTACCGCGTGTTTCCGTATAAGTCCGGTATTTCTCCAGAGGGTCTACGGTTTCACCGGAGGGGGGCTACGGAGTGTATGGATCCCAACACAAGCTAGGGGGTGTCATACCATGTTAGTATAGGTTTGTTGTGTGCTTTGGATGGAAAATATTGCACTCCGGGGTGTGGGCCGCATCACCGGCATCCACCTCTCTCTATGGAGTTTACACGCGCTTATAGGGTGAAACTCCCGTATCGGACGAAACATCGGGAATCTTCTGAATACTTGTGTTATACCAATGTGTTTTTTTGTTCCTATGGCCTACCCTAACACAACCAAGATTTTTGAATCTTTGTGATGTGCTATCACACGGCAAAGTCTGACAGGTGGGTCCCACCTGTTTCCGTTTGGTGCATGGCCAAGTGGTGGTGGGGCCCACTTGAAATCTTTGCCGTGTGCCCCGATGAAATACACACGGCAAAGAGGGCGTCGCCGTGAAAATCGCTACCGTGTACTCGTTGCCGTGTGCGGCAGGCTTTGCCGTGTGTTTTTGAGCCTTTGTCGTGTGCAGTTGGCACACGACAACGAGGTTTTCTCCCGTAGTGAGTGGATATTAGCCTTCTTGAGGAGATTTTTGCTGAAACTAAATGTGCAGCCTTTGTTTCTTTTAACTGTAAATTGTCTTATCTTGTGTGTATGAAAATTACATCGTTAGCATGGTTGTTGAGTTCACATACAAAGAGTTATTATTGCATCATATTCCATTTCTCTGAAGCTATTATGGAGCTTCTCTCATGCATTCATATGATATGTGTTGCCTGCATGGTGACTAGAAATTTCAGGGCATGTTTGATTTGTGACATTGATGTAAGTGGAGTTAACTCTTCTCCATTGTGTTGGATGCCAAATACTGATACATGGTAATAAATCAATTATTCAAATAGTTAAAATTGTCTTGATGCCTCATTGCCTGAGGTGAAGCTGAGGAGATTTTGAGATGTTTCATGTTTTTTCCTGTATGCACACCCTTGCTTGCTGAGGATACCTCCAGCCTTAACTGACATTACTCAAGTCCAGCACCATCTATGGTTGCATGATTGCTCACTAATAATAAAAATAAACTTATATGCCCCACAATCTAAAAGAGACATTTGTCCCCTATCCCCTGCCGTGGGACGATGAGTTAAATTAGGCCTTCTTTTATATTGCCTTCTGTAAGCTTGAGATGGGGGTGTGCTCTCTCTTGTTTTATGCCAAGTATGTTTTGCGCCATTTAAAATCCCCTATTATATGTTATATATTACGTTACTATTTTCATGTAAAATATATGAGAGAGAAATCTAATTAAAAGGGGTCATTTTTTTTTGTCTAACAGCACGGAGAGTGGTGGCAGAGGGCCGAATCGACATCATGGACAGACAATGGAGAGGGTCATAGTTGCGAACATCGCTGAGGGTAACCTCAGCAACGCGATGAGTGGTGGCCGATGTCTGCCGCTGTTGTTCCGTCAAGGCGGTTGGAACATGCTCGTGGCCTTCTCCAAGGGTGGCGTTCTGCCTCGGCGGTGTGCAGTGCTCTGTTAAGAATTGGCGGCTTGACGACAAGTTGATTCGGCCATGGGAATCTGTGATTGACTTCATCTGCGGTGAATGTACCATACCCGCTGGTATGCTTCTGCTCTTGGTTGCATCATGGGTGGGGCACCGCTGTCGTTGGTCTCGGCTGGAGGCCCCGCGGTGCTATGGGCGGCCTCGTCGGCTTGCTTAGATGCAGGTGGCCCCGGCGTGGTGAGCGGATGGTGGCATCGGGAGGCAGCAGGAGGCTTACTCGTCCTCTGCTGCTACATCTCACGCGCCGACGACCCATCTTTGATTTTTGGATTGCATGGTGTTCGTCGTTTTCATCTATGGGCGGCAAATTATGGGTGCAAACAGTGATCTACCTTACAGTAGCGGAGACAGGGGAGGACTAGCAGCCCCCCCCCCCTAATACCATTGATTTTCTTGTAAAATTCCTGTGAAACGGCCAAATTTTCTTAACCTACCTTATGTATGAGAACAAAATATTTTGTGTTTTCTGTGTCAATGACAAGCGGTCCTCATGTGAGATGTGCTGGCCGGACAATGTCTGACGCGTCCAGTAAGGCCCGCAAAGTTTGACGGGTGGGCTAGGAGTGTCGTACACGTTTGGGATGGGTCATGCCGATGTAGATGCTCTTAAAGTGTGATATGTAAGACAAGGTAATCATTAAAAAAAAGGGAAGCTTTCCAAAAGGTCACGACGCTAGCATCTTTAGCTTGGTTTTCATAGTTCGAATGAAACCGATGTGAGGTCGCCAAAGAACAAAACCGTTTTACGAAGGTGTTTAGTAAAGAGAGACTGCATCGAAAGATTCCTTTCAGTTTTGCAATATATTTTATGTGGAGCCAGGCTCGGGATTGACTCATCTTTTTTCCCGCTAGAATCGGAAAGCACTAGTACTATTTTTAGCGACAGTCGCTACATGAAAATCTCGTGCTACCGGCCTAGTAGCACTAATTTTAGTAACAGTGCAGACTAATTAATGATGGGATGAGAGAGCGCTAGGATTGCATGCATGCATGCGCACGTACTCATCACCACCCACCGGTATATAGACACATAGCAGTAATTAGCATCACGGCCCAGCGGTGGCCGGAGAGATCAGGCGGTGCATGCCATGGAGCACGCACAGCAACCCCCGGCGCGCGCGCTTCCCCCGGTGAACCCCTGGTCGACGGGCCTGTGCGACTGCATGGAGGACAGCGCGCTGTGCTGCCGGACGTGCTGGTGCCCGTGCATCACGTTCGGGCAGGTGGCGGAGATCGTGGACCGGGGGTCGACGTCGAGCGGCGCCAGCTTGGCGCTGTACCTGACGCTGGGGCTTCTGACGGGGTGGGAGCTCCAGTGGGTGTACTCCTGCTTCTACCGCACCAAGATGCGCGCCCAGTTCGGGCTCCAGGAGAACCCCTGCCCCGACTGCTTCGTCCACTGCTTCTGCGACACCTGCGCCATCTGCCAGGAGTACCGGGAGCTCAGGAACCGAGGCTACGTCATGGACATCGGTGCGTGTGGTTGCCTTCCTCTTCCTATCCTATGTTTTCTCCTCAACGATATATATATATATATACGATCTCAAAAAGCTCACGAGACATGTTTAACTGTCTCTGAATCGTGTGTGCAGGATGGCACGCCAACATGGAGCTGCAGCAGGGGCGCGGCGCGGCGACCATGCCGCCCGCCATGCACGTAGATGGGATGACCCGCTGATTCGTCGCCGGCCGGTCCCCGCCATCGTCTCATGATGCATTGCTAGGAGAATTCTTGACTGAACTAGAGTCCATCCATCGAGTAGCTATTTTAATTCTGTCCTTTGTACTATACGTCGGCGTAAAACTTAGGGCGTATGTCTCGTTCATTTGCAACTTCGTTTTAGGTTTTTCTTCCCTTAGGAGCTGTAAACAAACTAGAAAGGATGGGAAAGGCCAGATGACCAACATGCTCATCTACGCTCTGTTTATATAGCACCGGCATTAGCGGACCCAGGAATTATTTATAGCCCGGGCAAACCTTTATTCAAAGCCTTAATATGGTAATTTTTATGTAAAAAGCTATCAGATTAGCCTGTGCCGCCGGCCGGAAGCCCAGGCGGCTGCCCGGGTAACAGGGACCCACTAGTGGAAACAGCCCCTCTCGTCCAGGGGGTCAGGGGGCAGCTGTCCCGGTTGCAACCAAATCCGGGACAAATGCCATGCATTGGTCCCGGTTCGTGCGCCCGGGGCAACAGGAATCGCCTGGGGGCATTGGTCCCGGTTCGTGGGGGGCATATCGGTCCCGGCTCTTGCCACGGACCGGGACCAATGCCTAGCCACAGGCCACGTGGCACGCGCATGAACTATTGTCCCGGTTCAGTCCACGAACCGGGACCAATGCCCCCTTCCCCTATATAAATATCTCGGCCCTCTCTCCAGGCCGAGCGACCACCCAGGGACAGCGGGCATGCCTTGGCGAAGCCCTGCCGGCGGCGGGGGTAGGAAGATCCCGCCGGCGCTGGTTCCGCCGGCGGGGTTGGGGTTGAGCTAGGGACACGTTATTGTGGACACAAGATATATATTAAAAGACCCGGGGGCCGTGCTTACATAGGGGGGGCGGCGCGGCCACAGGAGGCCGGCCGTGCTTACATAGGGCGGCGGCGCGGCCACAGGCGGCCGGCCGTTTCTTGGGGGGTGGGGGGTAGCCTAGTATATTAGGGTTGGGGCGCGACGGCGCCGGCCTAGTCCTCCTCGTCGGAGGAGATGCAGTGGTAGTCCGGTGCCTGCCACAGGTGGGCAGGCAGCTGGGGCGGGCCCGCTGGTGGCTGCGGAGGCATCGGGGGCGCGTACTGCGGCGGCGGGGGCAGCTCCTCAGGCTGCGGCGGCGGCGGCGGGGGCAGCTCCTCCGGCGACCATACGCCGCCGGTCCAGGACCAGGACATGCCGTACTCCAGGCCGGGGGGGAGCGGCTGCGGCGGCGGCTGGACCTCGGACGCCTCCAGCTTGTCGTTCATCACCTGCCACCAAGGGGCAGGCGCCGAAGGGGGCGGGGGCGGCGGCATGGCGTTGGCGGCGGCGGCGGCGGCCAGGACCTGCTCCCACCGTTTGACCTCATCCTCGATGAGGGTGCGGCGTGAGGCCTCGCAGGCCTCCTCCAAGCTGGCCCGGAGCTCAGGGTCCTCCTCCTCGGAGAAGTCCTCGCCGATGTCCTCGAGGAGCCACAGCTCCGGCTCCCGGCCGGGCGGTGGCGCGGGGTAGTCCGCCACGCTCACCTCCTCCTGGGCGATGGGGATGAAGGAGCGCCGGCGCTGGTCGTGCTCCTGCTGGAACCAGACGGCCCAGTAGGGGGAGCTGCGCGCGTACGCGCGGTCCCTGAGGAGGTGGGCCGGCAGGAGCGCGCGCCGGCGGTCGATCTCCTCGCGCGCGGCCTCGTTGGTCGGGGCCGGCGGCACCGGGATGCGCTGGGGGTTGAGATGCCACCTGTCCGGGAGGTGGACGTCCGGCCAAAAGACCGGCGTGGCGTGGTCCCAATGCCACTCGGCCTCCTCCTTCCGCACGTATCGGCGGAAGCGTTTGCCCTTGGGCGCGGCGCGGGGCGGCGGGCGGGCCGCCGGAGGTGGCGCGGGGACGCGCGGCGCCCCGCCAATGTGGACACCTCCAGGGCCGGAGCCGAAGGCCTCCGCCGGCGGGGGTGGGATGCCGGAGCCCCTCTGGCCGGCGCCGCTCGAGGAGCTGGCTTCGTGGTCGTTCCGGGGACGCTTGAACCAGCGGGACGACATGGCGGCTAGGGTTCCTTTGGCTGGGACGCGGCCGGGGTGGATGGGTTGTACGGGCGGCGGGGGCCCTTTAAAAAGGACCCGGGGGGCTGGCATGCCAACCGGCGGCCGGAACGTGGCGGCGGTTGCAGGCGGCCATGAATGCGGGGCGGGAGCCGAGGCGTGGCGGCGGTTGCAGCTGGCCACGCGCGCGTGGGGAAGTGGAGGGGGCGGGAAGACGAGGCGGCAGTGGGCCCTTTGACCGTCCCTGTGGTCTTAATTTAAGGGACCGGGCGAGCCAGCCACTAGGCCGCTGGCCAGTGGCCCCTTTTGACCCCCCGAACCGTTGACCGAATATAATAAAAGACGCGGGCCAGTGGGCCCTTCTGACCAAAAATGTGGCCAGTGGGCTTAATTAAAGACGTGGGCCTAGACGCGGTTGGGGAAGGGGAGTCCGGTTGGGGATTGCGAGACAGGAGCCAAAAAAAAAGCGAAAAAAAACCTGCCTGGCAGGGGAAAATTGGCGGAATATATCTATTTTTTAAAAAGGTATCCATCCCGGTTCCTAAAACGAACCGGGACGAACTCCCTGGCCGTCCCTGGCCCAGGTTCGCCACGTGGGCCATCCTTACCATCCCGTGTCCTGGCACAACCGGGACAACTGGCCCTTACGACCCGGGACAAATGGCCCTGTTTCCACTAGTGACCTTGGGTCCGCCAGTGAGCACCGAGGATTACAATCGTGAGTCACGCACCAATCGTGGAGTACAAGAATACATACGGTTAGCATCTACAGCTGGCTAATCTCACGAGCTAACTACCAGGACGGGTACAGATACTAAGGGTGTGTTTGGTAGGCTGGGCTTTCTCACCTCATACATGCCCACTCTAGCTAGGCTGACTAGGTACAAGTGTGCTCTGATGTCCTGTGTTTGGTAGCTCGTACGAGGGGAGCGGGGCTCGGTTGAGAGCTTGTTTGGTATGTTGTATGAGCTGAGCCCTGCCAGATATTTAGAAACGCACTCAGGTCCATGAAATGTAAATCGAAAATGCAATCATGTCCCTGGTGAGTGCTCTGGCTTTCCTTCCGTCGCCGGCCAAAGCAGCCGCCGCCCGGAGGTCGAGCTGATCGACAAGCACGACGGCGATGGTGCTGGGCCTCGGTGGCTGCGCGAGGAGGCGATGCTGCCGGCCCTCCGTGGCGTCGCGGGGAAGCGGTCCCTCGTGGGGCTGGGCGGCGGGGTTGGAGCTAGAAAAGACAGAGAGGATGCAACGGGGTTAGGATTCGGCAGCGCACGGGTCCGGGGGCGCTATGGTCGGGATTCGGCGGCGGGACATTGAGCAAGGACTGGTGGAGGCGGAGACGGGCTGACGACTGGTAGCATCGAGGCAGCGCCAGCTAGAAGACCGGGAGGAGGCGGCGCACGAGGAGGTCTCATGAAGTGGCGGCGCACGCGGGGTCTCGTGAGGATGGAGAAGGGGGGAATGTCGAGTGGTTTGGTGATGGGTTGGGCGCATGACGCTCGGGTGGGGCCCACACGTGGGGTTTTGTTCGTATGAGGTCGGCCAGGCTGAGGTGCGAAGCTCGATTTCTGCTTCTCTCCTCGGCCTGGCTAAGAGCCCTTTTTGGTACGAGGCGGGCATGGCCCGAAGAACAAAATCGGGCTAACAAACAGCTGAGTATCGTATGAGGTGGGAATATCTCGAGTCATACGGGCTACCAAACACACCCTAACTGTTTAACACCCTCCCGCAATCTGAACGTGGGAGTCCCATGTTAAGATTTCCTCTGAATTTGATAAACAATGTTGTAGCTAGAGGCTTGGTCAGAACATCAGCCAATTGATCATGCGTGGAGATAAACTGAATGTCGAGAGCCTTGCGTGCAACTCTCTCATGAACAAAATGGTAATCCACCTCGATATGCTTTGTACGAGCATGGAAGACTGGGTTAACTGACAAGTATGTTGCTCCGAAATTATCACACCACAAAGTTGGTGCTCATCTAAGGAAAACTCCCAGTTCCTGTAATAGCCCTTGTATCCACATAATTTCTGTTGTTGCATTCGCAACAGACTTGTACTCGGCCTCAGTACTAGACCGTGATACGGTGGGCTGCTTCCTGGAACTCCAATCAACAAGATTGCCTCCAAGAAATATTTCATGTCCACTAGTAGATCGGCGATCATCCGGGCATCCAGCCCAATCAGCATCCGCAAACCCACTCAGCAATGTTGAGGAAGATTTCTGAAGAACGAGACCATATGACATCGTATGCTTGAGGTATCGAAGAATACGCTTCACTACTGACCAGTGCACATCCGTGGGCGCTTGGAGAAATTGACAAACTTTGTTAACACTGAAAGAGATGTCTAGGTGAGTCAGTGTTAGATATTGAAGTGCACCAACTGCACTTCTACACTGTGTGATATCATCAGCTGAAACTGGAACTCCAGTGTACCGAGACAGCTTGTCACTAGTGGTCATGGGTGTACTGACTGCCTTGGCTTGTGTCATGTTGGTCCTTGCTAACAAATCTGAGATATACCTGTGTTGAGAAAGATGGAGGGCATCAGAAAGATGCTTGACTGCAACTCCTAGAAAGAATCCAAGTCTACCGAGATCTTTGACAGGGAATGACTGTCGAAACTAAACGAGGAGTTGATCAGTGGCTTGAGTGGAAGAGCTGGCGACTATTATATCATCGACATATACCAGCACATAAATGGTGGCAGCTTCATGCTTGTAGATAAACAAGGATACATCTGCTTTGGAGGGAACAAAACCAAGCTCTTGCAACCTTCCACTTAGCCGAGCAAACCAAGCCCTGGGAGCTTGCTTCAAACCGTATAAAGATTTCTCCAATTTGCAGACATGATGTGGGTAATTCTTGTCAACATACCTGAAAGTGCATTTGCATTTGATATCTCTTAGGTTTTGGAGTTGATAACAACACTAGTAAGTATCTAACAGTGCGTCTAAGTTATTTCAGGAAATATCATCTCGACGCAAAAAGGGAAGAGTGTTCAAAGACAAAGCCACCAAAACTTACTTGGTCCAGCGGTAGTACCAGGCGCCTCAGCGGTAGTACCGCTCTGCCCAGCAAGCGGTAGTACCGCACCCAGTACCGCCAGAGTGAATTTGGCTACTGCATCCAGCGGTACTGGTTCGGTAGTACCGCTGTGACTTAGTTGGTTTAGGAGCAAAGGCTCGCCAGGCAGTAGTACCGCTGCTTCCAGGAAGCGGTAGTACCGCTGGCAGTACCGGTCAAAGTACCGCCAGCGAGATTTCGCTCACGGTAACGTTTACGGTACTAGAGCGGTAGTGCCCTAGTACTACCGCCAGCCACTTCGATTTATTTCGAAGAAGTGGCCAGCGGTAGTACCGTTGCTGGAAGTACCACGGTACTTCCGCGGTGGTACCGCCCGCACCCTGTCACTTGGTCGCTGCAGTACCGCTCAGGTTACCAGGTGGCGGTAGTACCGCTGACCCCAACGGTAGTACCGCCAGGCACGAAAAAGGGTCAAACGGCTAGTTTGGGGAGGGGTCTATAAATACCCCATCCCCTTCTTCTCCAAAAGGTTGCTCGAACCAGCATTGAAGACAAGCATTTATTGAGCCTCCAAAAGCTAGATTTATCCCAATCGCTCCACCCAAACTCGTTGATACTTGGAGGATTGAAGGAGAAGACCTCGATCTACATCTTCACCGAGCCGATCTTCATTTCCCCCTCATATTCTAGAGAGATCTAGTCTAGGGCTTTCTTGTGGAGAACCTAGACTCCATTTCTACACTTGGTGGTGATTGGTGATTGTTGGGAGCCCCCAGTTTGGTTGTGGGTGTGTTCCCCAAGCTTGTTTGTAAAGGATTCGATTCCCGCCTCAAAGGGGATTAATAGTGGAAGGTGGACTAGGCCTTTTTGGCGGGGTTCATCGGAGAATAGGGTGAGGCCTTTATGGCGTTGAGTTCATGGCGAGCTCACACCTCTCCAACGAGATGTACTCCCTTAACAAGGAGGAACTCGAGAATACATCGTTTCTCCGTGTGCTAAATATCGGTTACCTCGTTCCCTTCCCCTTTTACTCATGCTTGTATTGCTATTGTACTTGTTCTTGTCATATAGGTAAATTCACCGTAGTTGCATCATCTAGAGAATTTACCTTTGTGTCAAGCCTAATTGTGAAAGAAAAATTAAAATTGGTCGTAGCACCTATTCACCCCCCCTGTAGGTGCCCATGCTTACCTTTGAATTGGTATCAGAGCCTCGGCTCTTCTATCAGGCTTAACCGCCTAAGAGTTTAAGTATGGTCGATGAGACGGAGACCATCGGTTCCGAGGTGCATGTCTCTATGAATGATCTCGATGAGTTGAAAAACTCATTGACCTCATCCATGGAGAACAAAATCGATGAATTGCGTCAAGTCTTGATGCAACTCTTGAAAGCCAAGGGACCGGAGGCCACCGACTCATCTCCTCCGGACGAAGTCCCGGAGGGCGCCAAGAAAGGGATAGATGGTGATCTACCTAAAGATGCTTCCGCTGAAAACACCACCGAAGATGGTACGAGTGGTGATGGAGAATATCACTCCGTCAAAGGATGTTATTCTCCCGATCCTCCCGTACCACATCCTCATATAATCCCTAGAGGAGATCCACCTAAAATTGATGCATACTCTTTTAGGCAATGGCAATATTACATGGAAACTCACTTAAACTCTTCTTGTATAGAACTTTGGAGGGTCACTCGAGATGGATACAACCACATGACCCCAAGAACTTGACAAGAAGAGAAGCCGTAGATTGTCAACTCAACTACACCGCCTTGTCTATTCTTAAACAAGCCATGGGTCCTAACCACATGCCTCATCTTCAACAATATTCCACCGCCAAGGAAACATGGGACGCTCTTGTCGTCATGTTTGTGGGCAATGAAAGAATGCAAAGGAATAGGTATGATGCCTTGAGCAATGACGCCGAAGGGTTCTATATGCATGATGGAGAGAGACATGAAGACATGTACCGAAGGCTCAAGACTCTTACCACCGCATTCAACAATGTTGGTGCCAAGTATATTGATGATGCTTGGATCAAGGGGAAGTACATGATTGCTCTCATGTCATTTGAGCCCGCGGACTTGAAGAGCATTCAAGGAAGACATTACTTTGCTTCGTTGACCTCAACTCAAGTGATGCAAGAAGTGTGCTCCTATAAGTGCAAACCAAGAATGCTCTTGACAACCGTGCTAGGGCCATAGGAATGTACAAAGGAGCATCGGTTGCTTTGAAGGCCAAAATTGTGTCAAGGGAGGTTGAGTATGAAGAAGAATGCCATGAGGATTTGGCTCCTTTGAAGGATCAAGAATATGATCACGTGCTAAAATACATCATTGCTCTCACCGTGCAAAAGTTTTGGAGGAATCCTCCCAAGGCCAATGCATATGTGGAGGAGAAGACCAAGTCTCGATATGGCAATGATGGGACTCAACGAGTGAGGTCTTGCTTCAATTGTCAAGGTAAGCACCATTTCATTGCGGAGTGTCCCTATGAAAATAGAGAACTCCATGGTGGCAAGCTCATTCGCAAGGACAAGTCCAAGGTTGATTATAAGAAACCACACTTCAAGAAGAAACCATTCAACAAGAAGCCCCTCACCAAGTTTGTGCTAGCGACTCAAGAAGAGTATAATTCCGGAAGTGATGAAGAAGAAGAAACCACAAGTGAAGTGGCCGCTATTGCTATTGCTTCAACTCCATCATCTCCATCTCTCTTTGAATCCCCCAATGAGAACCATCCTCACCCAAATGCCAAGTGCTTCATGGCTAAGGCCTCGGAGGTATCACCTTCTCCCAACTCTAAGACCCCAAGTGAACTACAAAATGATGTTAGTCTTAGAGTAGAAGATGACATGCTCTCTTTGGAACGTTTTATGTCTAACATATAAGGGGAGACCAAGAAGTACTTCGATCATCTCATGAGCCAATTGGGAGAGGCCCATGAAGCTCTTGAGAAGAAAGGTGAGATTGAGAGAAGGGATGCGGAAGAAATAGAATCCCTCTCTATGACTCTTGAAGAAGAGCATGATGGGAGAGTTTCTCTTGAGGAGGAACTTGAATCTATTGAAGAGTCACATAATGAACTTGTTTCTAATATCACTAAGGGATGTGACCTTGCAATTGCTAAATATAAAAAGGCGAAAAAGGATAAGGTTGAGTTTGGTGTTGGTCATGGTAAACTAACCGAGGAGTTTGAAAAACTAACCAAGGCTCACAAAGCTTTGGAGAGTAAACATTCTCCCCTCAAAGAGTTGCTTGAACAACTTCAAACTCAACTTAATCAACTTAACAACCCTAGCACCTCTACTTCTTCTTGTGATCATGCAAATATTATTGAGGAAAATGCTAGGTTGAAGGATGAGCTAGCAAGGCTTAAGGGAAAAGGCCCTCAAGTTGAGAAGGTTGTGATCTCTACCCCACAAGTGGTTGCCCCTACCCCTCATCTGGTTGTTTCTAGACCACAGTTGAGTGCTCCAAGGCCACAAGTGGGGAAGAAAGGTCTTGGCTATGTTGCCAAGAAGAAGAACAAGAAGAATAAGAGCAAGAAAAAGGCCAACAATGGTGCCTCGGGTGGTATTTTCATTAGGGACAACACTACTCATAGCACTCCCGCACAAGCAAGCAATGTTGCCTCGAGTAGTAGTATCATGAGGGACAACAGTACTCGGAGCATCTCCGCGAGAACTAACAATCCACACCATTTCTTATATGTTGATTATTATGGTGTTGTGCAAGCTAAATATGTTGGTCCTATTGAGGGTTACATTGACTATACCATCTGGGTTCCAAAGACCCTTGTTCCTAACATGAAGGGACCGTCCTCGGGTACTAACTCTAGTCAATGATCTCTGGCAGGACTATGCTTCCGGTGGATCTAAATGGATAATTGCTAGTGGATGCACTAGTGATATGACCGGAAGCAAAGAACGTGTGACGAATTTGCGCCCAAATGACATTCAAGCAACCGTCACTTATGGAGACTCGTCCTCGTCTAAGGTATCGGCGTTCGGCAAGGTTGTGATTGATCCCGATATCACTATCGTGAACGTCATGCTTGTCGAATCCCTTGGTTTCAATTTACTTTCGGCCCGTTCTCTTGGAAAGATGGGTTTCTCCGTCTTTTTTGATGAAGATATTGTGGTCCTTTTGAGGAGCAGGACTCTTGATGTCGCATACGTGGGACATGTTGAAAATGAATTGTTCGTGGTGGAATTTTCGAAGTCTACCAACTCTCAATCAATGTGTCTTTTCGAAAAGGCGGACGTGGGGTGGTTGTGGCATCGCCGCTTCTCCCATGTCAACATGAGAACTTTGCAAAGTATTCACAAAGGTGTCCTTATTGTCGGACTAAAAGAAAATGTTTCCTTTTCCAAAGATCGCGTTTGTAGGTCGTGTGTTGAAGGAAAGATGCATGATATCTCGCACAAGGCCAAGACTATTATTTCATAAAAGAGGATCTTGGAGCTTCTCCATGTTGATCTCTTCGGTTCCCTGCCCGAGGCAAGTCTTGGTGGCAAGAAGTATTGCTTGGTGATTGTCGATGATTATTCAAGATACACTTGGGTTTATTTCTTCAAGTGCAAGAGTGAGACTCAACAAACCATCATCGACTTCTCCAACCAAGTGCAACGTCAACACAATGTGAAAATAATGGCTATTAGGAGTGATAATGGTTCGGAGTTCAAAAACTACACTTTGAATGAATTCCTTAGTGATGAGGGCATTCGTCATCAATACTCCTCCACTTACACTCCTCAACAAAATGGTGCTGCCGAAAGGAAGAATCGCACTCTCTTGGATATGGAAAGGACCATGTTGGCGGAGTATACTTCTCCCCAATATTTATGGGTCGAGGCCATATCCACCGCATGCCACTCCTCCAACCGCCTCTACATCCGCAAGGGCTTGGACAAGACTCCATATGAGATCCTCACCGGTAACAATCCCAACGTCTCCTACTTCCGTGTATTCGGTTGTAAGTGCTTCTATTTGATCAAGGGTGTTAGGTTGTCTAAATTTCAACCCAAAACTATTGAGGGTATATTTGTTGGTTACGGTGCCGAATCCCACACTTATAGAGTCTTTGACAAAGCCTCACGGATTTTCATAGAATATTGTAGTGTGGTGTTCGAGGAAAATGATGGCTCCCAAGTGGCGCAATTGCATGTTTCTAATGTAGATGTTGAAATGCCTCAAGAAGCCATAGGAATGATGGGTGTGGGATTTTTCCGCCCCATTGAGGGACACCTTATGGCGACTCGAGAAGGACTATGCTCTACACAAGTGGATCCCTCCTCTACAATAGAAGAACAAGCCAAGGAGCCAAGTGATGCACCTAACCAAGAACATGTTGAAGACCCTCCTCTTATTGACAAAGTTATTATGCAACATGCAACCACTCCTATCATTCATGCTAGACAAGGCAAGGCCAAGATCAACCATCCTCATCCTCCTCTCCTCAAGTTGAAGCTAGTGTTTAAGAAGTTGTTGATGATGATTGATACGTCTCCAACGTATCTATAATTTATGATGCTCCATGATGATATTATGCCAATTGCTACATGTTTTCTCCCTTCTTTATTTCATTTTTACATGTTTTCCGGGACTAACCTATTAACAAGATGCCAAGTGTCAGTTCCCTGTTTTCAGTTGTTTATGGTTTCATAAAAGTTGTTTTGGAAATATTCTCGGAATTGGACCCCACAAAGCCCGAAGTGCCTATTTTCCCCGGAAGCATCCATAAGACCGAAGAGGAGACAAAGAGGGGCATCAGGGGGCCCACACCATGGGGTGGCGCGCCCCCCTTGGCCGCGCCAGGGGGTGGTGTGAGGCCCCTAGAACTCCACCGCCTCTGCCCTTTCACCTATTTATTCCCCCCGGATGGAAAACCCTAAACACCTGATCAGATATCCCCCGAAAAGTTCCGCAGCCGCCGTCAACGTCAACCCTAGATCAGGGGGGTTATGAAGCTATCTCTGGCACCCTGCCGGAGAGGAAATCATCACCGGAGGCCTCTCCATCACCATGCCTGCCCCCGGAGTGATGCGTGAGTAGTTCATCCTTGGACTACGGGTCCATAGCAATAGCTAGATGGTTGTCTTCTCCTCATATGCCTCCATGTTTAGATCTCGTGAGCTGCCTAACATGGTCGAGATTGATCTTATGTAACTCTATGTGCTGTGTTTGCTGGGATCCAATGAATATTGAACTTATGCCAAGTTGATTATAGTATTTATTGCATATGTTATTTGTGATCTTGCATGATTTCCGTTACTAGTGGTTGCACTGGCCAAAGAGTTGCTAGTGACTCAAAGAGGGAGTATTTATGCTTGATAGTGGGTTCATGCCTCCTATCCGCCTTGCTCGATTGAAAGAAACGTGAAGGGGGAGGATGTGATGTTGCCATCAGGGAGAAAACATCGGTGAGAGTGCCCGCGTGCATAATCATTGCTTACATTACACACTTTGTTTAATGCAGTTATCTGTTGCTTGCAACTTAATACCTAAGGGGGTTCGGATGATAACCTGAGGGTGCATTGTTAGTCATAGATGCAGTTGGATTACAGTCTATGTATATTGTTGTAATGCCCGCACTAAATATCATAGTAGTCATCATGTCATGCATGTGCACTACGATGCAACCTTTATTTGTCAATTGCCCAGCTGTAATTTGTTCACCCAACATGCTATCTTTTATGGAGAGACACCACAAGTGAATCTATGAACCCCGGTCCATTTTCCTATACTGTTAAACCAACCACCACAATTTCCTGTTTCCTTTACATACTGCAAGCCTACATTATTTTCCACACTATACGTCTAATCTTTGTTTTCAGCAAAACCGGTGAGATTGACAACCTCACTGTACCGTTGGGACAAAGTATTTTGGTTGTGTTGTGTGCAGGTTCCACGTTGTTGCTGACACCGGTGAGCCATCACCACCGTTAGTGGCATCAACCTTCTGAAGGTCCTCTTTCTCCTACTGGATTGATAACCTTAGTTATTAACTAAGGGGAATTTCCTACCGATGTGCTCATCGCACCCTCCTCTTAGGGTATCCCAACACACAACATCAAGGAAATTTCTGGCGCCGTTGCCGGGGAGCAAGAAGTCTTCTGGCAAGGGGAGTCTCTCACTCTCAACCTCTTTATTTTGTTTATTGTCTTGTTTTTATTTTGGTCTTGTTTTGCTTCTCTTTATCAAAAACACACAAAAATTAGTTTACTTTATAGCTGTTATTTATTTGCTTGCTTTTATTCTGCTAAAAATGAGTTCCTCTGAGAATACTAAGTTGTGTGACTTCACTGGCACAAACAACAATGATTTTATTTGCACACCTATTGCTCCACCTGCTCCTACTACTGCTTTCTATAAAATTAAACCTGCTTTATTAAATCTGGTTATGAAAGAGCAATTTTCTAGTGTTAGTATTGATGATGTTGCTGCCCACCTTAATAATTTTGTTGAACTATGTGAGATGCAAAAGTATAAAGATGTGGATGGAGATATTATTAAACTGAAATTATTTCCTTTCTCTTTGAGAGAAAGAGCTAAAGAATGGTTGATATCTTTGCCTAGAAATAGTATTGATTCATGAACTAAGTGTAAAGATGCTTTCATTGGAAAATATTATCCTCCTGCTAAGATTATATCCCTGAGAAGTGACATAATGAATTTTAAAAAATTTAATAATGAACATGTTGCTAAAGCTTGGGAAAGAATGAAAACTATGGTGAAGAATTGTCCTACTCATGGACTGACTACTTGGATGATTATACAAATCTTTTATGCAGGACTGAATTTCTTCTCAAGGAACCTATTGGATTCAGCTGCTGGAGGTACCTTTATGTCCATCACTTTGGGAAATGCAACAAAGCTTCTTGATGATATGATGATAAATTATTCAGAATGGCATACTGAGAGAGCTCCACAAGGTAAGAATGTAAATTCTGTTGAGGAAACCTCATCTTTGAGTGAAAGACTTGATGCTATTATGTCTATGCTTGTTAATGGTAAAGCTCAAGTTGATCCAAATAATGTTCCTTTAGCCTCTTTGGTTTCTCAAGAAGAGCATGTTGATGTGAACTTTATTAGAAATAATAATTTTAACAACAATGCTTATAGAAATAATTTTGGTGGAAACAATTATAAGCCCTATCCTCCTAATAATGGTTATGGTAATTCTTATGGAAATTTCTACAATAACAATAAAAGCTCTACCTCTGATCTTGAAAACATGCTTAAAGAATTTATTAGCACACAAACTGCTTTTAATAAATCTGTTGAGGAAAAGCTTGGTAAAATAGATGTTCTTGCCTCTAAAGTAGATAGCCTAGCTATTGATGTTGATTTTATAAAACTAAAGGTTTTGCCACATGATGTTAAAGAAAGTAAAACTTTGAATGCCATCCAAGTTTAAATTGATAATAATGTTAGGTTGATGGCTGAATTACGTGCTAGGTGGGAAAGAGAAGATGAATTGGCTAGAAAGAATAATATTGCTAGAGTTTGCACTATCACAACCACTAGTAAAACTGAAGCTCCAAGTGCTAGTAAACCTCCTACTATCAATGGTAAAGTAGTTGGTGTTAACAAAGACTCCACCTTTGGTTAAACTGCTAATTTCCTCAAACTGAAATTGCTTCTGATAAAAGTGCTGAATTTTTTAGAGATGTGGGAGATAATGGTCCCATTACTTTTGATGATAATAATATTGATTTTGATGATTGCAATATCTCTGAAGTTATTAAGTTCCTACAAAATCTTGCTAGAAGTCCCAATACTAGTGCCATGAATATGGCCTTTACTAAACATATTACCAATGATCTCATGAAAGTTAGGGAATAAAAGATGAAACTTGAGACATCTATCCCTAGAAAATTAGATGATGGTTGGGAGACTATCATTAAGATAAAAGTAAATGATTTTGATTGCAATGCTTTGTGTGATCTTGGTGCTAGTATCTCTGTTATGCCTCAAAAGTTTTATGATATGCTTGATCTACCACCTTTGGAACACTGTTATTTGGATGTTCATCTTGCTGATAATGCTAAGAAGAAACCTCTTGGTATAATTGACGATGTTCTTATTATGGTTAACAATAACCTTGTCCCTGTTGATTTTGTTGTTATGAACATCGAATGCTATTCTTCTTGTCCTATTGTTTTGGGAAGACCTTTTCTTAGAACTGTTGGTGTTGTTATTGATATGAAAGAGGGGAGTATTAAATATCAATTCCCACTCAAGAAAGGAATGAAACACTTTCCTAGAAATATTTATGAAGCTATCTTTTGACTCTATTATTAGAGAAAGTTATGATGTTGATGCTTCTTCACTTGAAAATACTTGAGTTGCCTTTTTATGCCTAGCTGAAATGCGTTAAAGAAAAGCGCTACCGGCAGACAAGCCGTTTTATTTCGTTGTTTTCAACTCATTTTATTTTGTTTTCTTTGGTGTGTTTTGCACCCCGGGTGTTATCTATTTCCTTAGAAACCCCGATTTATCTTTTCTTTTGAGTTTTTGTTGATCCAAGTAAAGCCTCTAGTGGAAAGTTGAGGCTATATTTCGGATTTCTGTGTAGGAAACAGATTCCTGCTGTCCATTGTTTATTCCGTATAAAATCACAGAAAATTCAAAATGACCTGAGTTTTTTTGTGCGTAATCCTGGGGTGTATACGCAACTTTTCTTAGTTTAACACTTTTGATTTGAGCAACAGAAGATTTTCGAAAAAAAATCATCTTTACATGCTGTCCTATTTTGATAGATTTCTGCCAATAATTGCATTTGCTTCTTAATCGCTTTCTTTTGGTTTTCTTTTGAGAAAAAGAGTTCTAAAAGAAGTCGTGCTAGTAGCTAATGTGTTTTTGAGTGTTAGACTTGTGTTGAAACTGAACCATGTGAATTTATTATTTTGATTGCACTAACGTTGCTAATGAAGATTGTGAGAAGTTTGGTGTGAAGGAAGTTTTCAAGGGTGAAGAGAAGAGGATGATATGATGTGATCAAGAAGAGTGAAAATCCTAATCTTGGGGATTCCCTGGTGGTACATCCCAGCAAATTCCAAGAAGACTCAAGCGTATAAGCTTGGGGATGCCCAAGGCATCCCCTTCTTCATCATCAAATTATCAGGTCACTTCTAGTGAAACTATATTTTTATTCGGTCACATCTTATGTGCTTTACTTGGAGCGTATTTTATTTTTGTTTTTACTTTTTCAATAAACTTGGTTGGGCCCCAGTATTATTTTATTGGAGAGTGACACGCTTCGCTTTTTCATGAGAATAGTATGTATTCTTAATCTCTATTTGGCTCCTGCATTTATTTAGCTCCTGTTTTGCATGCATCTCTTGTTAGAGCTGTTAATTTTAGTAGTATTATGTGAGTACTCTCATGTTTTGTTGCTGTAGAATTTAGAGATTTTTTGTTAAAACATATTATGTATGGTGCTTGTTGGGAGAAAGAAACTGTTGTTTAAAGTAGAATTTATACTGGTGCAAGTAGAAGCTTGTATAGACTGTTGCCAGAATTTTTTCATGCCATGCTAAATGTTATTTTAGTTCTAATTCCTTGTGATGTTGAGTAGCATGAATAGCCACAAAAATCTGAGAGTGTTTAATATGTCATTGAAAGATTCATGAGATGTTCTTGTCATAAGGAAGCATAAATTTTTGGTATTCTCTTTCGAATGTTTTATTTGGTTGACTTGGCGCATGCTCACACCATGTTTGTGACTATAAACCAGTCAAGAATAGCCTCCATGACCACTTAGTTTTTGAACTATGATACTGCTTCAGCTTTAATTAATGATGCTTATGTCGCTATGCATGATTATGGCTCTTACGCTCTCTTGATTTGTCGCTCCCAGTATTTTGCTAGCCTCCACCTGTACTGAGTATGAGCTCTACTCGTGCATCCAACTCCCTTAAACCAAGTTTTCCCATTGTGTCCACCATACCTACCTACATGTGGTATTTAACTACCACTCCAAGTAAATTGCTCATGTGTTACCTTTAAAACCTTCAAAATTACTCATGTTTTATGTTCCTCTTTTTGCTCATGAGGACATCAATAGAGAATCTTTATCTCACTTGTTGATTGGATTTCAGACCCTAGACTAGTGGCTTCATCCGCTTATCCAAATGATAGAAGAGCTCGCAGCGGGGTTCCCAGCCCCAAATTAATACACATAAAATCTCTTCACTATTTTTGCCCCTGATTTTATGAGTCAAAGCATAATTGTGTAAACAAAAGAGAAAAAAGGATGACCTTCTACCCAGGTGCGTCCATCACATGGGAGCCGCTCTTGTGAATCTAGTTGGCTTGTGACGTACTGTATTTTCTGTTTACCATTCGTTGACATTAGCATACATCTCCCAAAATGTACACTCAGTGTCAAACTTTTAATACCTCTGTTTAATAAAATAAAAGCTCTAGCACATGCGTGATCTCTGCTTCCCTCCGCGAAGGGCCTTTCTTTTACTTTTATGTTGAGTCTCCATCTTATAACTTTATGCACAGTTGAGAGAGCAATTTTGCTATTCTTAGTTCTATGTGTACTGTCCCATGAACATCAATAATTACTTCATGATGTGATATCATTTGTTCTTAAATTATTTTCTCTAGTCTTCCTCATGAACTTTGAAGGTGTCCTGACATTTATGTTTTTCCCACTCTTAAGGACTAGCGAAATATCACTTTTCCATGCTTTCTCTATACCTGAAAAAGACGTTTATCTTTCTTTGCATTGTTTCTCATAATCCTTTATTTGAGATACTCTTCATGATGAAAAGTTATTGCTTCGCTTTATTATTAAAGTTCTATTTATCATGTTTGTGTTTGAATTTCTATGATCTCAGCTTGCATATGCCTTTATATTTTTATGATCAAGATTATGTTAGTAGCATGTCACCTCAGAAATTATTGTTTTATCGTTTACCTACTCGAGGACGAGTAGGAACTAAGCTTGGGGATGCTTGATACGTCTCCAACGTATCTGTAATTTCTGATGCTCCATGATGATATTATGCCAACTGCTACATGTTTTCTCCCTTCTTTATGTCATTTTTACACGTTTTCTGGGACTAACGTATTAACAAGATGCCAAGTGCTAGTTCCCTGTTTTCTGTTGTTTTTTGTTTCATAAAAGTTGTTCTGGAAATATTCTCGGAATTGGACCCCACAAAGCCCGATGTGCCTATTTTCCCCGGAAGCATCCAGAAGACCGAAGAGGAGACGAAGAGGGGCATCAGGGGGCCCACACCATGGGGTGGATCCCCCCTTGGCACTTTCGCCTATTTATCCCCCCGGATGGAAAACTCGAAACACCTTATCAAATATCCCCGAAAAGTTCCGCAATCGCCGTCGCCGTCAACCCTAGACTAGGGGGTTCTGAACCTGTCTCTGGCACCCTACCGAAGAGGAAATCATCACCGGAGGCCTCTCCATCACCATGCCTGCCTCCGGAGTGATGCGTGAGTAGTTCATCCTTGGATTACGGGTCCATAGCAGTAGCTAGATGGTTGTCTTCTCCTCATATGCCTCCATGTTTAGATCTCGTGAGCTCCCTAACATGATCAAGATTGATCTTATGTAACTCTATGTGCTGTGTTTGCTGGGATCCGATGAATATTGAACTTATGCAAAGTTGATTATAGTCTTTATTGCATATGTTATTTTTGATCTTGCATGCTTTCCGTTGCTAGTGGTTGCTCTGGCCAAGTAGTTGCTAGTGAGTCCAAGAGGGAGTATTTATGCTTGATAGTGGGTTCATGCCTCCTCTTCGCCTTGCTCGAGTGACATAAACGTGAAGGGGAGGATGTGTTGTTTCCATTAGGGAGAAAACAACGGTGAGAGTGCCCGCGTGCATAATCATTGCTTACATTACAAACTATGTTTAATGCAGTTATCTGTTGCTTGCAACTTAATACCTAAGGGGGTTCGGATGATACCCGAGGGTGGATTATTAGTCCTAGATGCAGTTGGATTACGGTCTATGTATATTGTTGTAATTCCCACACTAAATATCATAGTAGTCATCATGTCATGAATGTGCACTACGGTGCAACCTCTATTTGTCAATTGCCCAGCTGTAATTTGTTCACCCAGTATGCTATCTTTTATGGGGAGACAGCACTAGTGAACCTATGAACCCCGGTCCATTTTCATACACTGTTAAACAAACCACTACAATTCCCTGTTTTCTTTACTTACTGCAAGCATACACTATTTTCCACACTATACATCTAATCTTTGTTTTCAGCAAGACCGGTGAGATTGACAACCTCACTGTACCGTTGGGACAAAGTATTTTGGTTGTGTTGTGTGCAGGTTCCACGTTGTTGCTGACACCGGTGAGCCATCACTATCGTCAGTGGCATCAACCTTCCGAAGGTCCTATTTCTCCTACTGGATTGATAACCTTGGTTCTTAACTAAGGGGAATTTCTTACCGCTGTGCCCAACACACAACATCAATGATGATGATGATGATGATCAAGGCCAAGTTGGTCAAGACGGGGACCCAAATGATCAAGATGATCAAGTGATTCCTCCTCGCAATAATGAGGAGATCGAAGCCCGTCGTGCTAGAAGGATAAGAAGAGCTTTGAAGCATATTGATGCCCAAGATAACAAGGTCTTGGAAGATATTCAAGCTAGAAGATCCACAAGAAGGCAATTGGCACATTTTAGTGAGCATCAAGCTCACATATATATGATGGAACCAAAGAAAGTGTTTGAAGCTCTTGAAGACTCCGATTGGGCTCAAGCTATGCATGATGAGCTCAATAACTTTGAGCGCAACAAGGTTTAGAAATTAGTTGAGAAGCCCAAAGATTGCCACAATGTTATTGGCACTAAGTGGATATTCAAGAACAAGCAAGATGAGCATGGCATTGTTATAAGGAACAAGGCAAGATTGGTGGCTCAAGGTTACACTCAAGTTGAAGGCATTGAATTTGATGAAACCTATGCTCCCGTGGCTCGCCTTGAGTCCATCTGTATCCTTCTTGCATATGCATCTTCGCATAATTTCAAATTGCAACAAATGGATGTCAAAAGTGATTTCTTAAATGGTCCACTCAAAGAGGAGGTATATGTTAAGCAACCTCCGGGGTTCGAGAACCTCAGCTTCCCTAACCATGTCTACAAGCTCGATAAGGCGCTCTATGGACTTAAACAAGCACCACGTGCGTGGTATGAGCACCTTAGAGAGTTATTGGATGACCGTGGTTTTGAAGTTGGGAAGATCGACCCCACTCTCTTCAGAAAGAGGGTAAAGGGAGAGCTTTTCATATGCCAACTCTATGTGGACGATATTATCTTTGGATCAACTAACCAAGCTTTCAATAATGAGTTCTCAAAGCTTATGACTGACAAGTTTGAGATGTCTATGATGGGAGAGGTTAAATTCTTCATTGGCTTTGAGATCAAGCAATTGGCTCGTGGAACTTTTATTTCTCAAGCCAAGTATACCCAAGACATGATCAAGAGGTTCAATTTCCAAAATGCAAAGATCAAGCCATCTCCTATGCAAGTCAAGTGCCACCTCAAGTGCAACCCGGATGGTAAAGATGTGGACCAAAAGTTGTATCGTTCTATGACTGGTTCTTTGCTTTACCTTTGTGCATCTAGGCCCGATATCGTTTTGAGTGTAGGTGTGTGTGCAAGGTATAAAGCGGCTCCTAAGGAAAGCCACTTAGTGGCGGTCCATAGGATTTTTAGGTATTTGGTTCATAACTCAAGGTTTGGTTTGTGGTACCCAGAGGGGGCACAATTCTCTCTCAAGGGCTACACGGATTCCGATTGGGCCGGTGATCAAGATGATAGGAAGTCCACTTCCTAGGCTTGCCAATTCCTTGGTAGGTCCTTGGTGAGTTGGTCTTCCAAGAAGCAAAATTGCATATCTCTCTCCACCGCCAAAGCCAAGTACGTGGCCACCGCAAGTGCTTGCACCCAATTGCTATGGATGAGGCAAACTCTCAAAGAATATGACGTTCATTTGGATAAGGTGCCTCTCATGTGTGACAATGAAAGTGCCATCAAGATCGCCTATAACCCTGTGCAACACACAAGAACGAAGCATATTGAGATTCGCCATCATTTCATCCGAGACCATGTGGCAAGAGGTGATATTGCACTAGCTTATGTGCCCACCAAGGACAATCTCGCGGATATCTCCATGAAGCCACTAGACGATGCAAGATTCATGTTCTTGAGGAATGAACTAAACATCATTGATTCTAGGAGTTTGACTTGAGGATCTTGCACACACCCCTATAGATGAAATGTGTTTGGGTTTAGGTGTAGGCATGGACATAGGGGGAGTATTATCCTAACACATTGGGTTCTCCCTCCCCCATTATGCCCATAGCAAAAATTCATTGTTATCTCTCTTTTTCTAATGTTGAATTGTGAGCTTCAATGTCGAGAAGTGGCAATGTACCCAAGATATGTCTTCGCGGTGACATACCATATTCTCTTACATGGTGGCTTAAGCCACCAACCTCTTCTCTTCAAGAGTTGGTTCTTGCTTGGTTCTTATGTGGTGTTTTTCGTTGTGTTATTCCTTCTCTCTTTGTGTTTGGTGAGTCGTTGTTGTTGTTTGGGAAACACACTCTCTCTTTTTCTTATTCGAGTTTTGTCTTCCTTGCAAAAGTTTGAGTGTGTAGTACCATCTCAGTTTGAGTTCTTATCCCAAGCCTCATGTTTCGCCCCCTTAGACATTTTCTACTCCAAATTTTTTAATCACTTTGATCTCTTGGCGGAAGGAAGAACTTGGCTAGCGGTACTACCGCCAGCTGCAGCGGTACTACCGCTGTAACTGACAGTAGTACCCAGCGCACGGTACTACCGCTGCAGGGGCTCGTTCCCAGCACAAAGCCCAGGAGCGGTACTAACTCTCGGTCCCAATAGCCCCAGGTGGGCGGCACTACCTCTGCGGTGAAAATCCGTGGGGTTAAATGCGGATCTGGGAGAGGGAGTTACCCATTTACCTCCTCTCTCCCTCATTCTCTTCCCACACCGGATCTCGCCGCTGCCACTTCTTCCATCCGTCAGGGAGGGGTCTCTCCGGCGATCGAGTGCTCCAATCACGCCGGAGGAAGCCCGGGGATCGCATCCAACTCCTTCTCCACGAAGATGAGCTCCGGTAACCTATTAATTTCTCTCCCTCGAGTAATCTTGTGAGATGATGATTTTAGGGTTCTAAGAGATCTCCTAGTCTAGAAGTAGTTTGTTGTGATTCTAGTCGAGTAGATTCCCTAAGAACTATTGGTGCATTTCGTCTAAGATTGGAATCGGTTGTCCCATTGGGTGCCATGGCAGATACGCCAGCAGCAGTACTACCGCTATGGCTGGAACAGCTGGAAACAACAGTACTACCGTGGCCCCCAGCGGTACTACCGCTTCCTGGAGTTTTTGCACTTCTAGTTCTTCTGTGAATTTTCTCGTAGATCATTTTGATTGAAGTTAACCTTACCTCATTGCTATCCCCTATGCTATCTTAGGTACAGGTGCTAGTGGCTCTAAGGGTGGAGGTCGCAAGCATGCGGCTAAGAGGATTCGGAAGAATCCCGAGGAAGATGAGACTCCAGAGGTTATGCCACAGGGAAATCTGACTAGGAGGCAGAGGTCAGTGTTGATGAAGTCACATGCTGCTAGGGACAAGTCTGTTGTCAACATGACTGATGAGCAGTTCCGCAGAGAGAGGAGGACCAACCCCTACACCAAGAAAAGGGAATCTAGGGCAAATGAGTGCTTCTGGACTCGTTTTCAGGAGAGGATTTTTTATGAGGAGTACCCGCTGAAATGGAACAAGGAAGTGACTCAATTCTCCATCAATGTGCCCTTCATGAGATCCAAGATGGACTACTTTGGTGAGGCTGTGGAGATCTGTGAGGAGTTCGGTCTTCTGGATTTCATTGAGATCAATGAAGACTATGATGAGCACCTCGTGGGCCAATTCTATGCCACACTTTACTTCCATACAGATGAGAGGAGGATCACATGGATGACCAAGAACCAGACGTTTTCTGCTTCTTGGACTGAGTTTGCTACCGTGCTTGGTCTGCGGGTCTTTGGGGAGATTCCAGATGCTTCTTTTCACTCTACCTTCTTCTGGGTTCCTTACCCGGAGAAGTCTATGGACCCTACTGAGATGTATGGTCTGTATATCCTTGGCCGTGTTGTGGTTGGTCAGTCCAAGAATCTGCTGCCCGTATATGATATCCTTCACAGGATATTCAGGAACACTTTGGCTCCCCGTGTTGGCAACTTTAATCAGATTCATGGCTCACTAACTGACCTGATGGTCTACACTCATAGGAGTCGTGGTGATGGCCTCTGGCTCGATGTGATGGATATTCTCTAGAATGAAATGTACAACTGTGTGATGAGGAGGAGAGTGCATGTATTTGCTGCTTTGGTGTTCAAGCTTATTGCCACTACTTGGTGCAATGCCAAACTCTCTGATGCTCTCTTGGACAATGACCAAGAGCTCGCTACTCACCGTGTCAAGGATCTTCGAGTCAATAAGCATGACACTCTCCTGCTAGGTTCGGATGATCTTGGTCCTGACACTGATGGCTTTAGTGACTCAGATTTTGAGATGGAGGGTAGAGCTCAGAAGAATGGCTTTCACAAGTGGATGTTCGCGACTCTGAAGAAGGTTTTCTGTCGCCAGATTGATATGGAGAACAAGGCTTATATTTCTCATGTGCGTAGCAAGAAGGAGCGTCAACTTACTTGTGAGAGATTTTCCCATCTTGGGGTGCCTGCTCGTCCCGGTTCCGAGGATAGGATCACCTCCTCCAAGGAGTGGAAGTCAAAGCAAGGAATCACTTGGGTGGATCCAGATCTTCTTGATGATGCTACTACTTCTCATGATCCGTGGACTCGTGGTGATACTGACGATGAAATAGAAGATGTCAACTCAGAAGATGAGCGTGGTCTCAGAAGCCCAGCTAGTGCCTCTAGCCCCAGCGAGTGACCTCCAGGGACATTAGCATCGCCTCTTCCCTTTTTGGTGTCTTGATGCCAAAGGGGGAGAGGGTTCTATTTAGGATCACTTATCATTTGCTTGGGGTTGTGTTGTCAAACTGTGTTGATGTATTGTGTGGTGTGTCCCGTACTTGTGTGTGCTATTTGTGTTGACCATTTGGTTTATGGATTTTTTGTTTTTTATCGATTTATCTTTTATGGAAAGTATTCATATTGTTATATCATATATATCCTTGCTAGGTCTCTAAAAGTTAGGGGGAGCACACATTCTAAAAGAGAACAAAGTTTTCCTCATTAAGCAAACATTCTTGACGTATCACTCTCTCGAGAAGTGCTCGTCCAAATTTTAGACCTCTCTAAGTGGTGTTGTCATCAATCTCCAAAAAGGGGGGATTGAAAGTGCATTTGCATTTGATTTCTCTTAGGTTTTGGAGTTGATAATAACATTAGTAAGTATCTAACAGTGTGTCAAAGTTATTTCATGAAATATCATCTCGACGCAAAAAGAGAAGAGTGTTCAAAGACAAAGCCACCAAAACTTACTTGGTCCAGCGGTATTACCGCTCTGCCCAGCAAGCGGTAGTATCGCTCCCAGTACCAGGTGGCGGTAGTACCGCTGACCCCAGCAGTAGTACCGCCAAGCACGAAAAAGGGTCAAACGGCTAGTTTGGGGAGGGGGCTATAAATACCCCATCCCCTTCTTCTCCAAAAGGTTGCTTGAACCAGCATTGAAGACAAGCATTTATAGAGCCTCCAAAAGCTAGATTTCTCCCAATCCCTCCACCCAAACTCGTTGATACTTGGAGGATTGAAGGAGAAGACCCCTATCTACATCTTTACCAAGCCGATCTTCATTTCCCCCTCATATTCTATAGGGATATAGTCTAGGGTTTCCTTGTGGAGAACCTAGACTCCATTGCTACACTTGTTGGTGATTGGTGATTGGTGTGTGCCCCAAACTTGTTTGTAAACGATTCTATTCCCGCCTCAAAGGGGATCAATAGTGGAAGGTGGACTAGGCCTTTATGGTGGGGTTTATCGGAGAATAGGGTCAGGCCTTTGTGGCCTTGAGTAGGCCTTCGTGGCGAGCTCACACCCCTCCAACGAGACGTAATCCCTTAACAAGGTGGAACTCGGGAATACATCATGTCTCCGTGTGCAACGTATCTGTTACCTCGTTTCCTTCCCCCTTTACTCGTTCTTATATTGTTATTGTACTTGTTCTTGTCATATAGGTAAATTCACCGTAGTTGCATCATCTAGAGAATTTACCTTTGTGTCAAGCCTAATTGTGAAAGAAAATTAAAATTGGTCGTAGCACCTATTCACCCCCCTCTAGGTGCCCATACTTACCTTTCAATACCCAGGTGGCTACACCATATAAACCTCCTCTTCAAGGTAGCCATGAAGGAATGCGTTATCGACGTCAAGCTGTCGCATGTGTGTTGCTTGCAGAGTTGACGATGGAGTGGTTGCTTCTTGATGGCTTTGAATCCCCCGCAATGATGCCAGAAATTCTTTGATGCAAACGTTGATGGTGCGTTGGGAACCCCAAGAGGAGGGTGTGATGAGTGCAGCGGTAAGAATTTCCCTCAGTTAAGAACCAAGGTTATCAATCCAGTAGGAGAAAGAGGATCTTCAGAAGGTTGATGCCACTGGCGGTGGTGATGACGCCTCACCGGTGTGAGCAACAACGTGGAACCTGCACACAACACAACCAAAATACTTTGTCCCAACGGTACAGTGAGGTTGTCAATCTCACCGGTCTTGCTGAAACAGAGATTAGACGTATAGTGTGGAAAATAGTGTATAACTTGCAGTAAGTAAAGAAAACAGGGAATTGTAGTGGTTTGTTTAACAGTGTGAAAATGGACCGGGGTTCATAGGTACACTAGTGGTGTCTCTCCATAAAAGATAGCATGTTGGGTGAACAAATTACAGCTAGGCAATTGACAATAGAGGTTGCGCCGTAGTGCACATTCATGACATGATGACTACTATGATATTTAGTGCAGGCATTACAACAATATACATAGACCGTAATCCAACTGCATCTATGACTAATAATCCACCCTCAGGTTATCATCCGAACCCCCTTAGGTATTAAGTTGCAAGCAACAGATAATCGCATTAATCAATGTGTGTAATGTAAGAAATGATTGTGCACGGGGGCACTCACACCGCTGTTTTCTCCCTAGTGGCAACATCACATCCTCCCCCGTCACGTTTCTGTCACTCGAGAACAGGCGAAAAGGAGGCATGAACCCAACTATCGAGCATAAATACTCCCTCTTGGAGTCACTAGCAACTACTTGGCCAGAGCAACCACTAGCAACGGAAAGCATGCAAGATCACAATAATAAGATATGCAATAAAGACTATAATCAACTTGGCATAAGTTCAATATTCATCGGATCCCAGCAAACACGACACATAGAATTACATAAGAACAATCTCGATCATGTTAGGCAGCTCACGAGATCTAAACATTGAGGCATAGGAGGAGAAGATAACCATCTAGCTACTGCTATGGACCCGTAGTCCAAGGATGAACTACTCACACATCACTCCGGAGGCACGCATGGTGATGAAGAGGCCTCCGGTGATGATCTCCTCTCCGGCAGGGTGCCGGGAGACAGCTTCAGAACCCCCATGATCTAGGGTTGACAACGACGGCGTCTGCGGAACTTTTCCGGGATCTTTGATCAGGTGTCTAGGGTTTTCCTTCGGAGGGGAATAAATAGGCGAAAGGGCAAAGGCGGTGGAGCCCTGGGGGCCCCACACCACCCCCCGGCGTGGCCAAGGGGGGCGCCAACCTATGGTATGGGCCCCCTGAGGCCCCTCTCCGGGTCTCTTCGGGACTCCGTGGAACCTTCGGGAATTCTAAGACTTCCGGGCTTTGAATTTTCCAATTCCGAGAATATTTCCAGAACAACTTTTCTGAAATTAAAAACAACAGAAAACAGGGAACTGGCTCTGTAGCATCTTGTCAATAGGTTAGTCTGGAAAATCGATAAAAATGACATAAAGAAGGGAGAAAACATGTAGCAATTGGCATAATATTATCATGCAACCTCAGAATTTATAGATACGTTGGAGACGTATCAAGCATCCCCAAGCTTAGTTCCTACTCGTCCTTGAGTAGGTAAACGATAAACAAAATAATTTCTGGGGTGACATGCTACCACATAATCTTGATCATAAAAAATGTAAAAGCATATGTAAGCATAGATCATAGAACTTTAATAATAAAGCATAGCAATCACTTTGCATCATGATAAATATCTCAAATAAAAGGTCATGAATAACAATGCAAGGAAAGATATACGTTTGTTTCAAGTATAGAGAAAGCATGGCAAAGTGGTATTTCGCTAGTCCTT
The DNA here is from genome assembly GCA_028641055.1 of Alopecurus myosuroides. Classification (NCBI taxonomy): domain Eukaryota; kingdom Viridiplantae; phylum Streptophyta; class Magnoliopsida; order Poales; family Poaceae; genus Alopecurus; species Alopecurus myosuroides. The sequence goes on along the minus strand of CM054057.1, from coordinate 666,547,854 downwards.
AAGAGTGGGGCAAAACATAAATGCCAGGACACCTTCAAAGTTCACGAGGAAGACTACAACAAATAATTTGAGAACAAGCAATAACACATCATGAATCAATTAATAATGTTTCTCGGACAAATGCACATAAAACTCATAATGGCAAAAATGCTCTCTCAACTGTGCATAAAGTTAGAAGATGGAGACTCAACATAAAAGTAAAAGAAAGGCCCTTCGCAGAGGGAAGCAGGGATCACACATGTGCTAGAGCTTTTATTTTATTAAACATAGGTATTAAAAGTTTGATACTTCTCACATCCATCTTTCACAAGCCATGGCTAACTGAATCCTCGGGTGCCTTCCAACAATCACATACCGTGGAGGAGTGTCTATATCTTGAGAGATGTATGCTAATGTCAACGAATGGTAAACAGAAAATATAGTACGTCACAAACCAACTGGATTCACAAGAGTGGCTCCCATGGTGAAGGATGCAACTAGTGTAGAAGGTCATCCCGGTTTCTCTTTTATTAACACAATTATGCTTGGACTGATAAATCAGGGGCAAAAATAGTATAGAGAATTTGTTTGCATTAATTTGGGGTTGGGCACCCCGCTGCCAGCTCTTCTATCATTTGGATAAGCAGATGAAGCCACTAGTCCAGGTTGTGAAATCCAATCAACAAGTGAGATAAAGATTCTCTATTTACGTCCTCATGAGCAAAAACAGGAACGCAAAGCAGGAGTAATTTTGAAGGTCTTAAAGGTAACACATGAGCAATTTACTTGGAGTGGCAGTTAAATACCACATGTAGGTAGGTACGATGGACAAAATGGGAAATCTTGGTTTTAGGGAGTTGGATGCACGAGTAGAATTCCATACTCAGTACAGGTGGAGGCTAGCAAAAGACTGGGAGCGACAAATCAAGAGAGCATAAGAGCCATAATCATGCATAGCGACATAAACATCATTAATCAATGCATAAGCGGCATCACAAGTTCAAAAACTAAATGATCGTAGAGGCTATTAGTGACTGGTTCATAGTCATAAACATGGTGTGAGCATGCGCTAAGTCAACCAAATAAAACATTCAAAAGAGAATACCATAAATTTATGCTTTACTATGACAAGAACAACTCATGAATCTTTCAATGGCACATTAAACACTCTCAGCTATTTGAGGATAATCATGCTACTCAATAACCACAAGGCTTTAAGACTAAAATAACATCTAGCATGATATGAAAAAGTTCTAGCCACAGTCTACACAAGCTTCTACTTGCACCATTAAAAATTCTACTTCAAGCAGTAGTTTCCTTTCCCAACAAGCACCATAGAAGATATTTTTTAACAAAAATACTCTACATGATACAACAAGCAAACATGAGAGTACTCACATAACACTACTAAAACTAACAGCTCTTAGATAAGATATGCATGCAAAACAAGTGCTAAATAAGTGCAGCAGCCAGACAAAGATTGAGAATACAAAGTATTCCCATGAAAAAGCGGAGCGTGTCACTCTCCAATAAAAGAATGCTGGGGTCCAACCAAGCTTATTGCAAAAAAAAAAAAAAAAACTGAAAGCAAAAAAAAGATGTTCCAAGTAAAGCACATAAGATGTGACCGAATAAAAATATAGTTTCACTAGAAGTGACCTGATAATTTGTCGATGAAAAAGGGGATGCCTTGGGCATCCCCAAGCTTAGACGCTTGAGTCTTCTTGGAATTTTCTGGGACGTACCACCGGGGCATCCCCAAACTTGGGATTTTTACTCTTCTTGATCACGTCATATCATCCTCTTCTCTTGACCCTTGAAAACTTCCTTCACACCAAACTTCTCACAATCTTCATTAGCAACGTTAGTGCAATCGAAATAATAAATTCACATGGTTCAGTTTCAACACAAGCCTAGCACTCATAAACACATTAGCTACTATCACAAATTATTTTAAAACTCTTTTTCTCAAAAGAACACCAAAATAAAGAGATTAAGATGCAAATGCAATTATTGGCAGAAATCTACCAAAACAGGACATGAGGTAAAGATGATTTTTTTCGAAAATCTTCTGTTGCTCAAATAAAAAATTGTTCAACTAAGAAAAGTTGCGTATATAGCCTAGGATTACACACACAAAAAGATCAGGTCATTTTGATTTTTCTGTGATTTTATACAAATTTAACAGTGGACAGCAGAAATTTGTTTCCTACGCAGAAATCTGAAATATAGTCTCAACTTTCCACTAGAGGCTTTACTTAGCTCAACAAAGACACAAAAGAAAAGATACATCAGGGCTGCTAAGGAAATAGACAACACCCGGGTGCAAAGAAAACAAAATAAAACGACGGAAAATAGGTTGAAAACGAAGAAATAAAACGGGTTGTCTCCCGGTAGCGCTTTTCTTTAATGCCTTTCAGCTAGGCATAGAAAGAAACTCAAGAATTTTCAAGTGAAGAAGCATCAACATCATAAATTTCTCTAATAATAGAGTCAAAAGGTAGCTTCATTCTATTTCTAGGAAAGTGTTCCATACCTTTCTTGAGTGGGAATTGCTATTTAATACTCACCTCTTTCATATTGATAACAACACCAACAGTTCTAAGAAAAGGTCTTCCCAAAACAATAGGACAAGAAGCATTTCATTCAATGTTCATAACAACAAAATCAAAAGGAACAAGGTTATTGTTAACCATAATAAGAACATCATCAATTCTACCAAAAGGTTTCTTCTTAGCATTATCAGCAAGATGAACATCCAAATAATAGTGTTCCAACGATGGTACATCAAGCATATCATAAAGATTTTGAGGCATAACAGAGATACTAGCACCAAGATCACACAAAGCATTGAAATCAAAATCATTTTATTATATTTATGATTCTATTTTTAAATCTAATTTCCTAGGGATAGATGTTTCAAGTTTCAGCTTTTCTTCTCTAACTTTCATGAGAGCATTGGTAATATGTTTAGTAAATGACATATTCATGGCACTAGCATTGGGACTTCTAGCAAGATTTTGTAGGAACATAATAACTTCAGAGATATTGCAATCATCAAAATAGAAATTATTATCATCAAAAGTAATGGGACCATTATCTTCTACATCTCTAAAAAATTCAGCACTTTTATCAGAAGCAATTTCAGCAATTTGAGGCAATTTAGCACGTTTCACCGAAGGGGTGGAGACTTTGTTAACACAACCGAGTTTATCATTAATAGTAAGAGGTTTACTAGCACTAGGAGCTTCAGTTTTACTAGTAGTGGTGATAGTTGATACGTCTCCAACGTATCTATAATTTCTGATGCTCCATGATCATATTTTGCCAATTGCTACTTGCTTTCTCCCTTATTTATAGCATTTTTATACGTTTTCCAGGACTAACCTATTAACAAGATGCCAAGTGCCAGTTCCCTGTTTTCTGCTGTTTTTGGTTTCAAAAGTTATTCTGCAAACATTCTCGGAATTGGACCCCGCAAACCCCGAAGTTCCTATTTCCCCAGAAGCATCCAGAACACCGAAGAGGAGTCGAAGACGGGCAAAAGGGGGCCCACACCATAGGGTGGTGCGGGTCCCCCTGGCCGCGCCACCTATGGGTGTGGGGCCCCTGGAGCTCCACCGCCTTTGCACTTTCGCCTATTTAATCCCACCGAATGGAAAACCCTAGGAACCTGATAAAAAATCCCCAAAAAGTTCCACAGCCGCCGTCACCGACAACCCTAGATCAGGGGGGTTCTGAAGCTGTTTCCGGCACCCTGCCGGAGAGAAGATCATCACCAGAGGCTTCTAGATCACCATGCCTGCTTCCGGAGTGATGCGTGAGTAGTTCATCCTTGGACTACGGGTTCGTAGCAGTAGCTAGATGGTTGTCTTCTCCTCATATGCCTCCATGTTTAGATCTCGTGAGCTGCCTATCATGATCCAGATTGATCTTATGTAATTCTATATGCCGTGTTTGCTGGGATCCGATGAATATTGAACTTATGCCAAGTTGATTATAGTCTTTATCTGCATATGCTATTTGTGATCTTGCATGCTTTCCGTTGCTAGTGGTTGCTCTGGCCAAGTAGTTGCTAGTGACTCCAAGAGGGAGTATTTATGCTCGATAGTGGGTTCATGCCTCCTTACCACCTTGCTCAAGTGACAGAAACGTGAAGGGGGGATGTGCGGTTGCCATTATGGAGTAAACAAATGTGAGAGTGCCCGCGTGCATAATCATTGCTTACATTACACACTTTGTTTAATGAAGTTATCTGTTGCTTGCAACTTAATACCTAAGTGGGTTCGGATGATAACCTGAGGGTGGATTATTAGTCATAGATGCAGATGGATGTCGGTCTATATATCTTGTTGTAATGCCCGCACTAAATATCATAGTAATCTTCATGTCATATTGTGCACTACGGTGCAACCTCTATTTGTCAATTGCCCAGCTGTAATTTGTTCACCCAGCATGCTATCTTTTATGGAGAGACACCACTAGTGAAACTATGAACCCCGGTCCATTTTTCCACACTCTTAAACAAACCACAACAATTTCCTGCTTTCTTTACTTACTACAAGCACACATCATTTTCCACACTATACGTCTAATCTTTGTTTTTAGCAAGACTCGTGAGATTGACAACCTCACTGTACCGTTGGGGCAAAGTATTTTGGTTGAGTTGTGTGCAGGTTCCACGTTGTTGCTGACACCGGTGAAGCGCCAACACCACCGTCAATGGCATCAACCTTCCGAAGGTCCTCTTTCTCCTACTCGGTTGATAACCTTGGTTCTTAACTAAAGGGAAAACTCCTACCGATGTGCTCATCACACCCTCCTCTTGGGGTATCCCAACGAGTGCAAGATCCACACCATTAAGGACCTTTTCTGGCGCCGTTGCCGGGGAGAAGGAAGTCTTCTGGCAAGGGGAGTCTCTCACTCTCAACCTCTTTATTTTGTTTATTTTTTTTTATTTTTGTCTTGTTTTTCTTCTCTATATTGAAAACACAAAAAAATAGTTTACTCCATAGCTGTTATTTATTTGCTTTCTTTTATGTCTAGTTTTGTTCCTGTCATTATGTCACCAGAAGAAACAATCTTTATTTTCAAACAAGGGAATGATGAGAACTTCAAAGAAGCTTACTCTAGAGCTTTTGATTCCCATTGCAAAGTTGAACCTAAAGTGACTCTAAATCTGTTTCTTCGTAGCTTTAATTTGGTCTTGTTCTTTGTTATAGATATGCTTTGGATACTGTGGTGGGAGGTGATTTCATTAATTGTGATAAAGATCAAGCTTTCAATGCTATAAGAAAATTAATTGCAACCTACAACTTACCTAGTAGTTCTGATAAAGCCTTTGCAGATATTTATGCTAGATTAAATACTCTTGAGTCACATATTTCTATCTTAAAAGAGGGATATAGCCAAATTCGTGAACATCTTGATCATGTCCCAATAAATTTTGAGTCAACAAATATGATCCCTTTGGTTAAAGTTGTTATAAATGGTGAAACATTTCATGCTCGTTGTGATATCATGTATGAATCTTGTCTTATGCCTAAGGAAATTTATGAATCTTTGAACCTTTGGGGGCTAGCTGATGGAGGAGAAGAAATTCCTCTCATTAATAACACCACTAAATTTCCCATCGGGATAGCTGAGGGAGTGTTTACGAAACTCCTAGTAAAAACAGTCTCCACTGATTATCTTGTTATTGAATGTGCAGAAGGAGGACAAATTACCCTTGGAAGATCTCTGCTGAAACTCTTAGGAGCAACTATTGATATGGGAAAAGGTAACATGACTTTCACTCCCAAATCATGCTTGGACCATAATATCCCTAAAAATAATAAGGGTAATAAAGGTAAACGTAAGCCCCATAAAAATGTTGATGCTTCTTCACTTGAAAATACTTGAGTTGCCCTTTTATGCCTAGCTGAAAGACGTTAAAGAAAAGCGCTACCAGGAGACAACCCGTTTTATTTCGCAGTTTTAAACCCGTTTTCCCTCGTTCTCTTTGGTGTGCTTTGCACCTGGGTGTTGTATATTTTCTTATCAACCCCGCTATATCTTTTTTTTGTGTGTGTTTTGTTGAGCCAAGTAAAGCCTCTAGTGGAAAGTTGAGCCTATATTTCGGATTTCTGCGCACGAAACAGATTTCTGCTGTCCACTGTTAATTCCGTTAAAAATCACACAAAATTCAAAATGACCTGAGATTTCTTGTGTTTAATACTGAGTTATATACGAAACTTTTCTTAGAAGACCACTTTTTTATTTGAGCAACATAAGTTTTTTGAAAAAATCGATCTTTACCTGATGTTCTGTTTTGACAGATTTCTGACATTTATCGCATTTGCATATTAATCTCTTTCTTTTGCTGTTCTTTTGAGAAAAAGAGTTTTGAAAGAAGTTGTGACAGTATCTAATGTATTTTTCAGTGTTAGACTTGTGTTAAAACTGAACCATGTGAATTTATTATTTCAATTGCACTAACGTTGCTAATGAAGATTGTGAGAATTTTGATGTGAAGAAAGTTTTGAAGGGTCAAGAGAAGAGGATGATATGATGTGATCAAGAAGAGTGAAAAGCATAAGCTTGCGGATGCCTCGGTGGTGCATCCAAGAAAATTCCAAGAAGACTCAAGCGTCTAAGCTTGGGGATGCCCAAGGCATCCCCTTCTTCATCAACAAATTATCAGGTCACTTCTAGTGAAACTATATTTTTATTCGGTCGCATCTTATGTGCTTTACTTGGAGCGTCTTTTAATTTTGTTTTCAGTTTTTTTTTGTTTTTTACTTTCAGTTTGTTTTTATTTTTTCAATAAGCTTGGTTGGACCCAAGCATTCTTTTATTGGAGAGTGACACGCTCCACTTTTTCATGAGAATACGTTGTATTCTTAATCTCTGTCTAGCTGCTGCATTTATTTAGCTCCTGTTTTGCATGCATCTCTTATTAGAGTTGTTAGTTTTAGTAGTGTTAGGTGAGTACTGTCATGTTTGCTTGCTGTATCATAAAGATTATTTTTGTTAAAGCATGTTTTGTATGGTGCTTGTTGGGAGAAACAAAACTGCTGCTTGAAGTAGAATTTATAACAGTACTAGTAGAATCTTGTATAGACTGTGGCTAGAAATTCTTCATGCCATGATAAATGTTATTTTAGTTTTAAAGCCTTGAGGTTATTGAGTAGCATGATTATCCTCAAATAGCTGAGAGTGTTTAATATGTATTGAAAGATTCATGAGTTGTTCTTGTCATAATTATCATCATTAATTTATAACAGTACTAGTAGAAGCATCAATATATGGTATTATCTTTCGAATGTTTTATTTGGTTGACTTGAAGCATGCTCACACCATGTTTATGACTACAAACCAGTCACGAATAGCCTCCATGAACACTTAGTTTTTGAACTTGTGATACTGCTTATGTTTTAATTAATGATGCTTATGTTGCTATGCATGATTATGGATCTTATGCTCTCTTGATTTGTCGCTCACAGTCTTTTGCTAGCCTCCACCTGTACTGAGTATGAGTTCTACTCGTGCATCCAAACTCCCTTAAACCAACGTTTTTTCCCATTGTGTCCACCATACCTACCTACATGTGGTATTTAACTGCCACTCCAAGTAAATTGCTCATGTGTTACCTTTAAAACCTTCAAAATTACTCCTGCTTTATGTTCATGTTTTTGCTCATGAGGACGTAAATAGAGAATCTTTATCTCACTTGTTGATTGGATTTCACACCCTGGACTAGTGGCTTCATCCGCTTATCCAAATGATAGAAGAGCTGGCAACGGGGTGCCCAGCCCCAAATTAATGCAAACAAATTCTATTCACTATTTTGCCCCTGATTTATCAGTCCAAGCATAATTGTGTAAACAAAAGAGAAAAAGGGATGACCTTCTACACCAGTTGCGTCCTTCACCATGGGAGCCGCTCTTGTGAATCCAGTTGGTTTGTGACGTACTATATTTTCTGTTTACCATTCGTTGACATTAGCATACATCTCTCAAGATATAGACACTCCTCCACGGTATGTGATTGTTGGAAGGCACCCGAGGATTCAGTTAGCCATGGTTTGTGAAAGATGGATGTGAGAAGTATCAAACTTTTAATACCTCTGTTTAATAAAATAAAAGCTCTAGCACATGAGTGATCCCTCCTTCCCTCCGCGAAGGGCCTTTCTTTTACTTTTATGTTGAGCCTCCATCTTCTAACTTTATGCACAGTTGACAGAGCATTTTTGCCATTCTGAGTTCTATGTGCATTTGTCCCATAAGCATCAATAATTACTTCATGATGTGATATTATTTGTTCTAGTCTTCCTCATGAACTTTGAAGGTGTCCTGGCATTTATGTTTTGCCCCACTCTTAAGGACTAGCGAAATATCACTTTGCCATGTTTCTCTATACCTGAAACAAACATTTACCTTTCTTTGCATTATTATTCATGATCCGTTATTTCAGTTACTCTTCGTGATGCAAAGTAATTGCTATGCTTTATCATTAAAGTTTTATTTATCATGTCTGTGTTTAAAGTTTTATGATCTCAGCGTGCATATGCTTTTACATTTGATTGATCAAGTTTATGTTAGTAGCATGTCACCTCAGAAATCATTGTGTTTTATCGTTTACCTACTCGAGGACGAGTAGGAACTCAGCTTGGGGATGCTTGATACATCTCCAGCGTATCTCTAATTTCTGATGCTCCATGATCATATTTTGACAATTGCTACTTGTTTTCTCCCTTATTTATAGCATTTTTATACGTTTTCCGAGACTAACCTATTAACAAGATGCCAAGTGTCAGTTCCCTGTTTTCTGCTGTTTTTTGTTTCAGAAAACATTCTCGGAATTGGACCACACAAAGCCCAAAGTTCCTATTTTCCTCGGAAGCATCCAGAACACCAAAGAGGAGTCGAAGACGGGCAACAGGGGGGCACACCATAGGGTGGCGCGGCCCCCTGGCCGCGCCACCTACGGGTGTGGGGCCCCTGGAGCTCCACCGCCTTTTCCCTTTTGCCTATTTAACCCCCCTCGGATTGAAAACCCTAGGCACCTGATAAAAAATCCCCGAAAAGCTCCGCAGCCGCCGTCACCGTCAACC